>SMDT01002141.1:0-474323 GCA_005392925.1 Aquilaria sinensis
TGTGCCCAAAAAGCCAATCATGAGATGATTGTATTTTTGCACATTGAGTCATGATATTTTATTAAGGCATTAATCCAGCAATTATGTTTGTTGTTTTGTTTCTGCGTAACGTTAATAAACATAATTGTAACCCTAGAATAATGATATTCTTAAACGTCCCTGGTCTAGTATTATTGTGGAGCGGGTTGCAATAATACATAACGACTAGCATATGTGGAGACTAATATGAGATATGTAGTCTACATATGGGTACAAGTTGGAGAACTTGTGTACTGGACCGACCCACCATGAGAACACTACATGGATCGTTATATGAGTGTCATAAGTGATTCTCATAGTGATCATGGTATATGTAGTCCTTCGACCTAAGATCATCAAGGTTCCCTACATGTGAGTCACATACTTTGATACTTTCCTTTGTTGCTCGTAACTGAGTGAACTTGAAGGAGGTCATTGGGTATGTCACATATCATGCGGAGGGATTTGTATGATCAAGATGGGATTTGTCCCTCCTATGTAACGGGAGTGATATCTTCGGGCCCCTTGATAGAGTGAGACTTAGAAAATGCATGGCCATGCTCGGATGAGTTGATATACGATATCAATGTCATCAGTTTAAGTTGGTCTACTCGGTAATCAAGAAACCAAAGATTGGGCTATACGAGAGTGACACATTCCATGTCTCGTGCTTAGTCTTGATATCTTGGACAAAGGGACAATGGCATATATCGGTGATGATCATAAAGGTTTAGTCGAATTCACCGACAATCTTGTCACTTGGGTAGCAATGATGTGTTGCTAGACACCGCTCATTGCTTATGATCATAAATGTGATTTATGATCATTGCCAACATGGTAAGAGCCTATTGGGTCGCACACATAGAGCTATTTGGATCATTAGAGTGCATGGGCTAATTATTTGGGTTATGGTTTCACTTTAATTTCGTATTAATAATGGGCCCAAGAGTTGAGCCATTATTAAGCCCGAAATTAAATCCTAATTGGATTAGGGCTTTGAAACCCATTAGGCCTGGAAGTTGAGTCTCACTATAAATACAACTTTTAAGTGAGAAATTCGCAGGTCTCCTTGCCCTAGCCTCCCAAAAGGACAGCCACACTCTTCTCTTGCAATTCCTTGGAGGACGCAAGCTAGCACTGCGAGCGCAAGAGAAACGCATCTGCCGGGACGTGGTGGAAGCGTGGTGATCCCGAGAGGCTCGTGTGGATACCATAGAGAGCCTTGAACACGTCAACTGTTCAGGTTTTGTGATTCAACTCTACAGTTGAGTGAGAGATCTCAACCGAAAATTAGGTATGAAAATTTTTGAACACCCGGTTTACCCCGTTTCACTTGGATCCTGGAGGGTTTCGGTTAAATTCCGCTGCGCTGTTTGGCTCCCGAAACCCAACAGTGGTATCAGAGCTACTGGTGAAACCCTAAATCGGGATTGAGTGTTGAATCGCATGATGCTATGTGTTCGGTTGCTTTTCGGCCATGATTAATTAGATTGATTCATGATGCATGAAACCGGAATTCGTAATGAACATATGAGATATATGAAGAAACGACACAAATTGGTTAATGAGATTAACCCGAAATTGAATGGTATGAGATACCTATATGGATTAGGATTCTTGCAATAGTTGCAAAAACCCTAGCTTGGTTCGGATTCGGCCTGTTCAGGGCACCGAAAGTAAGGTATTTTTGGTGGCTCGAATGGAGGAGTCTCGGGTGCCTACTTGCTCGAAATAGAAGATTTCGGGCTAAGCAATTTTAAGACAATTTTTTGCGCCGGGGGGCGCTGCCCCCCACGCCCCCCGCAAGGGCGGCTCCCCTTGACCCGTCCGCTGACCGGTCAGCGGAACCACCGCCCGCTGACCGGCCAGCGGGACCGCCGTATGCGAAGCGCCACATAAATAAAAACTGGTTAATCAACACGCGAAAATTGGCATGCATCTTTGTTGAATGAGATTTGACATGATATGCTGATTGGTGTTTGAAGCATGGTGCATGGTTATAGCCCTTGATTGGTTGTACTTGTAAATACGGCCTGCGAGTCGTGCCTTTTCTTATCACTCTCATTGTACATTCTCTTCTCACCTTACTCCCCTCGAATGTAACTCGAGGTTTCTATTATTGATGTAATGGTGCATTATGGGATCATCCAAGGTTGGTATGTCCAAGGATCATCCAAGGTGGTATGTCCAAGGAGGTCCAAGGTGACAACAAAAGGGCAACCAAGAAAGGAAGAGAAGGAGCTTGTGAAGACTCTTTTCTTTTCTTAGGCTTTTATGATATTCTCATTGGCTTGAGAATATCGCATAGTTTGGGCTATAACCATGTCACGTTTACTTTCTTGTAAGCATGAGATGCATGTTTTATATTTGTATGTGATGCATGTATAAGACAACCGGAGATAACAAATTGGTGAGATCAAAAGAAAAAAATCCCTCAAACAAATATTAAGTCATTAAATGTGATGCCTTCCAAATGTTGGCACTCGTCAAGACTTTGATCAACATTAGGTGGGTTTGCCAAAGCAAAGCACCTATGTTCATCTTGGTAAGGCGCGATGGGATAATAGTGATATCCAAATTGCTAACTTTGGGTCCGACTTAACTAAGTCATCCTAATAGGATTAGGGACTTAGAGGCATAGAGTTGGGCTTAAGTTCATGAGATGAGCTTGGACAAGTGTTGTTCACCCAACTATCCAAGAGTTGCATAAGATGCAATTGGCAAGGAGTTGCCTACCTAAATAGCTGTAACTTGAGAGAAAAGCCAAAGCTGACTCAGGTTGTGGTCAAATATGGATCTTGGCCCACTAGAATACCTTAGCGCCGAGGTGTTCCGAAATAATATCGAGGGTTATTATTTTGAGGAAAATAGTGGGAGTATCGTTTAATAAAAGTCCTTATTAAATGAATTAAAATACATGACTCTTACACTGCATATTTACTGTTGTAGATAACCATGGCACAAAACACATCGACACTTTCGTTGCGATCGATCCTTGAGAAGGAAAAACTGAATGGGACCAACTTTCTCAAATGGTACCGAAACTTGAGGATAGTCCTCAAACAAGAGAGAAAGGCTTATGTCCTAGAGCAGCCCATTCCGAATGAGCCTGCTGCCACTGCTCCAAGAGCTGAAAGGGATGCTCACAAGAGGCATTCTGATGATGCTTTGGATGTTGCATGCCTCATGCTTATTACCATGGAATCTGAGCTTCAGAAGCAACATGAGAACATGGGGGCGTTCGATATGATCGAACATCTCAAAATGCTTTTCCAAGAGCAAGCTAGGCATGAGAGGTTTGAGACCTCTAAGGCATTGTTTCAGTGCAAGATGTCTGAGGGAAGTCCCGTGGGTCCTCATGTGCTCAAGATGATTGGGTACATTGAGAATCTTGAGAATTTGGGATTTGCTCTTCAGAAAGAGTTGGCTATTGATGTAGTCTTGCAATCGTTGCCTGAAAGCTACAGTCAGTTCGTCATGAACTATAACATGAACGACCTTGACAAGTCCCTCCCTGAATTGCTCAACATGTTGAGAACTGCTGAGCAAAACCTTAAGAAGGCTAAGCCCATTTTGATGGTTCAAAAGGGCAAGGGAAAGGGAAAAGCCAACAAGAAGAAGGATAAAGCTAATGGAAAGTCCAATGCTAATTCTTCTTCAGCTGCACTGAAACCAAAGGGTGGTGTGGCAAAGGAAGGGGAGTGCTTCCATTGTAAGCAACCTGGACACTGGAAGCGCAACTTGCAAGCTCTATCTTGAAGAACTTGCTAAGGAAAAGGGAAGTAAGACTTCCACTTCAGGTATTTTTGTTATAGAGGCTAACTTTTCTACTTCCTCATCTTGGGTATTGGATACTGGATGTGGATCTCACATTTGTGCAAATGTGCAGGATCTAAGTAGAAGTAGAAGATTGGCCCGAGGTGAAGTGGACCTACGTGTTGGAAATGGAGCAAGGGTTGCTGCCTTAGCCGTAGGGACTTATGTTCTCACTTTACCTAGTGGATTAGTTTTAGAATTAGACAACTGCTACTTTGTGCCTACTATTAGTAGAAATTTGATTTCTGTTTCTTGTTTGGACAAGAAAGGTTTTTCATTTATAATAAAGGACAAATGTTGTTCTATTTATTTGAATGAAATCTTTTATGGTAGTGCTCAACTTAGCAATGGGTTGTATGTTCTAGACCTCGAAGATCCAATCTATAATGTGAATACCAAGAAGGTCAGATTAAATGATTCAAACCCGACCTATCTCTGGCACTGTCGCTTGGGCCATATAAATGAGACCCGCATATCCAAGCTCCATAAGGATGGACTCTTGGACTCATTTGATTTTGAATCATATGAGACATGTGAGTCATGTTTGTTGGGCAAGATGACCAAAGCCCCATTCACAGGGCAAAGTGAAAGGGCTAATGACTTACTAGGACTCATACATAGTGATGTATGTGGCCCTATGTCTACACAAGCTAGAGGAGGTTTCCAATACTTCATTACTTTCACTGATGACTTTAGCAGATATGGCTATGTGTATCTTATGAGACACAAGTCAGAATCCTTTGAAAAGTTCAAAGAATTCAAGAATGAAGTAGAGAATCAACTCGGGAAGAGTATCAAAGTGCTTCGATCAGATCGAGGTGGAGAGTACTTGGATCGAGAATTCCTTGACTATCTGAAGGAGTGTGGTATAGTATCACAACTCACTCCACCAGGTACACCTCAATGGAATGGTGTATCTGAAAGGAGAAATCGAACTCTGTTAGACATGGTTCGCTCTATGATGAGTCAAGCTGACCTTCCAAACTCCTTTTGGGGACATGCTCTAGAGACAGCCGCTTTTACACTAAACCGAGTTCCATCTAAATCGGTTCAAAAGACACCATATGAGATATGGAGTGGGAGGCGTCCCAATTTGTCTTTTATGAAGATTTGGGGCTGTGACGCTTATGTGAAACGTCAATCCTCTGACAAACTAGGGCCCAAATCTCAAAAATGCCTTTTTGTTGGGTATCCCAAAGAAACAAAGGGTTACTATTTCTACAATCCTTCTGAGCAAAAAGTGTTTGTTGCTCGAACTGGTGTCTTTTTAGAGAAAGAGTTTATCTCTAAAGGAAACTAGTGGGAGGAAAGTAGAACTTGAAGAAATTCAAGAACAACAAGGAGACATCGAACCTGAAATGGAACCTGAACAGACACCACAAGATGTTGTGGTTCAAGAGTCTGTTCCTGTAGCACAGAGCCCACGTAGGTCTGGTAGGATTCGGCGTGAGCCCGAGAGATATGGATTTCTCATGTGACTCACACTGGTGATGTGATGCTCATGGATCAGGATGAGCCCACAACCTACCAACAAGCTATGTCGGGGCCTGACTCTGAGAAGTGGCTAGTGGCCATGAAATCCGAGATGGAATCCATGTATGAAAACCAAGTATGGACTTTGGTTGACCCACCTGAAGGGGTAAAACCCATAGGGTGCAAATGGGTTTTCAAGAAGAAAACTGACATGGATGGTAATGTGATTACCTTTAAGGGACGATTGGTTGCAAAAGGTTTCAAGCAAATTCATGGTATTGACTATGATGAAACTTTTTCACCAGTTGCTATGCTTAAATCCATCCGAATTTTGTTTGCTATTGCTGCACACTATGATTATGAGATATGGCAAATGGATGTCAAAACTGCATTCCTAAATGGAAAGCTACTTGAGGATGTGTACATGACACAACCTGAGGGTTTTGTCACTCCTGAGAATGCCAATAAAGTGTGCAAGTTGCAAAGGTCCATTTATGGACTGAAGCAAGCTTCTCGAAGTTGGAATCTTCATTTTGATGAAGCAATCAAAGAGTTTGGTTTTATCAAAAATGAAGATGAACCTTGTGTCTACAAGAAGGTTAGTGGGAGCGCTATTGTCTTCTTGGTGTTGTATGTAGATGACATACTACTCATCGGGAATGACATTCCTGAGCTACAGTCTGTGAAGACTTGGCTAGGGAAATGTTTCTCTATGAAGGACTTGGGTGAAGCAGCCTATGTGTTAGGCATCAGGATCTATAGAGATAGATCTAGAAAGCTTCTTGGCCTAAGTCAAAGTACATATATTGACAAGGTGCTAAAGAGGTTTAGCATGCAAGATTCCAAGAAAGGATTCTTGCCCATGTCACATGGTATCAACTCTTTCTAGATCTCAGTGTCCGAGTACACCCGAGGAGAGAGAGCGCATGAGTAAGATTCCATATGCCTCAGCAATTGGATCTATCATGTATGCCATGATATGTACTCGTCCCGATGTCTCATATGCTTTGAGCATGACGAGTAGGTACCAATCGAACCCCGGTGAGAGTCACTGGACAGCTGTTAAGAACATCCTTAAGTACTTACGAAGGACTAAGGATGCATTCTTGGTCTTTGGAGGTGAAGATGAGCTCGTTGTAAGGGGTTACACCGATGCAAGCTTCCAATCCGATAAGGATGATTTTAGATCGCAATCTGGTTATGTGTTTTGTATTGGTGGTGGTGCTGTGAGCTGGAAGAGTTCAAAGCAAGAGACAGTAGCTGACTCTACAACAGAATCTGAGTACATTGCCGCCTCTGATGCTGCGAAGGAGGCAGTTTGGATCAAGAAGTTCATCACTGAACTTGGAGTGGTTCCAAGCATTGCCGACCCGATAGAGCTCTATTGTGACAACAATGGAGCAATCGCACAGGCTAAGGAACCTCGATCTCACCAGCGATCCAAACACATACTCCGACGCTATCATCTCATCAGGGAGATCATCGAGAGGGGTGATGTAAGGATATGCAGGACTTCGACAGACAGCAACATTGCTGATCCACTGACAAAGCCCCTTACGCAGCAGAAGCATGATAGCCATTCTAGGTCCATCGGTATTAGATACATGGATGATTGGCTTTTAGTGCAAGTGGGAGATTGTTAGTGTTGTGCCCAAAAGCCAATCATGAGATGATTGTATTTTTTGCACATTGAGTCATGATATTTTATTAAGGCATTAATCCAGCAATTATGTTTGTTGTTTTGTTTCTGCGTAACGTAATAAACATAATTGTAACCCTAGAATAATGATATTCTTAAACGTCCCTGGTCTAGTATTATTGTGGAGCGGGTTGCAATAATACATAACGACTAGCATATGTGGAGACTAATATGAGATATGTAGTCTACATATGGGTACAAGTTGGAGAACTTGTGTACTGGACCGACCCACCATGAGAACACTACATGGATCGTTATATGAGTGTCATAAGTGATTCTCATAGTGATCATGGTATATGTAGTCCTTCGACCTAAGATCATCAAGGTTCCCTACATGTGAGTCACATACTTTGATACTTTCCTTTGTTGCTCGTAACTGAGTGAACTTGAAGGAGGTCATTGGGTATGTCACATATCATGCGGAGGGATTTGTATGATCAAGATGGGATTTGTCCCTCCTATGTAACGGGAGTGATATCTTCGGGCCCCTTGATAGAGTGAAGACTTAGAAAAATGCATGGCCATGCTCGGATGAGTTGATATATGATATCAATGTCATCAGTTTAAGTTGGTCTACTCGGTAATCAAGAAACCAAAGATTGGGCTATACGAGAGTGACACATTCCATGTCTCGTGCTTAGTCTTGATATCTTGGACAAAGGGACAATGGCATATATCGGTGATGATCATAAAGGTTTAGTCGAATCATCCGACAATCTTGTCACTTGGGTAGCAATGATGTGTTGCTAGACACCGCTCATTGCTTATGATCATAAATGTGATTTATGATCATTGCCAACGTGGTAAGAGCCTATTGGGTCGCACACATAGAGCTATTTGGATCATTAGAGTGCATGGGCTAATTATTTGGGTTATGGTTTCACTTTAATTTCATATTAATAATGGGCCCAAGAAGTTGAGCCATTATTAAGCCCGAAATTAAAGCCTAATTGGATTAGGGCTTTGAAACCCATTAGGCCTGGAAGTTGAGTCTCTGTTTGGCTCCCGAAACCCAACATTTTTCCCCATCTTGAGACCTATGCCCCATTGGGCCGATGTGTGTGTTTATTTGTGGCCCATGTCATTTAGTAGGCTTGAGTGCCATTTGGGCCCTAGGGTTTCTACCGTGCGCTCCCCCACATGGGTCATGCCAAAAGCATAAAAAAAGGCCCACATGGAAACCATGCCCATACGACCTCCTAGGTGTGCACAGACACGAGCCTGTAGGCGTATGCACACGCACAGCCTTGGGTGTGCCATTGGGAGACCCTTAGGCACACATGGCTGCGTGACCCCTCCCAAGCACACGCATGTGCACCTTGTCACTCTGAACTCACCATGCTCCTAGGTACCCCAAAACACTCATGCACCTAGGAGCCCATGTCACACATGCACAACCACATACTGAGCTCTTGAGCTCAATCATAACACCTATACACCCAAACTGAGGCACTTTTCTTGTGCTTGCCAAATCTTGAAGGTTCAGCCACACTTGTCTACCAAGCACCCAATGCTTGATCCACACACCATTTTACAGCCCATGCACCAAGGACACCATTTATTGCCCAAAACTAGGAGCTAGGTCTAACCTTAATGCCACATGAGCCCTTTTTAGCTCTATTGGTCACCTTGTGCCCTTTTTGCCTTACCATTTGTCCTAGCTTTTAAAAAACTAAAACATGGCCAAAGCTTCTGAAAAATAGAATGGCTAGAACACCTTACCCTTTTGTAGATCCCACCTTGCAAGCTCAAGTTTCAAGCACCAAAAGTCCCTTCCTAGTTTTCTTGGAGTCCCTTAACTACATAGTAGAATAACCACTTGACCCATCAACACATTTGAGCCTAGGGGAAACATTTTTTTTATTGCACATAAACAAATCAAAAAGACCTCCTTGCCTTGGTAGAAAATCTCAAACCAAAAATCCTTTTCAAAGCTCCACAGTTTTCCTCCCTTTTACCAAGCTTAACCTCAACAACCAAGGGTTTTTATGATAAAAAAGGTTGTTCTTTAAAGAAGAGGAAACCAAAGTATAGTAAAATAAAGTTTCTCACCTCAAAATAAACATCCCAAAACTGTGACCACATCTTGGACAAGAAAGAAACCAAACTCCTAAGCCCTCCCTTACAACAAACACTCTCTCTCATTGATTTCTCACTTACAAGCTCTTTTTCTCTTATTTTTCTTTCATTATTTTGGTGAGTTTCTATATTTTTGAGAGTTTAGTACGTGCCAAATGGGAAAAGGAAGAGAAGGAAATGAGCTAGAGTGTTTGGGGATGAATGAGGATGGAAAATGGGTGAAAGGGTTAAAGTGGTAAAGGGTTAAGGCTTTTGCATGGTTAGTAGAGGTTTAGGCTACTTAACTAAGGGACAATGAAGCTCACCAACTTGTTTTAAGCTCATTTCCTGCCCCATAAATAGGTTTCTCCATTCCTTAAAGTATCCTAGAGGTGCTTGGGGTAAAAGAACCTTTTAGGCCTTATAACCCTAGGTTAAAAGGAAGTCACATCCATAAAATTTTCAAATATGCCTCCATTTGCACTTAAATTTTTAGATTTTATTTCCTCCACTTCCAACCATGTACTTTCATACCTTTGACCAGGTTTGAATCTGGTTTCCCAGGTTTGACTCGAGTTTGACCAAATTTCACCAACCAAAATTACCAAAATGCCCTTTTTAGCTTCTAATGTAAGAAAAGTCTCAAACCTGGTCAATTTAACTACAAACTTCACCAAATTTCACAAAATAGTTTCAAATACCATTTCTAACCTTCCCAGACCCTTTTTGACCATCTTTGACCTAAAAATTACTATTTTACCCTTCCTCGCTTCCTTAGTAAAAAAAAGCCAATCTTTGGTCAAACTGAGTTTGAATTTCATCCAAATGTTCATTTCACCTTTAGAAGCTCAATTATATCTCTCTTGGTCACATTTTGAACTTTGACATGCCAAATTACCAAAACACCCCTAGTTTCCCTTGTGGTCAATTTACTTTAGATTTTTAATCCTATGAACTCCAAGGGCAATTTGGCTCATTGATTTGACTTAAACCTAGCTTGCAAGTGTATTCTTATCAAGGATTATGTAAATAAAAAAAATTAATTACTTGATAAAATAAGGGTTCTCACACTTCAAACTACACTCCATTGATCCATATATCATTCACACAATGTACATACAACATACCCAACTCATTTAGATGCATTTATGCACTACATACATGCCATAACTTAGTTAATATGTATACTAAGCTTCTTGCAAAACTTCAAAATCACTAAACACTCCAAAAACTTGAAGGGACCAGTTGCTGCATAAGGCAGAAAGTACCATTACTAAAATTAGCTAATGTACTCCAAAAATCATGAAAATTTCCAGTTTAGAACTACACATATGGAAGTTAATATACCTGAAATTTCACAAAAAAATTCAAATGAAAACTATTATTTTGAATGCTCTCTTTCAAGTGCTCCTGAAATGGGCAAAAATGGGGTAAGTTTCTTAAATGAAACTTAGTAAGGGCTTATCAACAAAATCTTCAAACTCTAGCCATATACTGAAATCTAATGACACTAAAACACAAAAATATTGTGCAAATACACAAACACAGCCATCCAAATGCAGAAACAACACAGTAACAAACAAATGTAATGCTAGCAGTAATAAACACATTAGGGTTAGTTCATAAATAATTAAATAAACATTATGTAATCACTATGGCAGCCCTCCTCAAGCTAATGCTTGGTCTTAGGAGGTTAATTGGTCTTATTTAGTACTAACTTGGGCTCTAGAAACTCTAAATTTCTGCCATAACAAAGCACCAAAGCTATAAGGCTTAAGCCTTAGGTGCAATTTTCTCCTTAACCTAAACTTGGCTCATCAAGCTCTTGGCTCTCTTCCAAGCTTAGGGTCTTAGCTTTATGGATGTTTGGCCATCAGTATTGAATAATAAACAACCATGAAACCCAAATAAAACCCTTACCTTGGGCTGTGAAAGCTGATTATAACAAGTGTTGCACAATAAACCCGAAACTAGGGTTTTTCTTGTTCTTTGTGCATTGATCGCCTTCCTTTGTGATTTCTTGAGAGCTTGAGCTATGGTGGCTATGAAAGATTGTGGAGGAGCTAAGCAGCAGGTTGTGTCTAGTGGGGGATGAAAATGGCCAAGGAAATGGAAAGAAATGAAGATATTTTACTTGACTTGATTAGTTTAACCTTAACCCTTACTCAGGTCACTATAAGTATGCCTCAAGAAAAGAATTTTTGGCTAATCTTTAGCCCACCTTTTTAACCTTAAAACCTAGAAATAAAAGGCTGGGATAATGGTACAAATGGCCATCTTTGACTATTGTCAAAAATCATCCCATCCTTTAGTTATTTTTGTGAACAATTATAAACCTAGTTATCCTAGCTTCTTGTATAATAGCTTTTGTTTCCTTTATGCAATTTGGCCTCCAAAAATTGATTCCATACTATTCAAATCCCTCTACAACCTCTCATTTAAAGTTATACAATTGAGTACCCAAGTCTTGAAATCTTACAATAAAGTCCATAGGTTACTTGTTGACCAAGCAATCCTTTAGGGTTTTCTTGAGGGTCAAGTAACCATTGTGTAAATCTTTTAAAAAGCTAGAGATTATACACCTTTCCCCTCACATTCCATTCACTATGGGGAAAATCATACTATATAATGGTTTATAACCATTATGCCTTTATACTGTAATTTTCCCATTTGCTGAGGTGGTAAAAACATGGCCCAAAGCTATGTACAAAAAAAATTTGGTCCACTAGGTGTCAAGCATAGGACATAGTCAGGCTTAAACTATCTTTAAGTCCACAGTCACTTTGGCCTCCACCTTGACCTGATATTTAGGCCATAACTGCTTTATTACTCTTCTAGTTCTCACCTACACTAGTATGGATCCAAACACAGCAAGTCCCACTACAGCCATCAGGGCCTATAAACATAGTAACATAACACAACCATTAGTCTATTTTTATGAACTTTTGCATACTTCCTTTTTCATAAGCCAAAATTCCAGAGTATACCTCTCTATATATAAACCTCTTCTAAAAGTTCCCTAGCCTTTCAATCTTGCACTTCTTTACCTAAAATGGGCAAAAGAGAGCATGAGTACATACGTACTCAGTAAGAACCCAAATACAACACTTAATGCCTTGACAATGTTTATAACATTGTTATACATATAAACCTCCAATTTTGCTTAAAAACCTGAATCCAAACACAAAGCAAACACCAAAAGTAGTATATACAAGATAAATATATATATATATATATAATAGGGGTTAGCACACACATCCAAACAGAGAAGCACACAAACACACACGCCACATACACATGGTTTCTTTAACATAGCAATCATGATTTTCCTTCAATTTTTTCTTGTGATCACTTTGATTAGATTTAATTAACATAGAGCTCTGGCTGATTGATCAAGCTTGGCCCAACTTGAACAAAATTCTATGCTTTTTGAACGCAAACTAGCTAACTTACCATAGTGCTTAATGCACACATAGCCCATTACATAGCCTCTAGGTTCCTTTGGCCTTTAGCCATCCCCTAAGGCAACTTTTCCCCTTCAAAATATAGGAGAATAAGCTTCATATAGGTCTTTATGTATGAATAAAATGGCATCAGGGAAGCTTGATCACACATCATGTAACATAGACACCAACATATGCACCACCGTGAGCTAGTTTTACACCACTATGCTTCAATTTTGGCTTGTTCTTGTTATTCTTTGCCTTCCATCTTTTTGGCGGCTTTAGGAGGTTTTGCTAGGTACTTGGCCAATTTGTAGAGGAGGAGAAGATAAAAAGAAAATGAGAAGACATCAACTCACAAAAAGCACCATCATTGGCTTGCCATCTACTATGATACTTACATTCAGTTTTGTTTCTTTTTATTCTTCTTTCTTTTCTTTCTGTTTGGTGGCTTTTACCAAGCTTTGGTCTATTTTTTTAAATTTGTAAATGAGCTAGGAAATATATAAGAAGTTTCATTGAAGCTACCTTGAAGTCTAAAAGGCCAAACGGTGGCTGAATGACTTAGTCACCAAGGACTTTGACTAGTCCTTGGTCCAAACTCCTTCCAAGAAGCTCAATTATTTTAATACTTCATTTAATCCTAATTTAATCTTCAATTGGCACATATTAAGCACCCACTTCATCAATTAATCTAGCCAATTAGGCCCTCCAACTTTGCATTAAACATATGCATCCGAGAGTACCTTAGTGTTCTTTGAGGTGTTTTCATAGGTTCCTTGTGTTTTCCACCTTCTCTTAGCCCACATTATAGCCCTCATTCTTATTTAAATGATAAGCATCAATCTGATGTAATTGTTTCAAGACATTAGGCATTATAGTCTTTATAAACACATGGTTGTACACAGAGGCGCACTTAAGGGTCCTCTAGTGCACTATAGGGTGCCCTTATTCTTTCTTATGTGTTCTTCACATTTGTTGCGTTTCTATGGCTGCCCTCACTTGTGTCTTAACCTTAGGCATTGAGCTCACATGATTCCCCTTAGTGTTTTAGATTTTAAAGTCCTCAATTCACATGAATGCAAACAAAGGTGTGTCTGAGAACCACTTTTTGTGCCCTATCTAGGAGCACTTTGTTACTTGGCTTCCTGGCCAAGTTTTCATTCAAATTTAAGTCCCCTTCTCAAAATGGGCTTATCACTTAAGCTTAGTCTTTTTGGCTTACAATCATATCACTTTCCTAGGTTCTTTTGAGTTTCACTTAAAGTATTTTTTTGGCACTCTCATGGGATACTTGTCCTGTTTAGTCTCTATTTTATACTTTTGAGCTGTATTGTTCACATATTCACATAATATACATTATGTGTACAATTCATCACAACCCATGGCCTATACAAGTCACAGGCATGGAAGAAGTAGAACCTCGATGACCCTCCCAGGGCATCCTCTAGGCAAAATGGGAAAGAAATTAGACCCGGATTCTATAAACGTCAAGATGCTAAAGGAGTAGAATTGAAAAACACTTAAAAAAGTACTATGCGTAAAAAGCACTTAGACAAATTTACCTAGATAGATGACTGTACTTTAATGTCGATGCAGTTTTCCCGTATGAATGAAATCTATCCAACACTTAGAAAATTTTTCATAAATTTTTCCTAAAGGGGGTGGGGGGAAGGTCAGCAGAAGCTGACCAATGTTCCAAGTCTTTCTAATGATGTTGGCAGAGGAATTTAAGTCATAAAGTTCCAAAAAAGGGCTAAATCAAGACATTTAAAAATTACAACTTCAAAAGATGGCCAAAACCAATAGGCATGGATGACTTCAGATTAAGTCTGAATATGGAAAGATAATGCAAAAGAAAAATTGGGGCATAAAATGTTCCAAGAAAAATGCTGAGTGCCAAGAAAATAACTGCATTACTTGAGTTAATTTTTGCAAAAATTGCAAAGAAGACAAAGAAAAAATAGAGATCTTAAGCTACTCTTATAGATCCTCCGTAGGACCCCCATAGTTGATCCTTGGAAGCGCTTCCTTCAACATCCTCTTTCTTGCCCCCTTTTTGCCTTTTGTCCTCCAGGACATCAATAAATTCTCTTTTTGACCAGAAGTTGCCCTTAGGAATATCAAAGGCATCAAAGAAGGAGACACCGAGGTTAGGATGATGGCTAAGAATTTGATACTGTGCCAAGAAAAATTCTTCCTGATAACTTTGCTTTGACATCTTTTCAGCCTCCTTTTTCACCTGGATAAGGTCACCCATATTCTTCTTCTTCTTCTTCTTCTTCTTCTAGACTTGTTCATCTTCTTGATATCCCCTTCAAGCTTCTACTTCTCCTTAAAGAGATTGGGAATATGAGAAGTCAGATCATCTTTCTCCTTCTAAAGAAACTCGTTATTAGAAGTTCAGAAAAAAGCATTTGCCCAATTTTGGCCACCATCAAGGTAAAGACCTCGGTCTGCATCCTTGTCCCCTTAATAATATCCTAGCAAACCAAAGACACCTCATCCTCAGCTGGCCAAACATCTAGCAACTAGTCGCCAGGGCAGACTTAGTCTTTTCGATTGTCTCCTCTGTGTTCAAACAGATTTCTATCTACATGGCCAACCATGCTTGAAAGTACCTCACCATTACAAGCATCTGTCAAGAATCTCCAAGTTAAAACAGAGGAAATAAAGGAAAATAAGTTAAGAAAAAATTTTAAGTGTTACTTTAGCAGCAAGCTCGGTAAGACGAGCTACCAGAATATCTTCATTCAGACATATGTCAGTTAAAGCCTGGTTTGTCATGATCCATCTTACCATATGAGGGACCATCTTTTGGCAGTTTCTGGAGAACAAGTCCATGTCCTCCATGAAATACCAAAATGGCTCCCTTGGAACTTTTCCTTGAGGGATCTTAGCATCCCTCAGTCGGAGCTTGCACTCATGGTTTGTAACCCAGTCCGGCTTTGGTGTTTCCCCTACACAACCACACGAAAGTTGTATTATGGGGTCAATCCCCAACCAGCCATCTATAAGTCAAACAAACTAAAACTCATAGATGAAAAGTCAGAGGCCGAACATGGGGGAACCGCATTGTAGCAACTTCCTCGAAGTCACTAACAACCTGAACTTCGGCGGGGATCATTTTCCCCTTTTCCTGCTATTGTCATTTGGCCTCAGAATCTTCAACCACCTAAAGGGTTGAACTCAAGGTTTCGATGACCATTGCATGACTTAGCGGTGTCTTTGGAAGCTTAGCTTCCACAGGTTCCAAGGGGACACTTTCTACAACCTCAAGAATTGAAAAGAAAGCCTCTTTGATCTTCTTTGAGCATGGCTCCTCAAAATTCTTACCCTTCTACCTCTTGGGAGCCTTATTTTTTTTTTCCTTTCCTTCATTTCCCTAGTCGAGGAACATCCTCTTATAAAAGTTACTAAACTTGTTGGCCATATTTGTAAAAAGCGAAAGACATCACCATAAGTATTACGCCGATCAAAAGAATTAAGTAAAACAAGAACTTACTCTATAAAAACTTAGAATATGAAAGCTCCTCTAGAAGAAGCAACACTAGAAGGAACTTTGCCATATCCAGCTTAGGCTTGGGCATTTGGGGGTTGATTAAGTGCTTCTTCATAACCCCAAGCTTCCACAACACTTATTCCATCATAAGATCCTACTTGATGGAGAAGGCATAAGGGTCATGTGTGATTGGGGTTTCAGTCCAATCCACCAGTTGCTGAATTCAGGCATTAAAGATAGTGAACCTTTTCTGTAAGTCTTCAGTCAACAACTTTGATAGGTCCCCAACATCAGCTACGAGTGATCCTGATGCCTATGATAGCCTAAGGGTTGTCACCTAAATGACCTTCTCATTTGGAAGACCTGTCACCATTGTCAGATTGACACATGACCAACCTCGGAAGAATTCTCTACACCATCCTCGGATCGACTATACGACCAACTCCAGGAAAAAGACTCCCTGCCACTTTTAGGAGTGGACTTGACCAACATCGGGAACATAGGTCCATCACCCTTGACAGAAGAAATGTTTCCTGAAGATTAACTGCTCATCCGAAGGGGTTTTTCTAGTAGCCCTCGGGGCAATTCCTTGTTTGATGGGATCTCAGATCCCCGAAGGGGTCTTGGGGAGAAACAACAAATACAATTGGGGGATCTATGACAAAAGCCCCATACATGCCCCTACCCCTTAAGCATAACTGCCTATGTCCAGCTATAGACACCTCCTTCCGAAGGTACGGACCGAATTCGGCCGAACATGTGTCCTAATCTACAGATACCGGGCATAACGGCCTTCTCCTCCTGGCTTCCTATAAATACTTGGGAGCCTCCCAGGTAAGGACACATGACTCTCTTTTCCTTACTCTTGGCTTTTAGCAACTTCTCTCCCATATACTGACTTGGGCGTTAGAGG
Organism: Aquilaria sinensis; assembly: GCA_005392925.1. Taxonomy (NCBI): domain Eukaryota; kingdom Viridiplantae; phylum Streptophyta; class Magnoliopsida; order Malvales; family Thymelaeaceae; genus Aquilaria; species Aquilaria sinensis. The sequence continues at coordinate 16,923 of SMDT01002141.1, forward strand.
CTCCTCCCTTGGAAAAACACTTCGAGGAGCTCCTAACCCATGTTCTTCAAAGTCTTGGATATACATTCTCACCAGAAGTCTCTCTCTCTCAAGCCCAGCATGTCTTATAACGAAGATGTCATCGGGCATCATTTGGCACTGTCTATGTGAACTCACCCCGAAGTCGCTGTTGTCGAGACTCGGCATTCAAAGGGCAAGGGACTCCCGAGGTCCCAGTTCGCGCAGGAGACTCAAGCAATGATTGAACAGCCTGCAGTGGAGACTTCCCTCCCAGAGGCCGAGTGTCCTTTGACGGTCACAATGGGTTTTCTATGCAACTTTCAGCACTCTATCATGTCAGAAATGACACAACAACTCAACCAAAGGTGGTCACAAACACCTTCACCGACCTTGGTATTCTGCCGAGGGAGGGGGCAGACCTCGGAAAGCAAGGGGGAAGAGGCCAATATCATTTACTCCCCTAAACACTATAAAAATGAACATCCTGATGGCCCTGGAAAGGCAAGGAACTGCAATCTAGCATCCAAAAGCCATGTCCTTGGAAAACAAGAAGAACATGAAGAAATTCTGTCAATTCTATCGGGACCATGGCACGATACCGAGGCTTGCTTTCAACCAGGAAAGTATATTGAATCCTTGATTAAGCAAGGGCAACTTCATCACTACTTGCAGATGTCGTCACCCAAAGCCCAAGAAAGAAAGGAAAAAGATAGAAAATGAGAGGAAGAGGATTATGATTCTAACCGATGTCAAAACTGAAGTCCCAAGAAACACCTGCCACCTCCGGCCGGTATAATCCAGCCAATTATAACTGGAATACTCTCGGCTGAGAGGAAAAGGAAAGCTCGGGAATCACGACAATGGAATTTGATAACCCAACAAACAAGCTTGTTCGGAAAGATGGGTCTATAGCAAAGTTTCCACACGATGACCCTCTCTTGATCATGGCCAGGATAGGAAGCTGGGATGTCAAAAAGGTGCTCATTGATGATGGGTCGAATGCCGACGTTTTGTTCTCCCATTTGTTGCTGAGCTTAGGTATTTCCAAGGGTGATCTTAAACCCGTTACCTCACCTACCTTCAGCATCAGTCCCTCAGAAGTCCCAATACTTGGGTGGATTGATTTTCCCCTGATGCTAAAAGGCAGCTCAGTCCAAACCAAGGAAGAACTCTTTGCTTCCACTATGACAAGGTTCATCGTCATAGATGTCTCAACTTGATATAATGCCATCCTCAGAAGGCAAACGCAGGGCAATCTTCACATTCATCCAAATGTGAAATACCTGACTGTCATGTTCAGCACGAAGGAGGGTGACATAGAAATACTCATCGATCAAGCCGAAGTAAGAAAAGTTTTCATCAAAGCAAGATAGAGTCTAGTGAAAGTTCACACACAGACTTCGGCAGAGGAGATAGTATTAGGTAAAGATGAGATAGAGAGTGAAAAAAATGATGTTGAAAAAATAGAAATAGAGGATGTCGAACTTGTGTTAGTGTTGTGCCCAAAAGCCAATCATGAGATGATTGTATTTTTGCACATTGAGTCATGATATTTTATTAAGGCATTAATCCAGCAATTATGTTTGTTGTTTTGTTTCTACGTAATGTAATAAACATAATTGTAACCCTAGAATAATGATATTCTTAAATGTCCCCAGTCTAGTATTATTGTGGAGCGGTTTTCAATGATATATAACGACTAGCATATGTGGAGACTAATATGAGATATGTAGTCTACATATGGGTACAAGTTGGAGAACTTGTTACTGGATCGACCCACCCTGAGAATACTACATAGATCCTTATATGAGTGTCATAAGTGATTCTCATAGTGATCATGGTATTGTAGTTCTTTGACCTAAGATCATCAAGGTTCCCTACATATAAGTCACATAGTCACATACTTTGATACTTCTCTTTGTTGCTCGTGACTGAGTGAACTTGAAAAAGGTCATTGGGTATGTCACATATCATGCGGAAGGATTTGTATGATCAAGATGGGATTTGTCCCTCCTATATAACGAGAGTGATCTCTTCGGGCCCCTTGATAGAGTAAGACTTAGAAAAATGCATGGCCATGCTCGAATGAGTTGATATACCATATCAATGTCATCAGTTTAAGTTGGTCTACTCAGTAATCAAGAAACCAAAGATTGGGCTATACGAGAGTGACACATTCCATGTCTCGTGCTTAGTCTTGATATCTTGGACAAAGGGACAATGGCATATATCGGGGATGATCATAAAGGTTTAGTCGAATTATCGACAATCTTGTCACTTGGGTAGCAATGATGTGTTGCTAGACACCGCTCATTGCTTATGATCATAAATGTGATTTATGATCATTGTCAACGTAGTAAAAGCCTATTGGGTCGCACACATAGAGCTATTTGGATCATTAGAGTGCATGGGCTAATTATTTGGGTTATAGTTTCACAATAATTTCATATTAATAATGGGCCCAAGAGTTGAGCCATTATTAAGCCCGAAATTAAAGCCTAATTGGATTAGGGCTTTGAAACCCATTAGGCCTGGAAGTTGAGTCTCACTATAAATACAACTTTTAGTAAGAAATTCGTAGCTTCTTGCCCTAGCCTCTCAAAAGAACAGCCGCACTCTTCTCTTGCAATTCCTTAGAGGACACAAGCTAGAACTACAAGCGCAAGAGAAACACATCTGCCGGGACGTAGTGGAAGCGTAGTGATCCCAAGAGGCTCATGTGGATACCATAAAGAACTTGAACACATCAACTATTCAGGTTTTGTGATTCGACTCTATAGTTGGGTGAGAGATCTCAATCGAAAATTAGGTATGAAAATTTTCAAACACCCGGTTTACCCCGTTTCACTTGGATCCTAGAGGGTTTCAATTAAATTCCACTGCACTTGTTTGGCTCCCAAAACCCAACAACTTGTCCCTGGCCAAAGTACCCGAGTGGGGAAAAACTGGCCGAAGGTGACAAGGAAAAGCTTGTATCGTTTCTATCAATGAACAAAGATCTATGTGCTTACTCTCCAACAGATATGCCCGGAGTAGACAATGGTGTAATTTAGCATAGCCTTAAAGTATGCCTAGAGGTGAAGCCTGTTTAACAGAAAAAACATAGCCTCTCGGTGTACAAGAACAATTTCGTTAAAACTGAAGTCCAATGACTAACGGAGGTAGGCATAATAAGGGAGGCCAAGTACCCAGAATGGCTTAGCAACGTTGTTGTTGCCACCAATGAAGGGAACAATAAACTCTGAATGTGCATCGACTTCCGAAATATAAATGATGCCTGTGCAAAAGACTCATATTCTCTGCGACCTTTAGACTAATTGGTAGACTCTACTGCCAAATATGGTCTACTTAGCTTCCTCGACACTTTTAGCGGATACCACCAAATTTGGATGGATCCCAAAGATGAGGAAAAAATCGCCTTCATTACCGAAGTCAGGATCTACTTTTATGTCAGAATGCCCTTCGACCACAAAAATGCATGAGCCACATATCAAAGGCTGATGAATGAGGTATTCAGCTCCCAAATTGGGAGAAATATGGAAGTGTACATCGATGATATGATAGTTAAGATTAAACAACCTAGTAGTCATATCATAGACTTGGTTGAAACATTCCACTAACTTTAGAAATTTGGAATCCGCCTCAACCCCAAAAAGTGTCTATTTGGGGTGACTGCTAGCAAATTCCTCAATTTTATGGTATCCAAAAGAGGTATCAATGCCAACCCAAAAAAGCTTAATGCTCTGCTAGGATTCCAAAGTCCCACAATGACCAAGGATGTGCAGAGGCTTACGGGGCGAATTATAGCGCTTAGCAGATTTATCTCCAGATATAGAGATCGGTGCCAACCATTCTTTAAAGTGCTCACCAAAGCAGCAAAAAATGAAAGCAATTTTGGTTCCAAGGAACATCCTTGGAATGAAGATTGCCAAAAGGCTTGGGATGAACTTAAGAGCTACTTAACTCGTCTGCCGACACTTCCACAATCACTAGAAGGGGAACCTCTCATCCTCTACCTCGCTGTCACTCAAAAAACAGTAAGTTTGGTACTGGTGAGAGAAGCGGGAGGAAAGCAATGGCCGGTGTACTATGTAAGCAAGTCCCTGTGTAGTGCCGAAGTTAGGTACCCTCTACTGCAAAAGGCCATTTATGCCCTACTACTAGCAAGTAGGAGACTTCGGCCTTATTTCCAAGGACATCCCATCACAATATTAAGTAACTTACCACTCTGGGATGTCATAAGGAAAGTATACCACTCGAGACGACTGTCAAAGTGGTGAATCAAGCTCGATATCACTTATAAGCCAAGGAAGGCAATAAAGCCCAAGCGTTGGTAGATTTCATTACTGAGGAGCCTAAAGCCGAAGGTACTCCGGAAGACCTTGGAGATGATGAACCTGAGTGGGCGTTATTCATCGATGGCTCCTTAGGATCTGAACACCAGGGAGCCGGAGTAATTCTCCGTGGGCCCAAAGGTATGAAAGCTACGAAGGCCATCAAATTCAATTTCAATGTCACCAACAATGTTGCTGAATACGAATAGTAGGCTTGTAATTGGCAAAAAGAGTCGGTGTTAGAAATCTGAAGACCTATAGTGATTCTCAGCTGGTGGTCCGGCAGATGACAGGGGACTACGGCGCAAAATATCTGAACTTGGAAAATTACCAAAATCTCATAAAAAGGCTCTTCCAAGAATTCGATAGGGTACAAATAGAAAATGTACCCCGACGAGATAATGTGGAAGCTGATACTTGAGCCAAATCAAAGCAGTCAACCGAAGTACTCGATCACCCGAGCATAGCAATAATGTCCATTACAACCTCAAGCAAAGGATGGAAGGATCCTATAAAAAAGTATCTCACGACCTTGGAGCTACCCGAAGGCCATCTGGAAGCCGCGAAGATGCGAAAGCGCTCGGGTAGATACTTCTTGATCGGGGAAGAATTGTACTAACAAAGGTACGTCAATCCATTGCAAAGATGTATCAGTGAAGATGACATCAAAGCAGTTCTCATAGAAGTCCATGAATGAGCCTATGGATCTCACATCAGGACTGATGCTCTTGTTGGGTTACTACTTCGACAAGGGTATTTTTAGCCTACTCTAAGGAAGGATGCAAGGCAGTTCGTCAAAAAATGCGATAGGTTCCAGAGACGCGCACCCATCCAAAGAATACCCTCGGAGGCGATAATGTTGGCTAACTATCATTGCCCCTTTACTATTTGGGCTATTGACTTTGTCGGTCCTCTCCTGACCGCTCCTAGAGGAGTGAAGTTTTGTGTAGTTTGTAGTAGATTATTTCACCAAGTGGATTGAGGCATATCCTCTAGCAACAATTTCAACGAAGGACATGTAGAAGTTTGTCTAGAAGAACATCATATGTAGATTCGGTGTATCAAGGGTGATAGTAGTAGATAATGGTTCCCAATTCATTGATAGAGGATTTCAAGAATTTTCCACCAACCTCGGCATAAAATTACATTTTGCCCTAGTTGCCCATCCTCAGAACAATGGACAAGTTGAGGTGTCCAATAGGACAATAAAAGATGTTCTGAAGAATAGGTTAAAAGAAGCTAAGGAAAAATGGCCTGGAGAACTCTCGAGTGTACTATTGAGTTATCAAACAACTCCTACAAGAGCTACTAGTGAAACACCCTTCTCACTTGTATTCGGCACTAAGGCCATTATCCCCGTCGAAGTCGTACAACTGTCTATCAGAGTACAGGTGTTCGATGAAGAAGGGAACTACCTTGATTTAAAAACCAAGTTAGATATAATTGACGAGCATAGGAAGATGGCCGAACTCAGAAGAAAAGCCTTTTAGCAAAGGGTAGCTATTGCTACAAACTTGTATGTCAAACCCAAAAGAATCAAGACAGGAGACCTAGTTCTCTGAATGCCTAAACTGGAACCCCGAAGACCATCTCATGGTGTACTTTAGGCAAATTGGGAAGGACCATATTTGGTCCTCCAAGAAGTTCGGCCAGAAGTCTATAAATTTGGAAATACAGAATAAGAAGCGTTGAAAAACACAAGGCATTCAGACTCTTTGAAAAAATTCTATGCTTAGAATTTGGTGATCTCTCCAAAGAAGTCAACCGAATATGGTGGTTTCTTTTTTACCGAAGAAGGTTGACCGAATGTGCTCGACCTCGAAAGTACCTGAGTGATATTATACAAGTTTACCAAAGGAGGTTGACCGAATCTGGTCGACCCCAAAAGTATCTAAGTGTTTTTGTACAATCTTATTCTAAAACACTTAGACAAATACTCAGCTTGCCAAAAAGAAAAGGCTAATGCTTTGAACCCTTGATAGTATTTACATCAAGGTTAGTACATTACCGAATGTGTTAAGTGTTGTTGAACTGAAGGTTACAAGTCACCCGAAGGTGGTGAATCAAAATCGAAGAAGTTTCAAAGTCAAGCAATACTCGCCAAAGATAGTGCTAATTGTGGACTTAGCCAAAATTTGAGAAATAAAGGCAATTCCATTAAAAGGGGCAAAGTACAAGAACAAAAAATACAAAAAGCTAAGCCCTATGGGTTATTTTGCTCATCTTCTGGTTCTTCAGCATCTATGTCCTCGGTATCCTCCTCATCATCATTAGCATCTTTAGCCGAAGGAAGAAGCTCTGGGAGGTTCAAGTACTCCATCTTCTTCTTCTTCTTCTTCTTCTTCTTCTTTTGCTTCTTCAGCTGGTCAATTTCGACAAGGAGCTCAGTGTTGATCTCCAATGCCTTGGTGAAATTAGCTACAGGATCATCCCTTTGCTACGGAAGGACCTCCTCCTCTGACCTTAGTTCCACCACCTTCGCCCCAAGGTTATTTATTTTGGAGGAGCACTTGTCAAAGAGCCCCCTCTGGCTCTCCAGCACTTCTTGGTGCAACTTGGCCAAGTCCTCCTTGGCAATCTTGTTGAGCTCGCCATATTTCACGCACAAGCTCACAAACTTCTCCTTGGCCTTAGCCAAGTTGCTCTTCGACTGACTTCGGATGGAGGACTTCTTGGATGCCCAAGCCCGAAGAGAGCCCTTGTAGGCCAGCAGCTGCAAGGAAAAAAGGCTATGTGAGTTATAGGCAACTTACAAAACCCAAAATTTTTCTCCAAAATTTTTCTAAGTACTAAGGAACTAAGGTTTACCTAAGCTGCGTGCTCGAAAAATCGAGCAACAAGGACCTATTCGTTCGGGCACTCCTCCATCAGGGTCTAAAAAGTGGTGTTTATCATGATGCCCCTCACCATTTATGGGACCATTTTCTAGAAATCTTCCAAAAACAAGTCCGTGTCTTTGGTAAATGTCCAAAAGGGTTCCCTGGGCTTTATCTTTCAAGTCCTGAATAGCCCTATTCCAAAGGTGGTCCATCATCCACTCAGCCTAAGCCCTATCTTCTACAAAATCACGCCGAAGTTCCTTTATCACATCATCTCTTAGCCATTCATCTAGAAAATCTAAAATGCCGAAAAAGCCAAAATTCATAGATGAATGGCTAAGAAACAAACCAAGAGTTCGGCATCATCTCCGTTAGAGTCACTGACATCGAGGACCTTGGTGGGAATCTCCTTGCCTTTCCTCCTTCAATGTTCCTCTAGTTCTTCAGCCGAAATCTCCCTGAGGGAGGTCCCCAGGGTCTCCACAATAGCATCAGGCCTCAACGAGACAGAAAAGACCACCGCCTTAAAAAGGATCCACGCCCTTTGCAGAAGTGCCCAGATCCACTGTATGGTCTTCGAGGGAGGAGAAAGTAAGTCCTCCTTCATCTTTTTGGTCTTCAAGGCCGAAGACTGTCCAGTTGGCCCCTTCTTCCTCTTTGGGGCCTTCTTCTTCTGCTCCCCTTTCTTGGCTTAGCTGAGGAAAAGGCTCTTATAGAAGGCTACTGATTTATCACCCATCTCTGCAAAGAAAAAAATATCAGTGTAAGTATAGAGAAAACCCAAGTAACAATTTGGAAATAATCTTACTTTGTACAAGGGCTGAATAAGAAAGTTCGTGTCGAAAAATCATGACTAGCCAGGACTTCTTCCTATCCACTGTTGGTTTTGGCATTTTCTTGTCAATGATATGCTCCCAAAGTACCTCTTCGATCGTAAGGTTCCATCTAATCGGGAAAGGGTACAATGGATGCGAAGAAGCTTGGTCTGACCAGTTAGCTACTGCTCGAATACAGGTGTCGAATTCCTCGAATTGAGATTCAAGTTTGAGGGTAAGTAGCTTCGACGGATCCATCACATCATTGTCAAGCGTCCTAGAAGCCCACTTCGAGGGCATGTCCTTCCACTTCTCATCCACCTTCATGAAAAAATACTTCTTCAACCATCCTCGCCAACTATCTTTGGTGCCAAAACTGAAAGTGAACTTCTTGTTGCCAAATCCTCGAAAGAGCATGAAGTAGAACCCACACTTTAGGACGAGATGAAGCTAGTAGTACTGCATGAAAAGGATGAAGTAGGGCTTTATTTTGAATACCCCACACATGCAAAGAAAGGCATTGAAGTAAGAGTAAGAGTTTTGAGGAAGCTAGTTAACGGCTATGCCATGAAATTGGCAAAAGTCGCAAACAATCTTTGGTGGTGGATACCAAAGACTTGCCTTCAGCTGTGCTCTGAAAACAGTAACCTCGTTATGATTAGGAAGGTAGCTCGGCACACCGGGGCTGGGTAGCCTAGTGATGGCATAAGAAGGAAGAAAAAATTTGGCTGACCACTTCTTCAGTTTTTTCCGAAGTGGCACAACTCAGATGAAAGTTGAGTGGAGCCCAACTCTTGGGAAAAGGAAAAACCTTGGCTTGAGAAGAACACATGTTCAGAGAATAAGAACCATAATCTCAAAATTAATGGGAGAAAAGGAACTAGAGACACAAACATACCTCGGATTCACTAACCTATGAGAACCGCCCCAAGATACTGCTGAAAATTGCTCCTCCGCTTACAATGCCAAAGGCAAAAGTTGGAGAGCGAAAGAAAGTTAGAAAGCAAGAGCAATAGAAGTAAATGAGTGAGCAAACCTTGAAGGAAGATGGCTTTATATAGCCCAAAATGAGGCAAGCACCATTATGACCCTCTATAAACGTAGAGACGTAACCGATGTAACGGACGTGAAGGTTAATTAATGACCGGGTGACACATGTCATATGATGTGAGAAACAAGGTTACGCCTTCTGACCTAGCAAGTTTATATTGCGTAACCTGAAATGACGTGACTGCTCAATCAAATAAGACAGTTCATTTGCAGAAGGTGGGAATAAAAACCCTAAGGTGAAAATGACTCCTTGTGTGCCGAAGATGTAACCTTGCCAAAATTGAGAATTCGGCTTGAATGTATAAAATAGCTCCTTACGTTTTGAAGGTATGACTTCGCCAAAAGTAAGAAATTGGCTTAAAGTAACAACCCCACCAAAGATTCAAGCTCAGAAAATGGTACACAAAAGGTCTTGTACCAAAGGGTTAGTTTCGCCAAAGGGACAACCTCGGTTAAGAGAAGTTCTTCTACAAAGGACAGCTTTAGCTTCCCAAGGGCAGGATTTTAGCAACATGCTCCTAGATGATTAGTACCGAAACACAACTTCAATACTCCGTAGGGGGGCACGTGATAGCTGAAGGGTTGTCACCCAAATGACCTTCTCATTTGGAAGACTTGTCACCACGCTCAGATTGACACACGACCAACCTTGGAAGAACTCACTACACCATCCTCGGATCGGCTATACGACCGACTCTGGGAAAAAGACTCCCTACCACCTTCGGGAGTGGACATGACCAACATCGGGAATGTAGGTCCATCACCCTCGACAGAAGAAATGTCTCCCGAAGATGAACTGCTCATCCGAAGAGGTTTTTCCAGTAGCCCTCCGAGGAATTCCTTGTCCAAAAGGATCTCAGATCCCCGAGGGGTCTTGGGAAGAAACGACAAATACAGTTGCGGGATGTCTGACAAAAGCCCCGCACACGCCCCTACCCTCTAAGCATAACCGCTTATGTCCAGCTGTAGACACCTCCCTCTGAAAGTAAGGACCGAATCCAGCCAAACACGTGTCCTGATTTACAGATGCCGAGCATAATGGCCTTCTCTTCCTAGCCTCCTATAAATACTTGGGTGGCTCCGAGGTCAAGACAGGGGACTCTCTCTTTCTTACTCTTAGCTCTTAGCAACTTCTCTCCCACACACTGACTTGGGCGTTGGAGGCTCCTCCCCCAGAAAGACACTCCGGGGAGCTCCTAACCCACATTCTTTAAAATCTTGTAGATACATTTTCACCGGAAGTCTCTCTCTCTCGGGCCCAGCATGTCTTATAACGAAGATATCATCGGGCATTAGCCTGCTTGGTTAAAGTTCCCCAAGAATCTAGTGACTCCATAAAGAACTACTTTTTTTTTGCCAATTCCTCCAAGTATCCTTAGTGGCAAATGTGACCATGTACTTCTTGCTTTCAATGCCTTAAGAACGGAGGTAGTACTTGGAGCCCTTTGGATGAGTATGCAACTTATAATAATTGAATATTTTGAAAATAAAGGGGCAAAGTATAGGTTAAATCAAACTATAGAGAAGATTTTGTAATTTACCCTACGTTCTAGTGCTGGCTGGTGAAGCGACAAGTCCAAAACGTGCTTTCTTCTTCTTCGTGTTTCGTTTCTCCTTTGAAGAAATGATGTGTTCTTGAATACTTTTAACTTTTCGTATGAACAGAATTTTGTCATTGAACTTTCCCTTTTGGGCATAATATGCGACCAAGCGCTTTTTTTTTATGGCAAAGTCTCCTTCCTTGTCAAGTATTAAATCGGGCAAAATCCGCCGTTGATGAATGATGATTATGCTTAATTGACGACTAATACGGTAGCTCGGCGGATAAGCTAGCCACTTGGATTTTGTACTCTAACCCTACACACCAAAAAGAAATTAGGTGCTATGGAAGACGAGTAAAATTATGCAAATTTGCTAACCTGTTAAACCCAGAATAAATTTGCTTGCCAACTGATGAATGACGGAAAATATAAATAGTATGGTTGGACATGGGAACTGATCTCGTTAGCCAATTTAGGGTCATTTTATCTTCTAACTTGTATATCACGAAACTAATAAATGAGACTTTGTGTTTGGGGTGGCTTTATTTGATGGTAGGTTTTAGCTAAATTCTTGTTTTTCGGATGTGAGTTTTGGGTCTTAAGTATTCTAGCCTGTTCCTTTTTTAGAATTCGGTTTTCTTTATTCCCTCGTCTTTCGCTCTAAAATGATTCATGTATTCTTTTACTTTTAATAAATCCTTTCGTCACAGATAAAAAATGAAACTAAATGAGACAATTTGGAATAATAAATTATTCTAGTTATAAATGAGATTGGTGTCATTTTTTGTCAGCTCATTTAATATTAAGTTAGATTAATCTAAAATAGCTTGTTTTTATTTTTATCATTATTTGTCTGAAACTGGTGTCATTCTAAAACTGTACTGTTGAAGTATAACAATCCATTTGAACAAAATCTTTACAATGTAATTACATTATTATTATTATTATTATTTTGATTAAGTGAAAAATTAATAAAAATCTATTTACATCATGAAAAAATTACTAAATGAATTATTGTAACCATATGATATTATTTTCAAATAATATCAAATCCAAATAAAAAATTATAAAAATAAAAATAAGTCATTTTAGATTAATCAAACTAATTGGAGTTAAACGAATTGCGGCTTTCGAAAATTGCAAGTGTGCCCCTTATCGACTAACTTAAAAACTTCACTGCTTGATTCAGCAACAAGGTAAGTTTGCTGGCATGGGTTGCCGAAAATGAAAATTTTAGTTGCAACTTGAAAGAAAAGTTTTGTTGCTAATCGTGGAAGCTTCCGCACCCGTTTTCAAGTCCTGATTGGTATTTTGGCTTCTCTGCTCTAATAGAATAGTTGTGGCTTGGCGAGGAGTTTTAAGAAGAAATAACAGGAGGAGGAGGAAATAAACTGGGCATGTCTTTTTCGTTTTAAGACCTAAATGGAGGGGGGTAAAATGAAAAAGGTTAGCGCACACCCTTGGACAGGAGTTACTGGACGTCCTAGAAAAGTATATTTTTGGAAACGTCAGATTTTATGGGCTAGGAGTTTCGGCCCAATAAGGTCTGCTTGGAACTGTTCTTTGCATTAGACCAGGTTGGTTTGGTTGGATGGTTTTCCTGGTTCTTTAGCTCAATCCAATTATGCACCGTCTGGCCTAAACCCGATTAGAAACTAGTTTATGATTAAACACAGTTCACTTCGTACTCCCTGTACTTTAATTGCCTCTCGTCTGAGAATGATCCAGCGACAATTAATAGACGGAGTTGAAAGCCCATCAACTAATAAATCCCAAATTCTCAATTTATGTTTACTTTTCTTTCTTTTTTTTCTTTCCTTAAAAGCAAAAAAAAAAATGCAACAAAATCAAGGCAAAACTTGTCTCTTCAAGTTTCAACACATGAGCAAGGTGCAGTGGGAAATCCGGACTCGAACGATTCATTGTGAAGTAATATTTTGGACAAAGTGTACTTTAGGTCGTAAAACTTTGTATGCTTTACCAAAAAAGTCCTAAAGCTCCTTCTTTTGCCAAATAAGTCCTAAAACTTTAACTGTTAACTTTGTTGGTCCTAAAAGTTTCATGTTTGGCTAAATCAATCCTGAAACTTTTGTTTTTAACGAAAAATGTTCATATGGAACTTAATGCCATTATTTCTGTAGATTAAACTGTTTGAGGACTAAATTGAATATTTTAAAAAAAAACATAGGGCATAACGGCTTTCTCCTCATGGCCTCCTATAAATACTTGGGAGGCTCCCAGGTAAGGACACGGGACTCTCTCTTTCTTACTCTTGGCTCTTAGCAACTTCTCTCCCGTATACTGACTTGAGCGTCGGAGGCTTCTCCCCCGAAAAGACATTCCGGGGAGCTCCTAATCCACATTCTTCAAAGTCTTACAGATACATTCTCACCAAAAATCTCTCTCTCTCGGGCCCTATATGTCTTATAACGAAGATGTCGTCGAGCATCAGCCTGCTTGGTTAAAGTTCCCCAAGAATCTAGTGACTCCATAAAGAACTACTTTTTTTTGCAAATTCCTCCAAGTATCCTTGGTGGAAAATGTGACCATGTACTTATTGCTTTCAATGCCTCAAGAACGAAGGTAGTACTTGGAGCCCTTTGGATGAGTATGCAACTTATAATATTGCATGAACAGGATGAAGTAGGGTGCCACCTTGAAGGTCTCACACATGCATAGAAAGGCATTGAAGTAGGCGTATGAATTCGGGGGAAGCTAGTTCGCAGCTATCCCATGGAAATCACAAAAATTGACGATTAGTGTGGGGGGCAGATATCGAAGGTCTGCCTCTGTTTGAGTCTTGAAGACCGTTATCTCGCCCACCCAAGGTCGGCAACTCAATTCACCTTATTCTAGGACACATAGTTTGACATATGAAGAAATACTTAATGCATCACTTCTGTACCTTCTTCGAGGTAGCACAGCTCAATAGGCATCAAGGGGGCTAGAACCTTCCTTGGCTAAAGTGTGGGGGATCTTGGAGTTCTAGGGTTAAAGAGCCATGATCCTAACCTTGGACAAATAAGGACTTACTTTGACTATAGGGAGAACAAAGGAAAAGAAATTCGGGTGAAATTACCCACCTAAGTATTCACTGTCAATCAAAAGAGCCACCAGAATGACACAAATACCTTGGCCAGAAATCACACCATCATAATATCCTCTGCTAGAAAAGAAAAAGGCCCAAAAGCGAAGAAAGAATTTGAGAACGATGAAGAGTGAAGGAATTTAAAGTGAGGAACATCTAAATGAAAAGGCAAATATATCCCAAATGGGGAAATCAAATAGTCAAAATTATGGCAAAATATTTAATACCCAAATTGCCCTTCTAAGTTGAAATGACGTGTGTGTACAAAAACAACGAATTACGAGGTGACACATGTCACCTGAAAACATGGATCGAGGACACCTCTGCTTACAAAAATGATTGATAAGCTTTGATAGTTGTCCACTCTGACACAATAATCAAGGAAATAAAGGGGAACGTGCCAAACTTTTCTTGAAAATTGAGGCTCAACCGGGAAAACCCTAAAATTTTCCATTGCTAGAAAACACAAGAAAATCATGTAGGCACTAGCTCAGTTGGAATAAAGCATAATTCAGACCAAAGTGTCATCCTACTTCAGTCTAGTTTTGGGGGCATGTGATGGCTGAAGGGCAAATGCCATGGCCATTAGCCAAACTCCCTTCGATCGGAGGGGCCTAAAACCCTCGAACTATAAAGAGGACTGATCAAACTCCTTCAACCCCTTTGGCACTACACCATAGGGACCCTAGAGACAGGGCCTAAATGAAACCTTCAAGACCACTGACAAGGTCATTATCATGCTGCTCTAGGCTTGTGTTACAAGTCAACCATCTACCAACTCAACCAGGCCAGCTGGCGACACCCCCTACAGGGTACAATCTCCAAACCCTCAAATCTAGTCGTCCACACAGTTGACCCTCCTCCTGGTAGGCCCAACAACCCATTCTCATCTCACCGTATAAATACCCCAATGACCTTTTAGGTAAGCACACCTTCTATGCTTCTTGCTCCTTCTACTTACTCTCCCTTTTTATACACTTACCTGACATTGGTGTCAGAGGTTCCTTCCTTATAAATGCTTCAGGGAATACCCTAGCCCTTCCTTCTTTGCCTTGTAGGATAATCTCAACCTGAACACCACTTATTCCATTACAAAAGACCAAGATGTCTTACATAGAAGACGTGTTAGAGCACCAAACAATAAAGTTGTGTTATGGCTAAGTTTACCAAGAAGGAATTCATGAAAATTATTATTTGTTTTTTTTCAAGCAATTATACTTCCAATTGCTAAGGGCAAGTTTGTTTGGCTTTAATGCCATTAATCAAACCCAATTATTCTATTAGTTAAAAGATGGATGGTTCATTCCGCTTTAATTCCATTAATATTGCAAGGGACTTGATTGTGAGTTATTTGTGAGAGTCAAGCTAGCCACGTAGTAGGCCAGGGCTACAAGATGATGGTAGCAACCATGGATGTAAAACTAGTAGGGAGGGGGAGATGGACGTGAAAGTGATGAAGGGAACAGAGAATACCTTTTCCCTAGATAAAAGGAGGACCAATGGAGCACTTGCAATTTCTATGAAGTGCTTCCACCTTTTCTTTCCAAACCAACGTGGCCCATTTGACCTACCCTATGCACTTGACTTATAAATCCAATTTAATGGAAATGAACTAACCCTAAATTAATATTTAAGCAATTTATAACTTTTATTCCAAAATGAATTTTCATAGGATAAAATTCATTTGTCATTCCTAACATTTTCAAGTTGTCCTAAATGAGTCCCTGACCTTCATTTTGCCCTCTTAAAGTCGTTAAAGTGCCAAATCGTGTCCTAATCATTGTCCCTTTATCAATTTTATAGTTAAATTTGATGGAATCTTAGAACAAATGTGACAACAAACCAAATAGGAACAGCCCCAAGAATACTTTAAGCTCCAAGAATCAAGAAGAAAAAATAAAGAATTCAAAAACTTGATCCATAAAGACTGCCCAGTTTTATGAGCTTTAAAGAAAGTTCACATAGAACTTAAGAGAGAACCAATCTCCAAGCAATTGTATTAAGTTTAAAAATTTGAATGTACAAGCAAGAATTCAACCTTCTTAAGGTAGAAGACATGCCATGTAGTTCAATTCATCTAGGAAATAAAGAACACATACCTCTTGTAGGGCTAGAACTCCTCAATCAACTAGAACACATTCAAATCACTCATACTGCTAAGAATAAGCTAGGTTTAGCCATATAATTAAAAAACAGACCTAAAATTCAACAAACTAGAGAAACTTGCTAAATTATGCTAAATTATACATGTTCACACTAGCTCACACTTACGTAACTAAATATAGGAACTCAAAGGTCTAACAGGCTAACCTGCTTCTTTCTCCAACTCATGTGAACTCAAATGGGTGCACCTGCAGTGGCTCGAGTACACCAATGGGTCTAGGAGAGTGTGGGCTAGCTTCTTGGAAGATTGATGGCTTTAAGCTCCAAAAGATCCTTGAATGCTCAAACTTGAGCTATTTAGCTTTAGTCTCCTCAAGAACTCTTAGCATGTGCATGAAGCTACTCCAAAGGTTGTCATTAACTCCGCCTCCTTTGAACAATTCATCCTTAAATCGAAGCCTACTTAAGAAAGGAAATTGAACCAATAACAACAAAAGTAACACCAATATTGCACTTGCCATGGTTGTGCACAGTATAAGCTTCTCAATTGGCAACTCTTCAAAGCAATTTAGTTCTTCATCATTCCTTTTAGAAAATTCCTTGATACATCAAGAATATTTGCTTTCTTATAAAAAAAAATTTGAAGATCCATTAGTGGGAACAAGTATAAAGCACAAAATAAGAGGTATTGAATTTAGAAAAATGCCATGTTTACGTCACAACAAAACCTGTTGTAGGCTCTTTCGACAACTTAGTTTGGAAAACATCTCAGCCTAAATTAACAAAAGAATCACATGGCATGAAATTTAACAAAAAAAAAGCAAGAATTATTAAGCTTAAGTAAAATTAATGCCAAAGCAATATAGACTTTGCATGCATTAACACAAAAACTCAAAAAACTTTTAAAATTGCAAGATTTGAGCACTAAAACAATGGACTCACCATGACCTATACTAATAAAACAATCAAAACGCATTAAATTTAGGAAGATCTTAGAAATTTTAGATGAAACAAAATAGAAATAAACTAGTCCAAGAAAGTGCAAATCAAAAACAAACTTCTCTTTGGATGCATACACAACAAAATGCATGTAATTGCATAGAATGTTAAAAAACTCAGGCCAAATAATGTTTTCACCAAAACAAAGCAATGCACAGTAGTTTTAAAGTCATTGAGCATGAAAGTAAATTGAACCTGAATGTGACTCAAAGAAACATGTACAAAAAATTTAAAAGAATCTGATTGGACCAAACTATGTAATGTGAAGGGCAATCAAACAAACTCATGAATAAGGGATTCTAAAAATAAATTTTCCTTTGAAAAAGCTCATAGAATTAGAAAAAGAATTTGACAAAAACAAAGAATGCATGGGATAGCTAGAAGAAATATAACCTAAGTGTGCCAAAATAGCATGCTTACCCGTTCCCTTAATCTAAGGCAATGATACCCTTGTTGCATAACAACATTAGAAGCAAAGCATGATCTAAACATATCAAAACAATCCAAGACAATGTCAAACCCACTCAAAAGAGAGAAATACGTTATAGAATGGGGTTTTAATATCCATCTTTCCTCCTTTTTGGGTATAGGCATGATAATGCTCAATGTCTCGGCTGGGCGCTCTTTAGGCACCTTCTCGGATTCAACTTAAATGGGTGCCTCCTCCACTTTCTCCTTGTATTGAACCTCCTTTTCCATGGAACTTGACTCATCTTCACTTGGTTCCTGGAAAGAGGACAACATAATACTAAAAAAAGACTTTGTTATGTTAGTTGAAAGCAAGGCTTCTCTGCAAGTCTTCCTTTCTTCGCTCGGCTTGGATTCATCATGCTCTTGTTTTCTCTCAACTTCCTGCTTACTTTCTTTTCTTGAGAACATTCCAACACTCACTTTTTGCTCAATTTCACTCTTCTCACAACACTCTAATTTTCTCTCTCTTTCCTCTCTTGATTTTTTCTCATTCCCTCAACTTTCCTCTCAATTTTCTTCTTCCTCTCAGCCTTACCAAAAAGCCTCTTTTGGTCCTTAGCAATCTCCCTTGGGCTTAATAGAGAAATTATAATCTCTTTATCATGAAGCAAGATAGATAGCTCATGTGTATCTTCATCAAGAATGGCCTCTCTTGCTTTGCACTGTGACTAGCCAAGTATGATGTATGCCCATAGAATATATGCAATATCACAAGGTATCTATTCATGGTACTTGCCAATAATCACATGAAGTAACATTTAATGCGTTATTATTTGTCTACCTTGATGAAACCACTCCAACATGTAGGATCGTAACCATGGACACTCTTCTAGTTTGACCTTCTCCATCACAGTACTGCTGACCAAATTCATATGCCTTTTCTTATCTATCACCACACTAAATTCTTCCCTTTAAACTAAGGCCATTGTATAGAAAATACCTTAGTGTAGTACCTTTATCTCAACACATCTCCTAGCCATTGTACCTGAAAGCAAAGACCGTACAACCTCCCTCACATGTTTACTCTAAAAAAGATGTCACTCACACTCAATTTGTAAGTGACAATAACTAAGAAAAGTTAGACTCAAAAGTTCTAAGTAAACTAGACTCAAGGTACTGAAAATTTGCAGAATCTTTGAATTCCAAGTAATTTTAAAGACAAAAACCAAGGAAAAATCATGACTCAAGAAATTCGAGCAATGAAATATTGTTAGAATAAATATTAGAGCATAAGGAAGCAAAATCAAATTGTTGTGTTGAAAACTAAAAATTTGTACAAGATTTCAATTTTTTTATTTTAAAAAAATATTTTCTCTAATGTTTTCTTACTAAAAAAATGTCCTAGAGGGTCTCTTGTTGCAAAAAAAAAAAACAAAGGAAATAATTAATTGCAGCACAAACTTGAAAAACCCTAGTTCTTACACAGATTGGAATAAACTTTCTTGGATCAAAAGAACCTATTTTTCAGACCTTGTTTTTGGAATTTCCTATGTTTTGGTTTAGAATGAGTTTGACATGTTGAATCTCTTTTGCATGCAAATACTATTTATCTTACGATTTTTGCATACTTTGATCTGAAATAACAAAAAACCAAATAGAATGTATTAGATATTAAGGAAACATAATGGAATAGACAAAATATAAAAGAAACATAGAGGATTGGATGAGAAAATTGATAGAAATGAGACTGGACACGAAGAACACAAAAAAAGCCGAATTAGGTTCACATGATTCAATTGGATGAACTTGGTTGGGAATGATGTGGAATGACCTGGAACACAAAGGAATAGATTAAAACTAATGAAATATGAAGGAAACAAAGGATTAATAATAAGAAATGATGCTACACACAAAATCCAAGAAGAACCAAATTGAAGCGAATGCCAAACTAGTTGTTTTTGGTGTTTTTTGAATTTGGAGTTAAAACGAAAAGCTGGAATTGAAAGATGTAGAACTAAAACACATAGAAAAGGACTTAGAACATAAAAATCTAAATTAAAAAAAAAACAAGAAGAAATGAAAATAACAAAACCCAAATGCAAGGAAAACCAAATGAAAAGATAGGATTTGTCCTTGGTAGGAACTTGTGGCTCTAGTACCACTTCAATACAAGCCACATAGGAACAACCCAAAGAATACTGCAACCTCCCAGAATCAATAAGAACAAATGAAGAATTAGAAGACTTGATCCACAAAGACTACACAGTTCTTTGAGCACTAATGGAAATTCACACAGAACAAATGAGAGAACAAATCTCCAAGCAATTGTATTAACTTTCAAAATCTAAATGTACAAGCAAGAATTTGACCTTCTTAATGTAAAAGGCCATCCATGTAGAAGGCCATCCATATAATTAGAAAAAAAAGAACTAAAATTTGACCAAACTAGATACATATGCTAAAACATGCTAAATTACACATGTTTACACTAGCTCATACTTAAGTGGCCAAATATGATAACTCAAAAGTCTGGCAAGCTAACCTATTCCTCTGTACAACTTGTGTGAACCTAACTGGGTGCACCTAGGGTAGCTTTAGTGCACTAATAGGTTCAGGAAAGTGTGGGCTAACTTTTTGGTAGATTTAACCATGGACATGTCTTGGGGTGCACATGTGGTCCAAGGTCCATGCACCATAGTTGTATGGATGCTCCAATGGTACATGTAGACCTTAATGCTCCAAAAATGTGCACCATGGTGTCTCTTGCTTTCTTGATATGTGAAATGATGCTCCAAGTGTTCCCTTGTTGATTTCCACATATATAGCTACGAATATTTATGGTTCAAATGTTCCAGGTTAACCCTTAGTTCAATCATGGACCTTATAGCTTGGTCATAGGCATAAAAGCTGCATGTAGCCTCCTTAGTGCACCTTTGTATAGCTTGGTTGTCCTTCCAAGGTGGCTTAGGTATAGGATGGTCTAGTATAACCCTTTTTGGCTTCATTTTTCCAAGATTAGGCTTCTTACCTCCTTAAAGTAACAATACTCCAAGATTTGATGGTTTTTGACCACAAAAAAATCCTTGAATGCTCTAACTTGAGCTTTTTAGCTTCAATATCCTCAAGAACCCCTATAGTGTGGATGAGGATACTCTAAAGGTTGTTATCAAAATGGTAACTTTGATCCCTACATTTCTTTCCATGCTGTAGATTTAACAATTCAACCACCATGTCCCCTCTCTCCTTCCTTCACCATTTCCTACTAACAACATATGGTCACCATCATCTCCCTTTCTACTTCCCTCTTTTGATCCTCCTCCATTTATGTCTGCCCTTCCACCTACAATCCTAATTTCAATCAAGTTCCACAACTTCTACTTAACCTCATTCAGATTTAGGTTCTTAATCACATTCATCTCTAAGCCCTCAGCATTCTCTAACAACCCTGAGGTCTACCATGCAACAATATCTCTTATCCCATCCATGCTATGAAATGATTACTATCCAATTAGTCGATCCAATGACTAACATATCCTCCATACAAATCAAGCAAAGTACAGGCCCTCCATGGCCAACTAGCTTTACCTCACACTTCACCTTGCCTCCACCATCTCCCTTTTAACACACCATGATCATTTGATCTACACCACAGGAGGACAATGACCACTCATCATTTTTCAAAGTCAGTGCATTCATTGTTGATTTGTGGGCCTCCAAGGTAGCCGATAAAACATGCTGCTAAACCTCATTGCCTCTCTTCCATACTCAGATCCAACCATTAATAGAGCCAATATTATAGAGAAAGTTGTTGATGAGTTGGGTGCTGAGATGATTGCAACTATTGAGGAAATCTAGCTAAGGAATTTCGACATTGAAGTCCTCCACTTGGCTTATAAGGTTGTCCTTGAAGGTGAAGTAAAAGGTCATTCAGTTGTTCCACTCGATGCCATGGATGAAGGGCCCTAGTTGCTTGTGGATCAAGTTTGCATTGCATGTGTGGCTAGTCGTGCAATAGCTCTATTATTTTGTTTCATTCATTGAAACTCATGCTAAGCACCGAGTCAAACTGCTCTGGCCACAGTGTCAAAATCAGATCTAGGAACAGCAATGAAATGTTTGTGGGTGCGATTTGGAGTATGACAAGCAAGAGAAGAAAGAGGAAGAGTGAGTGATGCTCCAGTTTCAACTCCATTTTATTTTTTTGAAGAAGATTCACATTTTAGAAATAAGAAAAGTAAGTAAAAAATGGGAGATGAGTGGCTAACGCATACTCGCATTAAAGAATTGAGGGTGGTAATGAAATGTTAAATTTAATGTTTGAGGGTGTTTTGATTGGGAGGAAGAAAATGTATAAAGTTTTCATTTTTTCTAAGATTGTATCAAATTTAGCTTTAAAATTAATGGAAAAATGATGATTGGGGAGCTGTGTTAGGGTTTTGCGCAATTGCACATGGTTCCCAGAAAATCTCTAATCAATGGCTCATAAGGGAGGTTGGACGCAGAAGGATGTTGATCAGTTGATTCCACAGGAAGTCTTTGACAATCTCCACTAAGCGAAGCAACATCCTTTAGGGGACAATTCTATGAAAAAGGAAAGTTATCTTTTGGAGGATGGAGAATGGCAGACCCTAGATTGGGCATCTCGAGTTAAGGTAACGGATCAGACTAATAATTAGATGAAGGACCTGGAAGAACCCAAGAAGCTCTATATTGAGGTATTGGCTACTAATCAAAACCTTAATAATGGAATGAAGCTGGATTTTATTGAGATACCAGATACAGAAGTACCAATGGAAATAAAGCATGATGATATCTAGGAGGAGGTTGCGAGATGGGCTAATAGTTTGGTGGGATATATCATAGTGGGTTCTTTTAGTTATTCCCAGGTACACAAATTTGTTAATGAAAATTGGAATTTTATTGAGATTGCAAGACCAGAAATTTTCTCGTATCCATCTAGCTGGTATGTATTCCGATTTCCTAGCTTTGTTGATTGTGATAATGTGCTTGGAGAAGGGAACTGGCATATTGGGTACATCTATAGGTGCTTAAACATTGGATAATAGACTTCAACTTTCATAAGAAGGATGCATCAAAAGTGGCTATTTGAACTTAGATCAAATGCCTCATGGTTTTATTGAACTCGAAGGCTTTGAGCAAGATTTTTAGTAATATTGGTCATCTTGTGGTGATAGATAAGTTAACTGCTATGAAAGATAGATCATCTAATGCTCGAGTTCTTGTAGAGATTGATTTGGCAAAACCCATCTTGAAATGCACCAAAGTCCTTTTTTAGTATGAACATTTTCCTAAATATTCCAATTATTGTTATTTAATTGGGCATAATCTGGAGAACTGTTGGAAAATAGGAATAGCTCAGATGCAGCGTGAAATTTTTCAGCAATGGTTTCCTAAACAACCCCCTTCTATTGAGCAATAGTCTCATCAACGAGATAATATGGAGAAAGACAAATCTAAGTATGTTGCAAATAAACCAGTGTTACCAATGTTTATCTAAGAGCGTGTCAAGGCTAGACGATGGGAAGCATGGGGCTGCAAAAGTTATATTTAATCTGACAAATAGATTTTAGGCTCTAAAAAAAGAGGAAGAACCCAAGAAAGTTAGTAGCAAGGCTTTAATGTCTCAGCCTATATCTAAATTAGCTCATTTGAAAAAATTAATGGCGAAAAAAGGTAGACCCTCTAGCTTTCAAATGATTATTGCTACCTGGAATGTGAAAGGTTGCAATATGCCTTGAAAAAGTTTTGAAGTTTTGAAGTTTGCTTTTGTAAATAGAACTAAACTTTTTGCTCTTTTAGAAATGCTAATAAAAGCCTAAAAAATTTCTACATTATCTAGATTCTAGCAAGGGGATTATGATTCCTTTACTAACCTTGGAGATTATAGGAATGGTAGAATCATTATGCTTTGGAAATCTCATCTGCAACTTCAGGTGCTGGAAAGCTCTACTAAATGAATCAAGGTATCCATCAAATTGTGTACTTCCTTTAAGTCTATTATTACTTTCATCTATGATTTTAATTTGGAGCTTGAAAGGAAGTCTATGTGGAGGGGTCTTATGCATCATAATGTTTAACGTCCTTGGTTGGTTTTAGGTGATTTCAACATTGTGAAAAAAAAATTAACCATGATAGTTCACACCATGTAGTTAATGTTGAGATTGTAGATATAAATGCTTGCTTTGATGCTCTTGGCCTTAGGGGAATTCTTACTTGGTTCAATCAATAGGAATCTTGCAGTGCAGTTTGTAGTAAACATGATCAAGTGGTAGCTAATATTGCTTGGCTGCAATTTCACCCTGAAACTCAGGTGAAGTTTTTAAGCCCCCTACTATTGGATCACTCCCATATGCTTGTTTTATTCATGAAGAATTCATAATGAGAAAAAGGCAATTCAAATTTCTTAATCTATGGCTTGATAATCGAAAGATTGCCTTTTGTGTGGAGTAGTGCTTACAATTAAATATCAAAGGGTGTAAGATGTTTGCTCTCACAAAAAAGTTGCAAAAGATAAAGTTTGAATTAAAGTCGAAGGATGTATGCTAATATTCAAGCTTGGGTTATTGAAGCTAAAAGTAGTTTGAATTGAATTCAAAGGATGTATGCTAATATTCAAGCTTGGGTTATTGAAGCTAAAAGTGTTCTTTTTTTTTTATTTAGGAGCAACTTCAAAAGGATCGTAAGAATCAAAATCTTCTTATCAAAGAAAAAGATGCTAGGTTCTTTTATTGGAGATTATTAAAGGCTGAGAATAGTTACTTTAAGCAGAAGGCTCAAATCAATTGCCCTCATGAGACTGATATAAACTCCAAATTCTTTTTGCCAAACTACAGTAGCACAAATCTATCATTAGAATTTGGGGAATTATAGATGGTGCTAGGCATCATAGAGCTGGTCATCAACAAATTACTGATACTTTCTTAGATTTTTACAAGATTTTTCTTGAGAATAAAACTCCAATTAAGGAAATATTGAGGCCTAAAATTATTAGGAAGGCAAGTGCTTATTTGATGCTCATCATAGAAACTTGCTTAAACCAGTTTCAGTGCTTAAAATTATAAGAGCTACGTGGTCTATTCTAGTAAACAGTGCCATAAGTCTGGATGGTTTTACAACTAGATTATTCATAAATGCTTTAGATCAGATTGGATCATTGCTTTTTGAAGCCATTGCTAAGTTCTTTAATTTGGAAAAGCTTCTGAAGTCCATTAATTCTACAAATTTGATTTTGTTCCTAAGAAGAATAATGTTGTTCATGTTGGAGACTTCAAGCTGATTACTTATTCTAATGTTATATAAAAATGTCTCACTAAAATCTTACCTGACCGTATAAGAACCAGTTTAACTGAGATTATTAGTCATGTCTAAGCTAATTTCATTAATGGCAAAACCATATAGGAAAATACTTTCTTGGGAAGCTAGCTTTTGAATCATTATTCTAGGAAACACCTGTCCCGTCATTGTATGATGAAATTAATCATTAAAAAGGCATATGACTCTATTCATTGGCCTTTCCTGCAAGATGCTCTTGTTGCTCTAGATTTTCCTAGAGGTTTATTGTTTGGGTTATGACATGTGTGACTTCTCTTTCTTTTTCTATATATGTGAATGGATCAGTTGATGGTTATTTCAAATGAGAAAAAGTGCTCAGACAAGGAGACCCTATCTCACTTTACTTGTTTGTTGTTTATGTGGAGGTTTTTCTCATTATGTTGATTCTATTAAGTTGTAAAAGGGCTTTTCCTTTCCCCCTAAATGTCATTAGCATAAGTTGACTTGTTTAGCCTTTGTTGATGATTTACTTCTTTTCTGCAGAGGTGATATCAAATCTGTGGATATTTTATGGTCAAATGTGATGAAGTTTTTGCTCTTTCAGGATTGGATCCTAGTCAGGAGAAGTCTCTAATTTATTTTGGTGAAGTTAATTGGGTACAAAGTCTACAATCTTGCCTAAACTGCAATTTTGGGAAAGTATTCTCCTTTTAGATACTTGGGTGTGCCTTTGAACTTTTATAGGTTGAAGAGTAAGGATTATGATAAGTCTCACAATTTACTATGTCAATTTTTGTTCTACCAAAAGGTGTCCTAAGGAAAGTTTAGGCTAAATACAAAAGTTATCTATGGAAAAAGGATGTTTCTTCCAAAATGAGGCCATCTATAGCTTGGAAAAAAAATACTCTTTCTAAAAAAAAGGTGGGTTAGAAGCCAAAGAGTTGTTATCTTGGAATCAATCATTAATTCTTCACTTGTTATAGGGTATACATAAAAAAAAATATTTCTTATGGGTGAAATGTGTTCACAGTTATTATTTGAAGAACAAGTGAATGTGGGAAGTACAAAAGATAACTATTGATTCGGCTATATGGCAGGACTTGTTGAAAGTTAAGAATTTTTTTATGTAGGAAGATCGATTCCGTTGAGTCAGTTATTGTACCAATGGATGCAGTTGATTCTAGTGGTAGCTCGTACAGGAATACTAATGTGATTTTGAAAGATAAAAGCCAATGAGTTGGCTGGTACTAGTTATGCTTAGACTTTGTTACAACACCTAAACATAAAATGCTGATGTGGAAAGTGATGCAGCTAGGCCTACCTGTTCAAATAAGATTAAAAAATGGGGCATCAATCCACTTTGCAGTTATTATCTTTGAGAGAAGGCTGTGAAATCTATACATCATATTTTCGTCTCTTGCACATTTTCTGAGCAGGTTTGGGGATGTTTAACTACTTGGCTCCAAATGAAAATGGTCAGAGGCAATTTTATTAACTAGACAGGTTTTGCTTCAGAATTGAAAGGCAAGGATTTAATTATTGAGTTAAACAAGCTTGTTTTTTTGCTGTTTTATTTTACCTTTCACAAGAATACAATAACGAGTCTCATGGTAATAGGAAGTGGTCAATTGATGATATCTTTGAGTAGATTAAAGTAGATGTTTGCATCCAAACTTTGAAGATTCCCTTGCCCTATTTACTTGCATCTAGTTGGTTTCAGCAGGTTTTGGGTTTATAGTGATTTTCTCTACCTGGGCTAAGCCTAGGTGTATTTGCATTGAGGATTTAGGTGTTTAATGAGATTTTTATTTTTCCCTAAAAAAATGATGATTGGGACACAATTTTGGCACGTTCAGAACTTTAAGAGGACAAAATAAAGGTTAGGAACCCTGTTTAGGATAACACAAAAGTGTTAGAAAACGACAAATAAATTTTACTCAATTTTCTTGAGTAACATGTCATCAACACATGTACCATTAGAAATATGAAATCACAAACCAAAAATGGGGGATGACTAAGATGAAAGCCTTGAAACATTAGAAACTGAGGAATACATATGATGTGAATAGAGGAAGTAAACTTGGGTTTTCCCAAGAAGTCCTAATTCTTCTAAGCCATGAATAGGAAAACATATCAGGCCAAAATTCATCCAACACGGGTGCTAGGGGCATGATTAGGAACTTGAGAAGTGGATTTTGATTTTTTGGGCTGAGATAACAATGATTAATTTGATAAAAAATTTCGGCGGGGAATGGGAACTTTGGGTCAAGAATGGAAGATGCAATAAATGGATCACTTTCATTTCTTTGGCAAAAGGAATTGGATGGAATTTTGGCATTGCTCACTTTATTTTCTTTGTTCTTGTTCGTTCCTTTTTTTTTTTTTTTTGGGCTTCATCTCTATGCCAGTCCTTATATTCTTCACCTCATAGTAAACTAGTATATGGATTCATCCATTTTTAGTTTCAATTAGAGTTATGATTGGCCAAGTCATTCCCCCAAATACCACATTAGCTGCCACATCAGCTTTCCATCTCTACTTAATATCTAAAGTTAGTAGTAGGATGACATCGTAACAAAAATCATATTTTTAGGCACTATGCTAAAAATGTTAAAGTTTGACTAAAATGCGCAACTAAACTTTAGCCGCTATTTATATTCTATTGCCCTTTAGTAACTTGGCAGTGGGGCTCTTTTTTTTGGGCAGTCGAATGACAATTGGCTCCTTCAGTCGATCTTCAGTATCAATGTTTTCTCTTCTAGTCATACTTTAATGGCTATCTCTATCTTAGTCATCCTTCTGTTGCCCCTAAAATGTAACACCACCTCCATCTCCCAATTCCTTATTCTCTCATTTGTTATCTCCTTCTTCATGACTCTGAAAGATTTCTACCAATTTGTTTTCTGACAAAGCCTAAGACCGAACCATTTTTATGCTTAAACCATCCAAGTATAGTGAAGGGTGACATTTTTGTGGGTGACCGGGTTGGTAACATATATGGTTTTCCTAAGGAAGAAAGGACAGGACTTTGGCTTTTCTTGATGGAATCATTTTGTGTTAGGTTATGCAAATCAAGCCATTGCAAGAGTTCACCATGGTTAGAATGAAGGTCAAAAACATGCGAGCATCATGAAAGGAATAGAATTTTTTGCCTTGGAGAAGTTGAAAGCTTTCAGTTGTGCTTTTACAAACGGTAACACAGGAGCTTCCTCTAGTTGCTATGGAGTAATTAGGAACATCAAGTTTTGGGCATGGATTCACATGATTAGGGTTCCAATTAGTTTGCCCTTCCAAGCAGCCATGTTAGGCAAAAGGCCATCTCCTTCAACCTCCTCTTTTTGCATGTTCCGTGGAGGAATTCCAACTAAAAATAATTAAAAAAGAAGAAAATTCTAAAAATAGCAACTGACCTTTAATTAGTCACTAGAATTAGTGACCATGGTCACTTATATAGCAACTACCATGTTAGTTTATTTTCAATCTAGCTTCCTCCCACATATTAGTGACTTTAACCCAAATTATCTTGTTTCTCTATCTCACATGCATATGCCAGTTTGTGATGCAAAACTTGAATTGCTGAGCTAGATTTAATCATTATTGCCTTCCATCCTGCACAATGATTATAGCTTTTTTAGTATATATAAGTGGAACATAAATGTCATGGCCTTTTGGTTCGTGGGGTAAGTGAGTTTGTTAGGACTCGTTTGGCCAAGTGCATTGTGGAGACATATACACTCTTGTATATATGGCATGTAGGTTTCTTCCTTGGGATGAAATATACTCACTTCACGTGCTACTCTTCCTTATCAGATAAGAGGCAAATCCTCTTGTAGTTAGATATAAACTTTGCTAGTTCTATCTTTGTGTAGATAGGAGTTCTATTTTCTTGTAACTTGTAACTAGTATATACACAACACTTGCACACTTATTCAATTAATGAAAATTTTCAGTTGAACATCATATTTTTACATGGTATCAAAGTGGGTTTTCAAACCCTAAACCAAAATCAAACAAAACTCAATGGGGGATGACAATAAAAAGGTTACTTCCTCGAGTTTGTCAAGTTCTCAATCCAATCTCAATGACCCTTCTTCTCCATTTTACTTGAGTCCTTCTAACAGTCCTGGAATCAATCTTGTTGGTTGTCTACTCAAGGGTGAAAATTATCCAACATGGAGCCGAGCCTTGCAAAATGCCCTCCGAGTAAAAAAAAAACTATCATTCACTGATAAAGCACTCAAAAAAACCTGCTGCTGATGATCCCTACCTTCAAATATAGGAGAAATCAAAATTCCATGATTATGTGATGAATATTCAACTTCCTTGCACCAAAATTGCATAGTAGCATTGTTACCACCACACAAAAATGGGAGAATTACAAGTGTCGCACAATGGTCAAAAAGTCATTATATTGTGTAATTCTCTTTATAGTGATTGAAGTGTGAGAGGTAAAAGGTATAATGAACACCTCCTTAAAAGTGTTCCAAGTTGGTAACTTGGCCCCCAAGAAAAGCCTTAAGGATTACTTGTTTGTTAAGCAACCTATGGACTTTTTTGTAAGATTTTGGAAATTTGGGTACTCAATTGCAAAACTTTCACAAAAGAGCTTTGGAGAGTTATGGAAAGGATATAAATGGTATAAAAGTGCTATTGCAGGACCAAATTGCTCATGGAAGACAAGTTTGGACAAAGGAAACACTAAAGGCATTAAGGACCTAAATGTCTTAGTGTAAACCTTAAAGTGTTCAAGCTTTTGACTTAAGTCAAAGGGTGGAATTGTGGGGTTATCCATCCATGGAGGGTTGATAAATGGGTCAAAAATATTGGGCACATGTGTACCAATGAGTTTAAGACAAAGAAACCATAATTAGTGAGAAGGAAAATGACATAAAGCAAGGTTAAGTTTGTTAAGTGTGTTTTGTGCACTTAAGCTCATTTAAGCCCATTTAAGTGGCCAATTTACTTATCTCTCTCCCATTTTTGTCCTCCTCCAGGCCAAGAACACAGCCACACTTCCTCCATAGCCATCACACCTTCAAACTTGCAATTAATTGAAATTGAAGGCAAAAGGAAGCACTTTGAAGCAAACTAGAGCTATTGCTTGGATCCTTCAAGGATCAAGCTTGATTTTTGGCCTACCCACTTTGGTAAGGGTTCTCTTGCTCTCATGGGTTGTTTTATGTATTTTCAAGCAACCATGGAGCTAGAGCTAAGCTTGGAAGAGTGCCATGAGCTTGATGAACCAAGCTTAGTGAGGGGAGTGCACTTATTAAAGGTTTTGTGACCTAGTGTGAAGTGCACAATGATGGCAGTGAAATAAGGGTTTCTAGAGCCTAAAGTTAGTACTAACTAGTGTTAAAATCCTCCTATGACCAAGCATTAGCTTGAGGAGAGCCTCCATAGTGATTTGGTTATGTTTATTATATGTTTTATGGACTAACCTATGGTATATGTTGCTGCCACATTTCATGTGTTTGTTGGTTGTGAATGGTTGCTGCATTTGGTTGTTATATCTTGTATATATGCATTGTGGTTTTTTTGTTTTAGTGTCTTTGGATGCAGGTTTTAATGATGGTTATATTTCCTATTGAATCCAAGTGCTACCTTTACTAAGTTTCTCAATGCAACTTACTCCCCTCAATTCTGTCATTTCAGGTTCAGCAGAAAGATCACATTCAAACTATCATTTGTGGTTTGAGTTTTGATCTGAAATTTCAGGTACATGAACTTCCATATGTCTAGTTATTATCTGGAAATTTTTGTGATTTTAGAATCACATTTGGTATTTTTAATGGTGGTGCTTATTGTGTTATGCAGCAGCTGTCCAGCATCCTGTTCTAGAGTCCATTGTGTCTCAAGAACTCCTGTAACCTAGGGTGCATATTTAGCTGAGTTAAGACCATTTTTTAGTGCATGTATGTATGTACATGTAGTGTATGTAAAATGAGACAAGAATGTGAACATGTGAGTAATGTTTTGGCTATGTAAGTGATGTGGTGCAAAGTTGCCTAAGTGTAAATGATGGGCTGCTTAATTGTAAATTCTGTTTTAGCCACATATGGTTGTTAAATGCAAGGGAATGTATTTCATATGTGTAATGGACATATATGGGATAACTTTGGAGGGCTCCCCCCTTGTGAATGAAGTGTTTGCACACTCATGAAATTTTGTATGGGCAAAATGGTCATAAACTAACCAGAATTTTGACTTTGCACTTAAAGTTCTATATCTCCTTGTGTAAAAAGAATCTTTGTAGACATTTTGACCACACCTAAAGAACATCTAGAGGTTGAACTGGGATTTGAAATTTCTGAATTTAGAGCCCTGTAGCCAAGGATATGATGTTGCAAAGTTGGCTAAGTTACTGTTCATTTGGTCAAAATTTTGTAACCAACTTCAAAAATCCATAACCTGGTCCATAAGTGGGCTATTATTGTTAAAAAAAATCCTTGGTTTTCTCTAAGTCTCTACTTGATAATGGAGCAAATAAAATAGGGGGCACATGGCTAGAATGATACAGTTTATTAGTGGAAGTTACAGGTACAGTGGCTGGTCACTAGAACTTAAAAAGATTGCCTAATGTGTGGTAGCCAAGATTAAGACTTGTGCTAGTGTTTTCCTTCTTTGCTGCCATGGTGTGCATGAAATGTGAATATGTGTTTGATAGTTAGACCAATATGCATGTGTTTACATAGTGCCCAAGAGGGCCACTTGGATATGTATACTAAGGGTAGTGTTCTGATGGCCTACAGAACATTACCAATTCTGGGAGTCTAAATACACAATTTTGGCACCATAATTGGACTACCTCGAAGTGGGTAACAAGCATGGCCTATGTAGATACAGAAACTAAAATGTGACTGAGTTATGGGAAAGATTCTCACATAGCAATGCCCCACACATTCATGAAATCAAACAGAAGATTGCTCTCATGCAACAATAAGGCTTGTCAGTTGTAGCCTACTACACCAAACTGAAAGCTCTATGGGATGAACTTGCAATATACATGACATTGCCAGTGACATGGCCGTCCTTGGCCTCTACCAAGGAAGCCTGAGAGAACTGGTCCCACAGTGGTTGCAATTGGCTAGCTGTATATGTACGTGGATTGAAATTCTGTGATACTAGTTGATTAACCTAGAATATGCAAAATGCATGCTCTTCATGCTTTGACTTGGATTAACGAAATTCCATAAAACATTGACATGGCCAAAAAATTTCCATAGAAAATAAGTTCAAATAGCCAAAGCATACAAAATCAACATGTATGTAAGATTACTACTCATAACAACTATGTGACAACATTCATACATAAAGTAGACTAATACCCTCGCCCAAGAGCAACCCTAGAGTCTAGGACTCCTCAAAACAGAGACAATGGAGGCAACTAGGAGTACTATATATACAAGCCTCAACTGAGATCTTCTTGAACAAACTCCCACCTTTGATGCAAGTCCCAGTGGCGTATCACAAAAGTCCTTGTCCACGTGCTACTAGGCTCTACATCCAAAGGAAAACTCTAGTTAGTACTGTTACTTGACCAACAAGTTACCTAAGTAGACTAGAATCATAAAGATTCTCAAGTGAAATACCTGTAACAAAAGCAAACTACCGTGATAACCCTCAGTGATTACCCGGCCCAACAACTTCGAAATCTGCACAACATAACTAGGAAGTGAGAATTCAGAAATTCTCAATAAGGGTCTTCATTGTACCTGCAAGAAAATTACTAAGGACTTCACATATGAGAACATATGTAACTTGCTGTGAGCTCATACAGCCTAAGGGTCGAATATATGCATATACCTAGGTCCTTTGAGACCTCTCCTCATCCTGGTCTTTGAACTATAAGGCATTGCCTTGTCCTCTAGCAAGCTTAGCTTCTTATAGTAGAAGTAACCATAAAACTTTACAAAACTCAAGAAAACTCCTAGGTCTCGAAGGACTTTTAAAAGTCTCGGAGTACCCCCGAAATGCTTAGACCCCAAGGTACCCTAAAAACCCCCTTAGGTCTCCCCCTGACCCTCCTAGCAAAACTTGAAAATTTCAACCAACATGCCTGTGGCGACGCATCACCACAATTGTCAACAAACTGTCTATTTTGCAATATTGGCAACGTGTCATGGGGAAATGGTGTCGCCAATCTGTGAAACCCAGAATTTCCCAATTTTGCTGCTATAAACTTTGGACACTTCCCAAACATATCAAACATGCTTGGATACCCTCCAAACTTCACATACATGTAAAACATGTTGCATAGATCACAACCAACTATCACAAGCCAATCTATGATGCATCATAACATCATTCCAATAATCACAAACCTCATAGTCCACCATGATTCAACCTTGCCCACTAACTAATGCTATTGCTAGAACCACTCGAATTCATCAAGCAAACTCATTCCAATAGTATTAATTGAACTGAAAAACACAACTCCCTTACCTTAACTCCAAGTAACAAGCAAGAATTATGCAACGGGTAAAATCCACTGGGGGTCACCTAGTTTATTTTTTTGTCCTAAACGGGTACCTTACCTTCAAATTGTCCTACCGAGGTACCTTACCTCTTATCGCGTGTCCTATCTAGGTACTTTCTATTGATTCCATCGTTAAGTCTCACGGAAATTGCTGACGTGGCATTAATTAATGCTACAATAAACGTAAAATAATAAATTTGGACCCTAAACTTTTCTAATAACTAATTCTAACCCTTAAACTTCCACCAAAATCATTTTAGCCACCGTCAACCTCTTCCTCTGTCACCCACCATCCCAGCCGCCCTCGACCTCTACGTCGTCCTCCCCGTCCTCCGCAGTATCCTCCAGCTTGACCTGGGCTGGCTTGCTGTTCTCGGGAGACTAATTAAAAATGCTTGTAAATCGGGATCTCAGCATCAGATACGTATTGTTACAACAACAAAATCTCACTCCCCACATATCTGCCTGCCACCTTCACTTCATCATCAACCTCCGTCTCCGCTCCCTATACAAACCCCAACTCGCCAAGTCGGTCCGTCCTCAGCCATATACACATGCTCGTCAATGGATATCTTCTTTGAGCCCCAACGAGGCCGCCCCTTTTCCATCGAAATCGGCTACTACGACACCGTCCTAAAAATCAAAGAGAGAGTCCAGAAATACCAATCCATTCCCGTCCACCACCAGACTTTGGTTTTCAACGGCCAGATCCTCCAAGAAGACAGTGACATTGAGTTCTGTCAGCTCCTCCAGAACTCTCGGGTACAACTCCTCTTGGCACCCGAACCTGCACCCGTACCAGCACCCTCGCCGGCCTCGGCTCCCGAGAACAGCAAGCCAGCCCAGGTCAAGCTGGAGCCTCCTCCGCAATATGACGGATTAAAGAGGAGAATGGATGTCACTCTGGCTCCAGTTCATCTCCCGAAACCGGAAACACCGCTTCTGTCCTTCGCCAGAGATCTGTCTCCGATTCTGAAGGAAAATATGTTCATTGGTTTTTCACCTTCCACTGGTAACATAGCGGGGGTTCACTATATTCTGGGTTGTAGTTTCAGTGTCAATGGCGAAGCTAAAGAGTTGGAGATCTCTAAGCTTCCCAAGCTTCCACGAATTGGACCCAATAAAGTATCCAAGGTTCTAACAATTGGGCTGCCTCTGATTTCTGCAAGTCCGATTTTACTTGCAGCTTCTGGTATCTTTTATGTGATCAGAAGGAAGAGGAAATTCGCAGAGCTCGTAGAAGATTGGGAGATGGAATATGGGCCTCACAGGTTCAAGTTCAAAGATTTGTACAACGCTATGGGGGGATTCAGAGGGGAAGAGCTGTTGGGTTCAGGCGGATTCGGGCGTGTCTACAGAGGGATTTTACCGAATTCGAAGCTCGAGATCGCGGTGAAGAGAGTCTCCTATGAATCGAGGCAGGGGATGAATTGGAGGATGGGGAAGACACTGCAGATGATGAATCGAAAGCTGCGGAGGACAAATCGAAGGATACTGCGGAGGACGGGCAGGACGACGTAGAGGTCGAGGGCGGCTGGGATGGTGGGTGACAGAAGAAGAGGTTGACGGTGGCTAAAATGATTTTGGTGGAAGTTTAAGGGTTAGAATTAGTTATTAGAAAAGTTTAGGGTCCAAAGTTATTATTTTACGTTTATTGTAGCATTAATTAATGCCACGTCAACAATTTCCGTGAGACTTAACGATGGAATCAACGGAAAGTACCCAGATAGGACACACGATAAGAGGTAAGGCACCTCAGTAGGACAATTTGAAGGTAAAGTACCCGTTTAGGACAAAAAAATAAGCTAGGTGACCCTCGGTGGATTTTACCCATTATTCAACTCTTTCACACCAACCAAGTTCCACAAACTCCAACCTAAATTCCAAGCAAATATAGGTGCAAACCATCAAGTTACTAACTTTTAACCAAAACTCAAGCTCCCAATCAGCTAATAAACATGAAATCAATCAAGAACACATTGATTACCTCATATCAAAAATAGGGGAAGGAAGGAAACATGCTTCCAAGCTCCAAAACCATGATTTTATGCTTAAAACAAGCTTCCAATAGCCTATATACTTATGGTGGCTCCTCTTTTCAATAAAAACTCTTATTATGGGCTCAATTAGATGAAGAAATGATGGTGTAAAGGATGAACTCAGGTTATGCAGCCATCCCCCACTTTAGCATCTTATAAACCAAGTTTAAAATCCAAGCCATGAAAGTGTTAGACATGGAATACTTAAACCCCCTTCTTTTGGTAAACTTAGTCATTCTTAGTCAATTTATGTTTATTTTAACTAAGTTTGGGTTAAATTTAAATTTTAGGTTATAAAAACTCATTTTAACCACTCAGGACCTAGCCCGACTCTTCAGGATGTAAAATTACCATTTTGCCCCCAAACCTCATTTAGCGCCTTAACCTTCTCAGAACTTAGTGAACTTTGCTAAACTTTCCTATTCTTGCTATGTAAACTTGAATTAAGGTTCCAAACTTGATTTAAAACACTTTACCTTCTTCAGGCATGCTTCACACTAGGAGAGCCATAATAGCTAGTCTGTACATGCGATGCAACAAAGGAACTTGTAGCTGAAAGAAAAGGTGAAAAAATCCAGAATTTTCTTATGGATCTTAATAATCATTTCAATGTTGTGAGATCATAAATTCTTAATATGGAACTATTGCCTAGTCTGAACAAGGCATATGCACTCATTTGGAAGGAAGACAAACAACTAAATGATGCTTCAACAAGAACATTAAACAACACTGAAGTTGCTACCTTTAGCACAAAACTTGGTAAAAGTCAAGGGTCTCAAAACAACAAAAGTCGGAACCAATACATTGACTGCGAAAAGAATGGTCATACCTCATAACATTGTTTTAAAATAATTGATTATCCTAACTGGTGGCAAAAAAGAAAAACTAAAAGAAGGTCAAACAAAGGTTGGACAGAATCGAAAAAAAGGAAAAACCTCAACAAACCAAGCAAACCAAATGCAAAAAAAAAGGGTTCAGATGTTGGCAGCAACCTCACCTTAAAGCAGGCACAGTATGGCCAATTGATTGCACTTTTAGCCAGTTAGAATCGAGAAATAATGGCCAACTTTGCTGGTAAGGTTTCAATGGATTCTTTAGATTGGATAATTTATAGTGGTGCTTCAGACCACATGGTTTCTCACCAAAGAACACTAAAAAATTTGCAATCAGCAACTGGATCCTCTCCTATTCATTTACCCAATGGAAATAGCTTTCAAAAACATTTTTATGGCCAAGTGTCTTTTAACTCCTACTATCAACTTAAATAACATGCTTAATGTGCCAGCTTTTGCATGCAATCTTTTATCCATTAGCAATTTCACAAAAGACCTAAACTATTCAGTAGCCTTTCTTCATGATTTATGTGTTATCCAGGACCTAAACTCGAAGAAAACGATTGGCAATGGTGAACAAAGATATGGTTTGTACTACTACAAGTACAGCAAGGAACATATGATTGCAGTCGCCAAAGTTGGTGTCACCCTAGAAACTTGGCACAAACTTCTTGGCCATATCTCTCTCTAAAAATTAACTAGTATTTCTCAGTTGTTGAACTTATCTTTCAAATATGTCAATAAATGTTGTGATGTTTGTTACAAAGCCAAACAAACTAGAAAACCTTTCCTTTTAGCTTAACTATGTCATGCAATCCCTTTGATTTGGTTCATATTGATATTTAGGGGCCTTATAGAACTCCACCTTTTCTGGCTCTTGTCAATTTTTTACTATTATTGATGATTATAGCAAATCAACTTGAATTTATCTTTTAAAAATCAAGTCTAATGCAGCTGCAAAATTTGCTATTTTTCTTGCAATGGTCAAAACCCAATTTCAGAAAAATGTGCAACAAGTGAGAACCAATAATGCACCTAAACTCATCGCTGGACTTATTCTCGCTCTCTTTCAACTTAATGGCATTTTGATTCAAACTTCCTGTCACCATCTTGAAGTTTCTTGAGCCATGTGCTTTGAAGCAAATCTACCCATAAAATTTTAAGGGGAGTGTATCTTGACAGCAACCTATCTAATTAACTACACTTAATCATCTAAACTAATTGGTAAAAACCCTTTTGAACTATTCTTTGGTAAAAAAAAAAAAACAATCTCTTAACCACCTTCAAGTTTTTTGTTGTCTTTGTTATGTGCATCAAAATTCTAAAGGCAAAGAAAATTTTGATTCATGTTCCAAACCATGCATCTTTGTTGGATATCCAATAGGGCAAAAAAGGTTACAAAGTGTTTGATCAAGAAGTCAAAACATTTTTGTCTTTCATGATATAATATTTCATGAAGATATTTTCCCTTGCCATCCTGACAACAGGTCTGAGGCACCCCCTCTTATCAATGAGCCTATTCCTATTGTTAAAGATGAGTTCCTTTTTAGTGCTCTTGAGTTCGACCAAGAAAATCCAACCCAAACTCCAAAAAAAAGTTTTCACTAAAGGACCACAACGCATTTGTCCTCCTTATTACCTGCAAGATTATGTTCATGACTTACCTACCATCCTCATCTACATCCAACCACATCTTTTCAAGTAAATCTTACTCTTTAACACAAAGCATGAATTACTCATAGTTTAGTCCTACGCATAGAACTTTCCTTGCAGCCTCGACTGCCGAGACTGAACCTTAAACCTATGTGCAAGCCAATCAAGATCCCAAATGGCATAAGGCAATGCAAAATGAAATTGATGTACTCGAAAGGAATGATACATGGAGCCTAGTTCAATTGCCACAATGGAAGAAATCCATTGGATCAAAGTAGGTTCATAAAATAAAAAACAAAGCATATGGCAGCATAGAATGCTACAAAACAAGATTAGTGGGCAAAGGATTCAATCAAACTGAAGGAATGGATTACACCAAAACATTTAATCCAATTGTAAAACTCACAACAGTAAGTTCTTTACTGTCCATAGTAGCAGTAAAAAATTGGGAACCACATCAGCTCGATGTGCATAATGCCTTCTTACAATGTGACTTGCATGAAGAAATTTATATGAAACTGCCTTCCGGCATTACAAAACCAAGAGAAAACTAATTATGTAAGTTGAAAAAGCCACTTTACGGGATGAAGCAAGCCCTTCGTCATTGGTTCGAGAAATTTTCCAAAATCACTTCTTGATTTTGGTTTCAGTCAATCAAAGTTAGATTACTTTCTCTTTACGTTGATGGCAGGAGAAAATTTTAGTAGCATACTTGTCTATGTTGATGACATTATCATTGCAAGCAATGACACGAAACAAATTGAAAGGTTAAAGCGACATTTACATAACCAGTTCCAAATTAAGGATCTTGGAAGATTAAAATACTTCCTTGGCTTGGAAGTTGCTCGATCAGCTCTAGGAATTTTCCTATCCCAGTAGAATTACACTCTTGATATACTCCAAGAAATTAGAATGACAGGCTGTAAACTGACAAACATGCATGTTCAGCAACATCACCTAGCACAAAAATAAGGAACACCTCTATTTAATCCCGGACAGTATCAAAGAATGATAGATGAACTGATTTACCTTACCATCACAAGACTTGATATTACTTACAGTATCAACTTGCTCAGCCAATTTATGCAACAACCAAGTCAAGTCCACCTTGATGCCACCATGCATCTAATTCGATGCTTAAAGAAGACTCCAGGTCAAGGGCTGTTATTTCCAGTAGACAATGAGTTAAAACTCTATGCCTTTTGTGATGCTAATTGGGCCAGCCACCCACATACCAGAAGATTAACTGCAAGTTTCAGAACTAAGCTTAGAAGGGCTCCTATCTCATGGAAATCCAAAAAGCAACTAACAGTATCTAGATCTTCAACTGAAGCTGAATATCGAGCTATGGCCACTACAGTAAGTGAGTTAACTTGGCTAAAAAATCTTCTTCATGATCTCACTGTCATTAACCAATAACTAATGGCACTCTACAGTGACAATCAGGTTGTGATTCACATTGCCACTAATCTTGTACTTCATGATAGAACAAAGCAAATTGAACTTGACTGTCATTTTGTCCGAGAAAAGATCTAATCTAAAGAGTTGGTGGCTTGCCATGTCTCGGGTAAATTTCAGCTGGCTGACATTCTCACAAAGGCCTTAAGACAAGAATAGTTTCAACTTCTTGCTTACAAGTTTGACATATGTAATCCCCATCCTCCAACTTGAGAGGGAGTATTGAGACATATGCATTCTTGTATATATAGCATGTAGGTTTCTTCCTTGGCACGGCACATACTCACTTCACATGCTACTTCTTCTTATCAAATAAAAGGCAAATCATCTTGTACCTGGATATAAACTCTACTAGTTCTATCTTTGTGTAGATAGGAGTTCTATTTCCTTGTGACTTGTAACTAGTATATATACAACCCTTGTATGCTTATTCAATTAATGAAAAAGTTCAGTTGAACATCATATTTTTACGTGCATCATTCTTTTTATTAGGTAGGGGGTCTGCTGTGAAAATTCAAGATATGGCTCAAAAATAAGAACCTTTCACTTCCATAGTTAAATTGGAAGTTTTCAAATTCAATTGATCATGTTACTTCTATATATTAAGGCACACAAGTACTATTAATTTGTGAATTAAATTCTCTACAATCAACATTGGATTATTTTTTTTTAACAGCCAATAGACAATTTGTTAAAACAAAATACTTATGAATTCATTTTACAACTTTATCTAGCCAGGAGCTAGAACCATGGAACATGCTCTAAATACAACCTTCATAGAACAAGCACTAAACAAGAATCACTAATTTTACAACCAATTTTTTATTATCTACCCTGGATTCAAAAGCCATTCCTCCCAACCAAAATTCAATTTAGAGCATCTATTAAATAACCACAAAAATGATAAAGCTTGGATTTTTTAAAGCGCCTAAAAATCTCCCTAAAGCTCATTATTATGAATTGCCTTCTTTCTTCTTTTCTAGAGCACCCAAAGAGTGATGAACATTATTGCCTATAATGTTTTCCTTTGTCTTTTGTTAAAAAATGAAGGTATATGATCCAAGATTTCCACAATTGAAATATTTGGAACATCCTATAGTTGCCACCATAGCCTCAACAGCCTTCAATTAGCACCAAAAAACCTACATCTCACCAAGGCATGATCCACTAATCCAAGTCCATTCTTGCACAAGGCACAGCTAACATGAATGAAATTCCACACCTAGCCATATTTACATAAGTTTCTAGGCATTGCTTTAGAGCTTTCCAAACACAAACATTCATTTTTTGTGGAACCCATGAATTTTATCTTATAAGATGATCTTTCCATGCACAAGGAAGAATAGCAACATCCAGAAGGTGTGAAAAGTTTTTCCACTATGAACAACCCATTTGAGATGCCATGCCACTACCATTTGTCACCCAATTCCTATGGAGGTTACACCTTCAATAGTACCTACTGCAAATGATCCAACTCTGCCAACTCCCTCCCTCAAGGTTCCCTAACCCAGTTCCACATCCACCTCTCTCCACCCTCCATATAACTCCACCTATCTTCCATAACCACCTCTTTATTTACCTCCAATCTAAACAATCTAGGAAATTTCTCCTGTAAACTCACCTCACATACCCATTTATCTAGCCAAAAATTCACCTTTTCCCCTGCACCAATTTTTTTCCTAAACGAACCTAAAA
Organism: Aquilaria sinensis; assembly: GCA_005392925.1. NCBI lineage: Eukaryota > Viridiplantae > Streptophyta > Magnoliopsida > Malvales > Thymelaeaceae > Aquilaria > Aquilaria sinensis. The sequence continues at coordinate 57,533 of SMDT01002141.1, forward strand.
AAGGTACACAAGACTCATCAATAATCAAACCTATTTTTAAAATTTCTCCCCAAACTCCCGCTTAAACCTTTCCTCCCTAACCCCTCTAAACCCACCACTATTACCAAATATACCCTGAATAACTTTAACCCAAAATGCATCCTTTTCATTTCTAAAATGCCGCCACCACTTTCCAACTAATGCTAAGTTTTTTTTCCAATAAACTACCCATACTCAAACCCCCAACTTCCTTCCTAGCAACCACCAAACTCCAAGGAACCCAAGCTAATTTCCTACCCTCCCTAGAGCCCCCCCAAAAGAAAGGTATTCTTAAACTCTCTAATTTTTTAATAACACTTACCAATGCTCGAAACAAGGTGAAGAAACATCGGGTCAAGCTTTCCGAGGAAAATTTCCAAGTAGAGGTGGCCTAGGCTCTTTCAAAGAAAACACAGCTCATTGCTGAAGTTGATCAAATGAAAATTTTGAAAAAGAAGAATAAGAAAGAGATGGAGACATTGATGGAGTAGAAGAAGGAGGCCAACGAGATGACCAAGTGGTCCTCCTAAGATGGTTTTGGCTTGGCTCCCTACCAAATCCTATCTCGCCATCCTGACTTAGACGTCTCATTTCTTCAAGCACTCAAAATGCCCAAAGGCCCTTCTTTTGACTAGTCTCGGCAGGAGTTTTTAGGCCTACCTCAGAAAGTCTCAGAGACCGCCTATCAACTAAAATCTTTTCAAGAGTCTCAAGGTGAATATGCAGAAAAATAGCTTAGGGCCTTTAGTTTTAAGTCTCAACTACATGTACCCTTCTTCTGTTCTGATCAATAAAATGTTACTTTTTTTAGTTCCATGCAAGCTCATGTTTTTGTCTAAGTCATAAGGATTTGACTTTGTCCTTCAGAATGGCCAAAATATATTCTTAGGTGTATATGTTTTCCCCCTTCATAATTGTCTTCAAGTAATACTAGTGGGTAGAAATTCTTCTAAGAGCCCTAAGGTTTTTCTCAGTCACTGAATAACTATAGTAATTGTACAATTTTGTTTGATTCTTTAGACGTCTTCTAAGTGTAATAGTTCTTCAAAGAGTCCAAATGTATTTTTTAATTCTTCTCCTTTAGTGTTTCCAATCTTGAAAACTCCTAGCCAACCTTCCTCGATGACCAAGTGGGGTCCTTCCCAGTTTGCATGGAACACTCCATGAGACAGCCATTGGGGCTCTAATTCTGCCATTCGGAGTACAAGGTCTTTGACTTTCATTTTCTTGGGCCTAACTTTCAAGCTTGCTAGAAAGCTCTCCTTTTGAGATTAGACATTTCCCTATGTTCTTCGAGCATGTCAAGTTTAGCCCTCAGGCTGAGGTTGTTTTCCTTTTCGTTGAACACTTCTACCCTTATAGAAGGGTTTACTACCTCCACAAGGATCAGAGCCTTTGTTTCGAACATAAAGGGAAAAGAGGTCTCCTCTGTTGCTTTTCTTGGAGTTGTTTAGTAACTCTATAATACGCTTGGTAGTTTGCCTGGCCACCTTCCCTTTGCTTCCCCAAACCTTTTCTTCAACCCATTTTTAGAGTCCTATTTGACACTTCTACTTGTCCAATGCTTTGGGGGTGTGCAACTGGAGCAAAGTGTAGTTTTATACCAAGGTTAGTCGCGAATTCTTGGAACCCTTTGTCAATGAATTGAGTGCCATTGTCCGTGACTATCACTCTCAAGTAGCCGAATCTACATATGATGTTTTTCCAAACAAACTTTTTAATGACTTTTGCCAATATCGCCACCAAGGGTTCTGCTTCTATCCACTTAGTGAAATAATTGACTACAACAATGCAATACTTGATCCCTCTGGTGTCATGGATAGTGGGCCAATTAAGTCAATTCCTTATATAGCAAAGTGGCAAGGATAGCTAGCTGAGGTTACCACTTTGAAAAGTGCTCTGTGAATGGGTGCATGCCACTAGCATTTATGGCAATGTTTGACAAAATTGCCGAGCATCTTTTCTTATAATGGGCAAAAAGTATCCCTGCCAAAGTAATACTCCAGCTACGACGTCTGTTCCGATGTGGGATCCGCATATCCCCTCATGAACTTCCCTTAGCACAGTCTCTATGTCTCTTTTGTTGACACATCTCTAGAGAGGGTTAGAATATCCTTGCTTGTATAGCTCTTCTCTAATTAGAAAGTATTTTTCTACTTTTTGTCACACCTTGACTACCTCCCAAGGGTCATCGGGCAAGGTGTTGCTGGCTAAGTACTTTTTTATTGGGTTTTTCGATCCATCATCAATGGTTGTTGTTAACATGATGTCTATGCTAGGGGAATTGAGCACCTCGGGAGGCTGTTAGGATTTAGCCAATGTATCCACCTCCACATTTTCTTTTTAAGGTACTTTTTCAATTTGTATTTTGCCAAACCTTTAAACTAACTCTTTGACAAGGTCATAATACTTTGTTAACTTCAGCTCCTTGACCTTGTACTCTCCTTTCAATTGTCGAACTACCAATTGTAAGTCACTATAAGCCTTCAGGGCTCTCATGCTAACCTTCTTTGCCAGTTGTAACCCAGGTATAAAAGCTTCATATTCGATGATGAAGTTTGTGACTTGGAATCCAAATTTGATAAACTTCACTACTTCCATACCCTCGAGTCCTCGTAGTATTGTTCCAACGCTTTGGTGTTTTGACCCTGATGCACCATCGATGAAAAGTGCTCATTCTAGTTCTTCCTCTCCGAGGACCTCTTTAGCTTTAGTGTTTTCAACTAATTCGGCTAAAACACCTGCTAGGGCTTGTGCTTTTATCGCTTTTCTTGGTTCATATACGAAGTCGTATTCCCCAAGCTCTATGCACCATTTTGACAGTCGCCCCAAATGATCTACCCTTCTCATGACATCTCTGAGGGGCAAGTTGTTTCTCATTATGATGGTATGCTCTTGAAAGTACGACCAAAGTCTTCTACTTTCCATGACCAAAGCATAAATTGCTTTCTGTATGGTTGGGTACCTTACTTTAGCCCCGTGCAAAGATTTATTGACATAATAAACTAGTCATTATTTTCCCACTTCTTCCCTAACGAGGACCAAGCTAACAACTTTCTCGGTGACAGTGAAGTAAAATATGAAGGTTCTCTGCCCTTGGGTTGTTGAAGTGTTGGCAGTTTTGCCAAGTAATTTTTTAGCTCATCCCCAGCTTTCTGGCATTCTTCATTCCAAGGTTGACATTTTCCACCACTATTGATGTCCATTTTTTATGCTTTGGTTAATTTTTTGAAGAAAGGACGACATCGGTCCTAATATCTAGATATGAATCTATGAAGTGCAGTTATTATTCCTTTAAGCCTTTGTATGTCTTTAATGGTTGTGGGCGTCCTAGACCCAAGCGGGGTCTTAACCTTTTATAGGTTAGCGTCTATGCCTTTTTCAGAAACCATGAAGCTGAGGAACTTACCCGTTGTCACTCCAAATACACACTTTTAAAGATTGAGACGTATCCCAAATTTTTAAAGTTGTTGGAATGTTTCTTGTGGGTCAGTGAAATGTTTGTTTGATAGCTTACTTTTAACTATCATGTCATCAACATATACTTCCATATTTCTTCCTATTTGGGAATCAAATACCTTATTCATCAGTCTTTGATATGTGGCCCCTATGTTTTTTAGGCCAAACAGCATCCTTACATAGCAGAATGTTCCTACGTCGGTTATGAATGCCATTTTTTCCTCATTTGTAAGGTCCATCTAGATTTGGTGATAGCCATTAAAAGCATCAAGGAAACTCAACAAGCCGTATTCAGCAGTTGAATCCACAAGTTGATCTATTGAAGGTAAGGGATATTAGTCCTTCGAGCAAGTGTCATTTACACCTCAGAAATCAATGAACATTCAAAGTTTTTCACCCCCTTCCTTGGTTGCTATGACAATATTACTGAGCCATTCAAGATATTTTACTTCTCTTATTACCCCTACCTCCAAGAGTCATAGCATTTCTTTTTGAACGAAATCACTCTTGTGTGATGCTATGCTGCGCTTTTTCTGCCAAATGGGTCAAGCTTCGGGATTTATATTTAGGCTATGTTGGATTATGTATGGGTTTATTCTAGTCATGTCCTTTGGGGAATAAGTGAATAAATCCTTGTTCATTAGTAAAAGAAAAACAAGTCTATCTTTTTCTTCTTCATCCAAATGCTTCCCTATTTGGGTATTTTAGCCAGGGATTAGTTCTAGATTCTCAATTTCTATCTTCTTGTCATCCCACATATCCTCCCCTCGACTGTTCCTCAATGATAATGCTACCTTCTCTAGTGTTCTAGGCATGGACTTTGGTAGGGGTTTGCCTTGCTCTGACAAACACTTTTCTCACTTCGACTTGATCTATGAGTATTTCTGCATCTCCATCTTTTGCTTCAAAGGTAACCGTTAAGTACTTTACATTGGTCTGCACGTGGAGATAGCCCTAAGTATGTCATTCTAGGATGGCATTGTAAGACAAAGGGACAATTATAATAATGAATCTTGTCATTGTTGAGGCAAAGAGTTCGTCCCCCATTTCTACTAAAGTGCCCTTTAGCATCAAAGGCAATTAATCCATCCTAACACTGGGAGCTGCCCTAGCCTAACCCCAAATGTGGGAGAAGTCATTGGTTGGATTCTGTCTTCGGGGATGCCGAACCGTGACAATAAATGAGCAAATAGAACATTAGCATTTGAGCCATCATCACAGAGCACCCTTTTAACATCCTAATTCCTGATTCTGGTTGTGATCAAAAAGGGATCATCATCAGGAAATTTTAACACTAAGCCCTCTCTTTGGGTAAGCCTATTTTCTAGACTGTCAAATTCCATCAGGGCTATTTCCCTTACTTTTTTCTTCCTTTCTGCCCGAGGCATACCTGTGGTAATCGTTTGGATAACTCCGGCTGGAGGAGGTGGATTTCTCTTGGGACTTCAATTGTTATGACATTTGTCAAAGTCGTATTCTTCATCTTTACCCCTCCAATCTTGTTCTTTTTTCTTCCGGGACTTCAACAAAGGCATATGCAAGTATCATCAAAGTTTTCCTTGTTTGATTAGGGACTCAATGTATTTCCTTAATTGGAAACAATCTTTAATGTCGTGCACGTGTTCTCTATGAAATTGACAATACTGTTTCATATTCTTCTTGTTGTCTAAAGCCATGGATTTTGGACACTAGATTGGATTTCCTTTCCAAAGCCATCAAGATGTTAGCTCTTGTTGTGATTGGAGGAGTGAACACCATTAGCCTCTTACCTTGGCTTTTCCAACCTTCCTCCTCCTTCACCTTGGTACCAAGGTTGCAATTTTTTCCCTTTGGGTGATTGATGGTTCGTCTATGGTCCCCCATTCTTAGCTCTTCAGCTGTCATATATTGTTTAGCCCTTTGATAGAATTCCCTAAGCGTTTCTAAGGGGCCTTTTGAGAACTTTTAGAAAAGTTGCGAATCTCTTTTGAGCCCTCTGGTCATTGCCAGGATTTGGATTTTTGGATGAAAATCTAGGACACTAAGGGTCTAACAATTAAATCTTTCGACATAATCCCGAATGGTTTCCCCATTTTTCTAGGCTATATCGAACATCTGACCGGGCATTTTTGCCATCAGCCTACTTCCGATGAATTGCTAAGTGAAGGCTATGGATAAATCTTGGAATCCAGTAATTGTCGTAGGTGCCAATGAGTTATATCAAGCCGTAGCAGGCCCTGATAAGGTTACTTCAAGACACTTGCAAAATATGACATCATGGATTCCATGAAGCATCATGCTTCTTCTGTATTTAGTCAGATGAGCCTGAGGGTCACTTCATCCATCATAACTTTTGAGACAAGGTACCCAAAAGTCACTAGGTATAGTGCTTCCGCCACTACATGAATGTATGAAGACTCGTCTCTAATGAAAGTTTTCAACAACCTTGACCAAATGGGCTTTCAGGAGACTTGTTTCTCAACCTTATCTAGCCTGTCCAATATTTTTTCCATCAATATAGTAGTATCACCTTCTTCCTGCTACCAGGAGTGATGGGGTAAGGAGGAGTGATGCCTTTTTCTGGGCAAGTAACTCCGACAATGTGAGGAAAAAGTTTTTCCTCGAGAAGAGAGACTCACTCCGATGCTGTGAAGGCCTTCATTCCCTCGACCTTGATCTTTTCATCTTGCGCCCGCAAGGCTGCAAGTCCTTTGTCAAGGACTCCTTATGAAGACTCCTGCTGGTTGAACTCCAACAAGGTGATCTATGACCTCGCTCTGGGTGCTCTTCAGGGGAAGGTGTCTCACCATGTGAATGAGCTTACAACCATCGGTGGTCGAGTTGTTTAGTCATTTCACCCACAATGGAATATTGGAAGTAGCACAAAAAACACATCATGACAGTGAAAGGACACTCGTCCTTGGGTAAAGAGGGCTTCGGATGTGGATCTGTTGTTGCTTAAGGCTTTAGTGTGAACTGGGATTTAGGAACCCCCTTATCCTTAGAACGCCAAGTTTCCACAACGGCAATCTGAGATTGAGTTCCCATAGACGGTGCCAAATGATACTCTACTACATCCTCTATGTAAGACATGTTGACCTCTAGAGGGCTAGGATGCTGAGTAGTATCTGCAACACGATGAAACATGGATCAGGGGGTTCCCCTAAATATTACCAGGGAAAGGACCTTTGACGCTCAAGTTAGTGTAAAAAAGTGGAAGTGAGTAAGATTAAGAAGCAGGAAAAGGTGATGACAGATCCCTTACCTAAGAACTTCCTTTGAGTATATATAGGTGGTTATAGGGAAAGCTGTTTTGCCCGAGCATGGGAGATTTGGACATGTGGATGGCCTGATTTAGGAGGCCTTCAGTCCATACCCTAGAAGGGGTATCTCCAGCTAGCCTAGGGCTAGTAGGTGGTTATACTCTGAAAGCAAATCACGAGGCATGTTGGTGGCTTCTGTAAGTGGTCCCAAGGGACTAAGTGTCTAGCCTTTATCCTCCAAGGTCCCTTTAATATGTTATGAGGGTGTCGCAGAGATCGAATTGCTTCCCTTGCTTCCGAGGGTGAACAGCCTATTTCCCGAAGGTAGTGATTCAAGGCTTTTTCTGATGGCCAAAGGGTTAGTGGCCCTTTGGCTATCAATAATATATCAACACATAGAAAATATGAAAATTTGATATTATAAGAGTGTAAATTGTGGGTTATATGTATGTAGATTAATTAACAGTTTTTTTATATAAATATTCTGCTATATATATTAAAACCATGTTCCTTAAGGTATGAAAAAAAGTACAAAGTTTCTTTTAAATAAAAATGAATTATTGTTATAAATATAATTAATTACACACACTTATAATATATTTTTTCCTAAAAATATCAAAAAATTTATATTTGCTCAGTACTGAGACAAGTACAGTTGGTATGAGGTGTAATGGCCAATACAGTCTAATATAAAGGAAAACATTTGTTCTAGCTAACCCATACCTTTTCTAGCCTGGAACCAATACATATTAACCATACTGGCCGGTATGGTACGACAACACGAAGGACTGTGATTATTTATTTTTTATAAGGCAGAACAGTAACTTTTTTTATAAGGGGAACAAAAGCTAATGGCATGCCAAACGATCCCACACTCTAATGGTAGTTAATTTCTAATTGGCTCAAAAGTGATTGGACTCACTTCATAATTAAAAAGAAAATGTTTACAAAAACATTAAGTTACCATTAAAATTTATTACAAAGAAAGAAGGATACTGAACCAAAATAATTTGGGATAATTACAATTTGCCCCTTGAAGTTTAGGAAATTACACTTTGCCCCCCTTTTGTTTCAGAAAATATACACTTTGCCCCTATCTTTTTAATACAGTCTGACAGTAATTTCTAAAATCTTAATTTAGACATTAGGGTAGCATCTTCTAGTAATTTTAATCTATATGGTATTTTTTTTTTACAGTTAATGGACATTTTAAATTATTAGTTTTGTATTTATGTATTTCTTTCAGTTTTTAAAATAATATTTTTTAAATGTCAAGTAATTATAAAAAAAATACTATACAGATTGAAATTGTTTAAAAATGACAACTGTATAGTCTAAATTGATATTTTAGAAATTGTTGTTGGACTGTATTAAAAAGATAGGGATGAAGCATATATTTTTTAAATAGGAGGAGAAAAGTGTAATTTCACCTAAACCTTAAGGCCAAATTGTAATTAACGCAAATAATCTAGTGTAACTTTCTCTAAAGTGGTTAAGCCTATATTCATATCGATTTTAAATAGTGAATGATTGTGATTTTAATTGCACAATCTTTAATTGGATGAAGTGCTGAAAGAGCTATCAAACTTTTATTATTCTCATAAAAGGCTATATTCCACCATCTGCTCTTAAAATATACCTCATTTTGCATATTTATCTCCAAATTGTCAAACTTTACAAAAGTCTAAATAAAATAGTGTTTTGTAGCAAAAATACCCTCCTTTTGTTATCTTCATTAGTGTTGATGAAAATTTGATAAAAAATTCTAAACTTAGCCCCTGCATATGAGCAAAATGGACACAAGACCCAATAACATAAATTTGAGACACATAATCCATCAAATAGCTAAACAACCTTATAATAAAATGAAAAATTAAAAAAACAAAATAAATTTAACATGCATAACAAAAATAAAAGTATCAAATCCATTCAAATAATTATAGAGAATATTTTTTATACCAAAAAATATAATTTGACATGCTTATGTATTTTCCTTCTACTTAAACCTTAAATAGCCAAAAGCACCGAAAATAGAACGAAAAACTACCAATTTGACATGTCTATTCAAAATTAAAGTATCCAATCCCTTCAAAAAATTATGGATAATATTTTAGATTCCAAAAAAAAAAATGAATTTGACACAATTATCTATGTTTTTTTATTTAAATCATAAAATACCAAAAAATCAAAAACAGAATTAAAAATAAAAAAAATATCAATTCAAGACGTCCATCCCAAATTAAAACATAAAATACCTTGAAATAATTATTGAGAATATTATAGATGCCAAATAAATAGAATTTGACACACTTATCTATTTTTTTTCAACTTAAACCATAAAATAGCAAAAGAAACCAAAAATGGAATGGAAAATTAAAAAAAAAAACATTACCAATTCAACATGCCCATACTAAATTAAAGCATAAAATTCATTCAAATAATTATATATATGTTTTAATTTAATGGGGATGTTGAATCAATAATGTTTTTCATCTTTCATTCTATTTTTCAGTTTTTTTTTTTTTGCTATTTAGGTTTTAAGTTGAAAAAAAATAGATAAGTGTGTCGAATTATTTTTTTTTTTTAGCATCTAAAATAGTATTAATAATTATTTTAAGTGAATGGATGCTTTAATTTGGAATGGGTATGTTGAACTGGCAATTTTCATTTATTTTCCATTCTATTTTTGGGTTTTTTTTGCTATTTTTTTGGGTATGCCAAATTCTATTTCTATTAAGTCTAGAATAGTCTCCATAATCATTTTAAGGCATTGGTTACTTTAATTTGGGATAGACATGTTGAATTGGTAACATGTTTTATTTTTCATTCTATTAACGTTTTTTTTTTACAATTTTATGGTTTAAGTTTAAAAAATAGACAAATGTGTCAAATTATATTTCTTTGACATCGTTTAAGCTGAAAAAATAGCCAAGTGAGTCAAATTCTATTTCTTTGGCACCTAGAATAGTTTATATGATTATTTGAAGGGGTAAGATGCTTTAATTCAGGATGAGCTTGTCGAATTGATAATTTTTTATTTTCATTCTTTTTTTTTTGGTTTTTTTGTGATTTTATGGTTTAAGTGGAAAAAAATAGATAAGTGTGTCAAATTCTATTTCTTTAGCATCTAGAATAGTCTTCATAATTATTTAAAGAGATTGGATGCTTTAATTTGCGATGGATATTTTGAATGAGTAAATAACATCCACCATCCTTAAACTAATGGCTATGTTGCAGATTCACATGGAAAGTACAAAACATTACACTGTTTGCACTGAAACTTATTAAATTGTTGCAAGTACATCCCAACATTACCCAGGGACATTAAGTTGTGGCGAATTATTTATGTGGCATCTAATGTGGTGTATGGTGGTGTATTCTTTTAGTTTTTTTTTGGCATCCCATTAGACAGGGTGGCTTCAAATTAGGGAGAACCCTTCAAATTGGAAATTTAAGGTTAGCTGAAATTAGGGAGTTGGCTTTGGTTTAAGGATCTTGTGAAACTAGAGAGGAAGAAAGTGATATGTCCTCACAAATTCATTAGTGATCATGATAACAATGAAGGAAACACCGAACCGAGTGTAGACCCAAGTAATCTCCATGCTTGATTTTGTTCGATTTAACTTTCATAGTGTATGTGTGTGTGAATGAATTTGTAGTGTGTTTGTTCGGAAATGTAAAACATTCCATCTGCATAATGTTGATGAGCAGTGTGAATCACACTGAAGTTGATGGTTTAACAAATGAGAACAAGTGGTGTAGATATGGTCGTCGAACACTAGTGAAGATTTCTAAATCAAACAAGAATCTAACCAAGTTGTATTATGCTTGTGCAGATAATAGGTGTGGATTTTTTGGATGGTGTGTGCTAATTCGTGGGACACAAAGAAGAAGATAATTCTCAATATGAAACGACGCTGCAGAGGATGGCTTTGGTGCTCATACTGTTGTAAAGCAAAGTGAATTAGTTGCTACATTACACTAAGCCACCATGAAGGTAAATAGGTTAGAAGGTGGTGTGCTCAAGGTTGATGATGTGTTGGTAAGGATGAGGGTTGAATGTCACTTAAGGCCAATTAGGTGGACCTTTTGCACTTAACCAAACATAAGCACTCTTACTCTCATTACCAATCACACTCATTCATTTCTAGTACTCTTGTAAGTAAGTTGATCTTACTGCATTCCAAACCAAGTTTTTTAAGGTCTTACCGTGTGTCCAACACCCTTGAAGTTCTGGTACATATATTTGACATAGAAAAAATGTACAGCTCCAGGGAACAACTCTTCCAAAACTAGAACTAGGCCCTACAAGCAATGAAAAGAAACGTGTTAATCACAAGTTTGAACTGAATACATAATATAGTATTTCAAAACCTTAGAAAATTACAAACTAGAAATGACCTTTTTCCTATCACACATGAAGGTCCAGTGATAGCCTGAGTTAATCACAAAGTCTTCAACAATCAAGGTCAAGAAACAACCCCATGAATCCTTACTTTCTAATTCCACTACAATGCTATTGGGTAAATGCAATTATTGGTGTCAACCCCTACTGCTGCTAATAGTTGACCACCATGCTTATTCTTTAAAAAGCAGCCATCTAGACTAATTATTGACCTATATCCTGACAAGAACCCTTTCTTCAGTGGCTCCAAATAGAAGTAAAGCCTTTTGAATATTTGCATATCTAACTGCAGTACAAAAGTGGTTCTTGGGTTCTATTTTTTAACCTTAAACTCATATCTCCTGACATTCCTATGCTACTCTTTTTCATCGCCATCTAACCTCTTGTTTGTAAGTTTCTTCAATCTCCATGCCTTCTGTCTGTTTATCTCAACTTTGTAATCCCTTTTAATAGTGGCTGCAACTCTTAAAACAGACCATGATGGATCTGCTCTAAATTGGTCCATATGTAATTTGCAAGCCATGGATAAGTTGCAAAGTGATTAAAATGCCCTTTAATGCATTTGTGCTCCTAATGTAATGTCTTAATTTGCCATGTTTATCCATCTTGCATAGGAAAACAGTATATGAAAAATGGACAGCCTCCCCTACAAATTATCTTCACTCTAGCCCTATCATTTTTCTTAAATCAAATCTTTCCAGACAGCATCTTTAAACTACTCCCTTGAATGAAATTTCAAACTGGACACGAATTGTGGGTTCTTTATGGCATGTGATGCATTAAATTCCCAGTGCTTCCCAAACTTCTCTTCCTCAACACTTTCAGACAAGCTATGTAGGTCTTTTGATGTTGTATACTTGTTGCCATCTCCATCTTCCACCTCATCTTGCCTTGCTCCATTAGCTAGACCACTCCTTGGTTCTATTCCCCCACTTACAAGTTGACCTTTCCTACTTTTATTCTTCCCTCTATCAACCCCAAATTTAGCCATGGAGTCATCTATATTAGCATCATTGCCCTCATCACCATTCACTGTCATGGAAAGTTGAGACCTCTGTTGAAACACCAACAATTTCCTCACTTTCTTCCTCTTCACCTATTCTCTCCTATGTTTGTTCGCCTCCCTAATGCCTTTGAACACTAATCAACATACAAATCCTCCAATGACTTCTTCTGCAAGTACACCTCTATTGTTTTATTTGGGGTAATGTTATTTACCATGTCAAGCACACCAGAGCCAGTTACAAATTAAGTTAGCCTTGCATGGAAGGCTTTACCATGCTTCCACCGAAAGTAGTAGAACCCACAATCACCAAACTCAATATTTAAGTTTGTTGACATTTGATCAATCTCCAACATAGGCAACTTATCCCCATCACACCAATCCATATGGGCATCTCCCTTACCTGAATACTCAAGTTCTAGACTTTTATTTGAAGGGTAAAACAAGTATCATCTATGATGAAATTCAAGTAAAAAGAAATTTGAATTCTCACCTACCTTAAAAAACAAGTTGGAGTTGGAGTTAATAACCAGTTTAAACACTGCCAACAAATAACAAATTATACATCCACTACATCTTAACCATTTGTATATTCATTCCCTTTTTTAAATTCATGTACACCCTACTATGCAATATAATATTACCCCCCCCACACACACACACACATTATTTGTTACTGCCAACGATCACCTCTATATGTACTCCATAACTTAAACCAACCCACAACTTGCAAAATGCACCATATACTCCCACCATCCCTGTTTCATACCCCTAACCCCTGTTCTAATGGACCCCTTTTCAAACCATTCAACAATGCAACCCATGGATTACGTTCAAAATTTATGAACATTATGTAAACCAACAATAATCAAAGATTCACATCACCATAAACGAACAAAACAAACAAGAACTTATAACTAACAAGATTAGAACTTAGTTTGGTGGACTCTTCTTTCTCGTATTCTGAATCCCCCAATCGATCTCCATGCTTTCCTCTATTCAAATGTTTCTTGGTCAGGAATAAAAAATCGACAAAACTCTATTTGCACTTTAAACTCTACCCATACCTTTCTTCACTTTCTTGCTAATCGAATCCTTACTAGTTCAAATTTGAGTTACGGTTTTTTATCTGTCCAAATGAGGTGCTAAATCACTTCCCATTCACAAATTCTTATTCTATATGGCACATCAGATGACACATAAAGATTCTATCACAACTTAACATCCCTAGGTAACAGTGGGATGTAATTGCAACAATTTAATACGTTTTAGCACAAACATAAGTAACATTTTGTACTTTCAAGATGAATTTGCAACATGGCCATTAGTTCAATGACGACTTGTTCTTTTTATCCTATGTTAAATTGGCATTTTGTTTTATTTTTCATTATATTATTCTCTCTTTTTTTTGCTATTTTATAATTTAAGTTTAAAAAAATAGATACCTGTGTCAAATTCTATTTCTTTATTGCCTAGAATAGCCTTCATAATTATTTAAAGGGATTAGATGCTTTAATTTGAGATAAGCATGTCAAATTGGTAGTTTTTCATTCTACTTCCTCCATAACTATTTGAAGGGATTGGATACTTTAATTTTTTATGGACATGATAATTTATAATATTTTTTAAATTTTTATTCTATTTTAAGGTTTTTTAGTTATTTGATGGATTTTGTGTTTGGGAGACCTTGTATCCTTTTTTATTGCATTCAAGGGCTAATTTTAGCTTTTCAGAGATAATAGGAGGGACATTTTTGTTAACAAAATATTATTTTAATCTCACTTTTGCAACCTTTGCATTCGAAGAGGCAAATATGCAAAATGAGGTATATTTTAAGGGCAAATCATGCAATTGAGCATTTTTTATTATGTTTAGTACTAAAAGGCACAATCAATTGGACTAATACAAAATCATAATTAAAGGTTATTTACCATCAGGAAACTTTGCCCATGTTATCATTCTCCGTCACCAATATCTAAAATCATGAGCTTCAGAAATCAGCATCCATAGAACATTGACGAGAAAGTGGCTACAAATTTATACAACCTCAATTCATGTCAAAACATCAAGTTCAGTACTATGTTCGTAGCATGAGGAAAGTTTGAAAGCTATCCATGTAAAGTTTGTAAACTCACATAAGATCTTCAACACAAAATCTTTCCAAGGCAACTAGCCTGCACACCTTTCAACAAACTGGGTTCCAGCGTTATGCAACACACTTCCAACTAGCTTCGACAAGAGATGCGTGAAACAGAAAAATCAGATGGTACATGCTAATTAGGATTGACACAATCCATTATCTAATTAGCATCAATGCATAAAAATCACCTCCTCCACTCTACATGCGCCTTTGCTGCAAAATCAACCAAGTGAAGCTGCAGGGTTAGTTGATATGATGCGAAGCAAAGGCTGTTCTTTTAGGTAAAGTAAGATGTACAAGTTGGGTAACCATTCATATCATGACATATGTGGTAGGGAAATCAAAGTAGAGAGTAATGCCAGGTTAGTCAAGGTACAAGAACAAGAATATGCCAACAGGGAATTAGCAGTCCATACCATTTCCATCTCTCGAGGACAACATTGACTTGTCACCCTTGTTACCTCCTTTGCCACCTGAATGAGCTTGTCTCTGCGTCCTTGGTGATTGAGAGGTTATTTTGCTGTTGGTTGAAGATGGTAGGGAATGGCGTCGAGTGACAGTAGTCTTGTCAACAACATCTTCTCCAGATCCAGGAGAACCTTGCAGCCTCAATTTGGCCTTGGCAGATGCAGTTGCTGCCATATAGCTTGGCAGTTTTGGACTGCTTTGAGGTCCATAATCTGCCCGTTCTTGCTTTGGTGGATTGGAAGATTTTCGGCTAGACTTCTGATTCGAATTACTAGCATAGTCCTCTTTGCCGTTCAACTCCCCATTTGAAGTGAGGATATTCTCATGTTTGTTACTAATTTCTGACAGCGGTTTTGGCTCGATAATATCTGAATCCACCTGCAATGTCTCTGATGTGTAGTTTTCTACTGGCTTACAGGTGGATTCAACACCAGGAGCAAATCCAACTTCTGGCGATAACTCAATGGTAGATTTAGCACCAGATGACATGGTGACTATGTCAGCTATCTCCATGTTCAGATTCCCACCTACATTAGTTGTCCTCTGTTCAACATCTGGATTAGGGGGGCCTGTGATCTTCTCTGAGTTTTGCTTTGACCTTTCTGAGTCAAACTCTGAATGGACGGAGTTTTCAACTACAGGAGTGTGAACCTTTCTCAAGTTACGTTTGACCTTCTCAAGCTCACTCTGTGGATTTTCTTGAACTGAATCAGTTGGATGGGTTGAAACCTTTCTCATAATGCGTTTAGGTTTTTCAAATTCAGTTGGCTGTTGAACTGAGACATGATCATTGGTTGCAGCTTGTACTCTGCGGACACTCCGCTTTGGTCGGCCTGCCTCAGATTGAACAGCTTGACCATTTACCTGCTTCCTATGAGATTCGAAAGTCCTGTTTGGTTGAGGGACTGGCTTCCAGAAACCAGATGTTGACCAGCGTTCTGACCAGCTCCAAACTGAATTTGATTCTTCGACATCATAATGCAGGTGAAGAGGCATCACACTAGGTGATGATGCAAGAAGCTAGTGCAACAAAATTCAGCATGACAATCATTTCAGACCATAGATACAA
The DNA here is from genome assembly GCA_005392925.1 of Aquilaria sinensis. Lineage (NCBI taxonomy): Eukaryota > Viridiplantae > Streptophyta > Magnoliopsida > Malvales > Thymelaeaceae > Aquilaria > Aquilaria sinensis. Next base: position 73,337 of record SMDT01002141.1, read on the forward strand.
ATTGCAAGGAACAGAGGCCGAGACTAAATTCTATTTAAAGAAGCTGATTTTGAACACACATCACGTTTTTACTAGTTCGAGAAAAACCTAATAGCAGTAAAAATATATATAAGTATGATCAAGTGTAGGCCTGGAATACCTTGCGAACAAAAGCATTTCCTGATAGCTTTGCGATGAATACAACCATATTAAACCTGGCTGAATCCTTGTCCTGGTAGTAATAAAATAATCAACTGACTAACTGATGAAGAAATACATATTCAAATAAAAATACTGGAACCCATCCTTCAACTTCACTAAAAATTTTTACAAGATTACTTGATGACTAACATGTAATACTGCTAAATTTAAGTAAATAAACATATTGCACGTCCAAGTCATTAAGACAATCAAGAATCCCAATATAGTTTTTTGCTATAGAAAGAAAGCCAAAATAGGAAAGCGAAGGCAAATTTAGTAAGGGAAAACTTAGATTTTAACCTCTTGACACGGAAGAAAAATTATTATCAGGGAGAATTCTAATCTGCATCTGGTAATCACAATATTGGGTTAATGCCTGACATGAAAACTGAACATTAATATGAGAACAGAACTACAGTAAGACATCCAACTCACCGAGCAGCTGGTTTTTTTTTTTTTTAACTTTCTGGAGGTAAAAAAAATTAACCAGAAATATGCTTTTCGGTTTCAGGAGATAATATTTAATTAAACAAACAAACTTGACACGGTAGCATCATGCTCAACATATGCCTACACGTATCTGTTAGTTCCATGCGAATATTTTGTTAAAATTTGTAGCATGCTTTTATTAAATGGGTCTGTCATACTACTATTCATTTAATTGAATAAGTTAGCCAACTAACTTTGCAATATATGTTGAGAAACATTTTGTTTAGAGACTAGACAACACCTGAGCTTATATAAGTTCGTCCAATAACTATCCAACACTTCTAACATAAACTAGTATGCATTTGACATAGAGAATCAGATAACAGTGAAGTATTTCAAGTGTCTAAAGAATCCCGAACCATTCCCCAGGCTGGAATAGTGTAGCAATTAATCAATGCTTTAAGGAAGGAGCTAGTGTAGCAATTAATCACTGCTTTAAGGAAGGAGCTATCTTCAACGAAGAGCAAAACCTGACTTCAAGGATAGGGTAGCAGTAGAATCTAAACCACAGCCATACCAATCTCCAGTACCATGTAGTGAAGTTCACTTGAGTGGTTCAATGTACTCCTAAAATGAATTTAGCATTGATGTGTCTAAACTCAGATAAGGTGGCAAAGCAGAGATCTTTTTGTCATGGATAACAAGACCCTTGTGGGTAAAAAGGTAATAGTAATACATGGGGCTCAGAATTATCTGGAATTGTTTTTATTCAATACAATTTATTATTTACCAAAGAAATACAAAATCACAAAAATTAACAAAGTGAATAAACATTTACCAAGGAGTTTGTTATACTGCACTTCTTTTGCAGCTCAAACCCAACATCAGAATGCCTGACAATTCTTCCACGAATTTGTGCTTGCAATTTGACAATTCCCATGACACAGCACAATGTAGCAATAGCTTGTCGCCGGACCAAGTGGCCACGAATAAGTGCTTGTAGCCTTATAATTCCTTTGAGTGCTCGAAATGCTCGACGAGCCTTGAATAAGAAACCAACTTTAGCATATAAATGATGACATTGTTCCAAATATGCTACAAAAGTGCAAGCTAGATTCATATTTTATAACCAGCACCGGGCATGACATAGACCAAATGATATTCTGCTATGTAAGAGTAACGGCACCATTTACAAGGTGGAGAGCAGCCAAACAAAGAAGGAACCACATGATTACAATGTCAAGGTGGTGAATAACGACCCAATATTCTTATCTCCCTCTTAGGGCAGACAAGTAGCTTAAAACATCACCTAGCTTATTAATTTCCCATCAGCACAATATAAAGCCATCACAGAGAGGGAGGGAGGGAGGGATAGATCTAGGCACAGACATCTTTACAGTTGAAAGGCCCACAAAGTAAGATCCCATACATTTCACTAGGAGCACAGAGCAAACCAACCCCCCCCCCCCCCCAAAAAAAAAAAAAACACACAACAACAGCAAAAGAAAGGGGAAAAAGAAAGAGCAAAAACAGAGTCAAAGAGGCAACAGAAATAAAATCAAGGCTGGTATTTTTCTCATCCGGTACTTCAATAGGTAAACCAATCTACATCATACCCATAATCCAATATAGAAGCCTACCAGGTAGCCCCTAAAAGCAGCTTGTGCCATTGTTGCAGCCTTTTCTAGCCTCGCCTTCTCAGGATCATCAACTTCATCTTCACAAATAGACTTAGAGTTCGAAAACTCTATGTCTTGGCTAGTGGGCAGTGAAACACCAACTGCCTCAGATATATTTGCAGATTCATTTTCAACTGGTTCGAACTTATTTTCATCCCTATTAACAAAGTAGGAAGTTGGATGTGAAGTACGAGGAGGCTCCAAACCAACATCAGCCTCCAATGCCCTTGCATTAACCAGTAGCTCTTTCTCATTTCCAAATTTCTGCAACAAATAAAAAAAAACAAGTTAACTTATGCAGTCACAAAACAAATGCACAACAGAAAATTGCAAACAGCCATCAGAAATGCTGCTACCTCCTTCCCTTTAGAATAGCCTGATTTGGAAGTCTTCTTGCCAAATAGGACAGTCTTGATCCATTTCCCCGGTGATCTACCCATAACAAGGCAATGTAGCTGCCAGAATGCATTTCAAAGAACAGAAACAGAGACCAAAATAACTCAAATGTTAGAACTTTCATGTATACAGGTTATATACATATTAATTATGTGTTTTTCTTAATCAGATTAAGAAATGAAATTGGTCAATTAAAGCTAGTGACTTCAATTATGATAAAAGATGTGAGTTTATTTAAGTATGTGCTAATAGAATCCAAGTGGCTAATGATGTGTAGGCCCATAACTACTATATAAAGTGAGAGCTAGGTCCCTCCCTCAGCTAAGTCACTAGCGCAAAAGTTTTCACAGTAAGTGAAAACAGTGTCTCCGCTCATTGAGAGTGTCATCAACTGACATAGGGGAGAAAACCTGTGCATTTATGGTTCTTGTTACCACTGTGTTATTAGATAGAGCCTAATTCAGGTTGGATGTTAGTTTTTGCCAATTTAAGTTATGTGCTACAACATGAAAACCAAAACAAGATTCAAAATAAACCCAAGGAGCTACTAAAATTTTACAAGAAATTCTCTACTCTACAGACCAACTGTCGCAAAAATTGAAAATCAGCGACAGATGAAGCTCACAACTGGACTGAGCATTGGCAGCTACCGCAGAGCTAACGAGAAAACTAGCGATACATCTGAGCTACACAACATTAACGGTCTGATTATAACTCGAGCGCCTAGATTTGCAATTCACCATAACCAACTGAAGAAACACAAAAGAAACGAAAAATTTCCACCGGATCTAATCGAACCTCGCAAATGCGGCTCTTCTTCTTCCTCTATAATCCAAAATCTACCATTCCTGCTTCCAAAACCAAGAAATCCGCAGTAAACAAATACAGAATCCTTCGCAAACAAACCGAAACATAATAGAAAAACAAATGTAGAACCAGCCATCATGGTTGAGCTTAGAGACTAAGCAAACTGCTCCATTCGGCCATTCCTCTTTCTCTTTCTCTTGCTCCCAGCAACAACCGCCCCTCTCTACTTGTGAGCCCAAAAAACATCAAACTGAAAATATCAGAAACTACTTGAAATAGGCGTAAAGAATCAGCGACGGTAGGGCCTACTTTGTCCATGTGAGATGCGAAGATTCAGTCCGTTGGATTAGAATTTAGATTTTGATGGTTTTTTTATTAGGAGATCCGACGGTGGTAATTGTTGGAACTGAGAGGTAGTTAAATAATAAAAGTGGGTCAGATGTTGGGTTGTGTGTCCCCAACTGCAGTTACTTTGGAGGAAAGTGTCCGGCATTTCGATGGAATTACGCATGTACCCCTGAAACAGTTACGTTACTTGTCACAAGTGGATTCAACGAGCTACTTTACATCCGTCGATGAGATACCTTTAGGCGCGTGTGATGAACGGTAGAGCCGTGGGAGGAGGTATAGCCAGAGGGGGACTGAGCAGTGCACGAGAGCCACGCTGGATTCTGACCACAGTTTTTGCCTTTCCTTTTTTTTTTTCCTCTTATTATTCAACTAGAAAGAAGCAATCATAACAAAGCTGTTAGGATTAGGAGCTCACCTTCGTTTGTTTGGAGTTAACCCAACCAAGTTAAAATGTGTTTTTTTTCCTGTAAATGGAGAGAAAATATGAGGTCTATGAGTCTATTCCTTTGTTGCCCCAGACTATTTACTCCAATTACACGGTGGGCCCATGGTAGGTGATTGTGAATCACTAAACCAAGTTGACACTGTAAAGTGGAGCAACTTTGGGGGCAGACATTGTCAACTCCCACAATGCCCCATGCCACACCAGCTTAACCATATTAACTTGTTTGACGATATTACATCTCTTCTTTTATATACCAAAATCCTCTCATCCTCTCAAATGATACAATACAAAGAGCAACAATTATATGAATCAAGTTTATATCATAAGCTACCCTCCTATTATGTAACTATACATATAATGCATCATATACTATAAAACATGACAAATAAGTCATTACAATTTGCGGTAGATTACTGTTCATGCCACTATATTTCAATTTACACCAAATTACAATTCATGCCTCAAGAAAATTGCATCAAAACACATGTCAATGCATGTTTCTACTCTACATTTTGCACAATTTTTTTTTATTTGGTTCTATTTTGGTGGGAATTTTCATTTTTCTTTTTGATGCTGCAGGACATCTTCTATATATGACATATTGGCCTCCGGAGGGGCTTACCTTGGACTATATCTGTAGAAGTGTAAAACAGGGGTCAAAGGGCTCCTTGGAGTATTATTATGGAAGGGACATCCGACACCTAAGTCAGAATGTAGGAGAAGGAATATATGAAAGCAATAGGTAAAAAGGCATGTGATCAGATGATATTACCTGGAAGCTTCCCCCAAGTATGTATAGGGGGTTGTGGAGAGAGCCATTTTGCCCGAGCAAAGGAGATCCGGACACGTGGATGACTGGATTTGGGAGGCCTTCGGTCCATACCCCTAAAGGGGCGTAGGGCTAATAGGTGGTTATGCTCAGTCATCAAAATCATGAGGCATGTAGATGGTCCTTATTAGTGGTCCCAAAGGACTACATGTTTGGCGTGTTCCTCCAAGATGCAATTAGAGTGTTCCGAAGATGTTACTGTGTTCGGGCAACCTATCTGCCATCCAAGGATGGTGGGCCCGTGTTCCGATGATGGTTGACCTACTGTTCGAGGGTGGTGGTCAAACCCCCTCCCTTTTTTCTAAGGTTTCGTAGGGCAATCGCCCTTCAACTATTGCTTTTCCTATTTTCTTATTTTATTATGACTCAATTCTTTTTCCCTAAATGTTTGAAGCCTATTATTTCCCCGTTTCTTTTCCAAATTTTTTTGTTGTTTATTTTCCATTTTGTTCTTTACTAATTTTATTTCCAATCTATTCAATTTCTTTTTTTTCCTCTTTCCAATCTTTTATTTCTTGTTCTTTTTTTCCTAATTTTCAAAGATTTTTCTCTTTTTTTTTTTCATTTTCTTCATTTTTTCTAGGTTTTATTTTCCTTTTTTTTCACTTGTTTCATCTTATTTTCTTCTTTCATAGCTTTTTCTTATTTCTTTTTATATTTGATGTTATCGTTGCTTTTTATTTCTTTTATAATTTTTTAACCTTATTTTTTATTTAAAATTTTTTTTGTTATTTTGTTTCTAGCAATTAGCCTCCAGCCATAGTTTTAATTATAAATTAGTTAGCCATGACTAAGTTAGGTCTTTAGCGGTTTTATATGGAAATGTTGTCCTAATGCTCTCCTAACTAAGTTAGCCCTCCACAAAAAAAATGTTGTTTCGTTATATTTATGCCCCAGGTGTGGCGAGGAGAATAAGAACCTTGAACATTTGTTCTTTCAATGTAGATTTCTTACCATGGTTCAGAATCAAACTCCATGTGTTGTAAACCCTTCGGGCAGTGCCATGTTCAAGCAATGGCTTCTTGATGTACTCCACTATGACCCTGTAAACCAAGAGGCAAATTTTGATCTAGTCATTGCTACTAATAGGTAATGAGCCTAGAAGGCCTAAATTCAAAAGTCTTTGGACTAGGACATTTTTGGAGGCCCAAATAGACCCCAAGGAACTCTTTGCTTGGAAAGAAATTGTATCCCGTAAATACGAGATAAGCTACAAGATTCTTATCTCAAGGACGAATTACTCGGAGCATACCTTAACTATATAAACCCCTTACCAATCCCGAGGTACGACATTTTGACTCTTCTTTTCTTCTCCCTACAACTCCTCACTGAAAAGCTAACTTAAGCGTCAGAGGGTTTCCCCCAAGAGCACATCCCGAGGCTTTGACGTTATCTTTATGTGCAGGACTCTAATCTATCGTTCGTCAAGCTCTTGGGCCCAGCTTATCCAATCACTTTACCCATCAATTTGGTGTTGTCTGTGGGAACCCAATATGATGAACATGCGAAGATCACAACTAGAAAACCAAGACCTACGGGAGACTAAGTAGGAGAGCCACTGCTCTAAGAAGTCAATAGGGCTTGCAGGTGAAGAAACACACCAAGTAGATAACCTAGATAATCCTGCAGGGCTCGAAAAGGATCCCTGCAAGGCTAAAGGCTCGCACCTCTGAACAATAAACAGTTCCAAGCCCTATGGCATGCCCTGTTTGAACAGTTAAGGGTGACAGTCCAACAAGAAATTCAGAGAGCTTTACCTAAGGCTCCCGAGGAAGCCCCCAAGAGTCACCTAGTTGAAGGGCCTCACCTAGGCCCTCCACGATGCTAGCCTTCGAGGGCATAAACCCATGAGAGACAGTCATTCTTAGACCGTTCAAATGTCCCAACAACATTAGTGCAATCCTATAGGGACTCAACCAAATAGAGCAATGCATGTGGGCCTCCAAACAACAAAAAGAAAGCCCTAGCATGGGCATTGATGTGGAGTACCTATGGCTCCAACCTTTCACAAAAGAAACAATCAATGCCCTCACTTTAGAAAGGTTCCGCATGTTAAAAATTGACTTATACGATAGCCTTACAGACCTAGTAAACCATCTACAGAGGTACGTTACTTCCATGACACTTAAAAGGGCCTCCAATACCGTCATGTGTAAAGCCTTTAACTTTATGTTAACTAGAGTCATCGCCTCCTGGTTTGGGACCAACCAGGAGTGCCACTTTTCCTCTTTTAAGGACCTTTCCCATGTATTCCTAAGACACTTCTTAGGAAGCTTGCAGACTCCAAAGATAGTGGCCCATCTACTGAAGATTTAAAATGGTCATGAGGAGTCCATGAGGGATTACGTTTAGAGATTCAATACTAAGGCAGTACAAGTGCAGGGGCTATCTCCAGAGCTACACTTAGTAGCAATTACCCAGGGTTTGGTGTAAAATTTGAGACTAGCCTGGGACCACCATGAGAACCCTATATGGGACATAGAAGAATTCTTTGATCTAGCCACAAGATACATGTATGAAGAGCTTAATTAGCTAGCAGTTCATAAAAACCAACCCAAAACTAAGGAAGGTGGATCCAGAAAGAGAGGTTGGGGGATCCACGATCGAAGCCCGTCCTCTCATCCTTAAGAGAAACAAGGTTAAATGTTATTTATGCCCTTAAGAAAAAGAACTAGATCTCTTAGGAGCCCCCAATGATGCCTCACTAGGGCAAGAATGACCTCAAAAAGTATTGTAGATACCACAAAAACAAGAGACATGATACCGAGAAATGTTGGCAACTGAAAAAACTGTTCGAGGAGATAATCCAATAAGGCAAGCTAAAAGAGTACCTGTTAAACTGAACATTTCCTTGTTGAAGATAGGAGTAAAGGCCCAGTAGAAGAGATGATGAAGGTGACCATAATAAAGGATGAAGGCTCGAGAAGCTTCGCTCTTTAAGGGACAGCCAAAATCCCAAACCCCCAATGGAGGTGGTCCACATGATTATAAGGGAAAGGCTTTAACGGCTCGAAAGAGGTAGGAATGGGAAATTGCATAGCTAGAAGTTGTTGACCCTAGCCAGGTCATAACAAGGGCTAATGGATCCCAAATAGTGGTCCTGCACTTGGATCCATTCGTCTTTAAGGCACGCATCAACAACTTTTGACATTAAAAGGTCTACTTGGATACAGGGACCAATGTCAACGTCATTTTCATTGACCTATTGGAAAAGATAAAGGTTAAAAGATCTTGCCTATTGCCTATGAATGGGGCACCTTTGGGATAGGCAAAGACGATGTCCTCACAATCAGAACCATCAATATTCCACTAATGTTAGTAGGAAGAGACGACAACGGAGAGTTTGCCTACAACTCCCATGATGTAGAATTTCTTATCCTAGACGTCTCATCACCCTATAAGGCCATTTTTGGCCGACCAGCCCAGGAGCAATTTCACTTCTAGGCCAATGCCAAAAGGCTAATAGTGCTCTTTACGACCCCCATTGGGGATGCAACTATACTTATCAACAAAGCGGCTACACAGTGAAGATATATGATGACCTTATGAAAGCCCAAAGAAAATGCCGTCACACCAGCAGAGTCCACAAGGCTCAAAGAGGCCCTCCAGAAAAATTAGGATGGCACAACTTTGGCTAAGGATATGAAGCTAATAGAAGTAGCCCCTAAAAAGGTGATCAAGATTGGCAAAGACCTCTCATCTGAGGTAAAACAGATGTTCATTTAGTTTCATAAATCAAAGATAAATGCATTTGCTTGGACCCCGAGATGGCCCCAGGAATCATTACCCATAACCTGCAAGTAAACCCCTCTACCTAACCAGTACAACAGAAAAAACACAATATGGCACCAGAGAGATAAAAATTCATCAAGGGAAAAGTAGGAAGGCTGTTGAAAGCCATAATCATTCAAGAAGTGCGATACCCAAAATGGTTCGCTGACATGGTATTGCTAAAAAAGGAAAATGGAGACTAGCGCATGTACATCGACTACACCAATCTCAATGGCATTTACTACGAGCTTCAAAAAGCTATTAAGGCACAAGCCTTAGTAGATTTTATGGTTGAGATGATGTCAAGAGTAAAAACTATGGAAAGGCAAACCAAGACACCTATATGGGAAATGTACATGGACGGGGCCTCGAATCTTGAATCCCAAGGTGCAGGCATTATACTTAATGGCCAACTCAACTTAGCGGCCATGCTCAAAATTATATTTCATTTCCCCGTAACTAACAATATTGTAGAATACAAAGCCCTCCTTGCTACCCTGCAAATGGCTGGTCAGATGGGGGTGCAGAGTACACAAATATATAGTGACTCTCAATTAATAGTGAATCAAGTCACGAGAATAGCATGCGCAAAAAAGCCTACTCTTTGGAAATACCTTGGCACAGCGAGAGAGCTAATGAAGATATTTAACCTTGTGCAAGTTCAAAAGATCCCAAAGATCCAGAATGCTAAAGTTAACCCCTCTCAAAGGGATAGGAAGGGGGCATAATAGAAGTACTTATGGAGCCCTCAGTCCATTTGATACATGCTATGGAACCTCAAGATGATTGGAGGGAGCGGATTAAAATTTACCTCAAGAAGTGTACATTAAGTGGAACTCCTAAGGAAAAGAGGAAAATCAACATCTAGGTGAAATGTTTCCTCAAAATCGAGGGGGGGAGCTATATAGAAGAAGGCTCGCTTCCCTTTTGCAGTGATGCCTAAGTTTGCTTGAGGGATATCATGTTCTACAAAAGATTCACTAAGGAGACTGTGGAGCATATATTGATGTCAACGCCTTAGCCTACAAAGCCTTGGGACAAGGCTACTTTTGGCCTACAATCAGAAGGGACGCTAGGGAGTTCATACATACATGCCATAATTGCCAACTCAATTCGAAAATATAGAGGCTACCATTTTCTAGTGCCTCATTAGCAGCGAATCCTTGGTCATTTTCTATGTGCGATTTAGATCTGATTGAAGCACTAGCAATGGCCCCAGGGTAAGTTAAATATTGTATTGTGGTAGTAGATTACTTCACCAAGTGGGTAGAAGTAGAGCCTTTAGCTTCTATCATAGCTCCCCAAATCATGAAGTTCTTATGGAAAAATATCATTTGCCGTTTTGGGTGTCCATGAGCCATCGTCATTGATAATATGAAACAATTTGACAACCAACAAGTTTGACCATTCTTTGAAGACAAGGGCATCTGCCTCTACTTTGCCCCATCTCTTAACCCTAGTCCAACGAGCAAGTAGAAGTGACCAATAGGATGATAAAAGAAAGTTTAAAAAAAAGGCTGGGGAAGGCCAAAGACCAATGGGTGGAAGAATTACCAAGTGTTTTGTAAGACTACTACACATCTCCCCAAAGGCATACAGGGAGAATCACCTTTCACAATGCCCTATGAAACCAATGCCCTCATAACTGTAGAAATCTCTTACTCGACCTTATGCACCCAAGCTTATGATCCTACTCAGAATGAGAAAGCTTTTGAAGGAAATTTGGACTTGATGGAATAACTTAGGGAGGATGCAAAGGTTCGCATGAGGGCCTTCAAACATTGGACCACCCTAACTAACGATCGAAGGATAAAATGGAAAGATATTCAAGTAGGGGGTGTGGCCCTTATTAAAGCTGAACTGACTGGCAGAAACCTAGGGTATGGGGCACTAAGACCAAATTAGGACAAATCCTACCTGGTCACAAAGAAACTTAGGGAGGATTTTACAAGTTGGCAACTTTAAAAGGAAAAAAGCTACCTAGAAACTATCACTCAGATGACTTGTCTCCCTACTTTGCTTAGATTATCACAGAAATAATTACGAGAATGTTCCCTTACTTTACATTATGTACTTTGATTACTTAACAAATAAAGAGGCACTCCTCTCACACTTTATGTTCTCATCACATAAAAATAAAGCTTTCTGATCTCTTAAGATCACTCAACGAGGCCCCACTATAAGGGCCCCCTACTTGTGCAAAACATCATAATAGGCCATTAAACATCACGGTCATTCACAAACATAAAAGACAGAGGCATTGCAAAAAATAAACTTCTCATTAAAGAATTTCTTTACAAAGAACAATAGTTAAAGAATTTTTTTACAATGAATAGAAAGCAAAAGAAGATTCCAATGAAACAAAAGCAAAAAGGGGGGACAAGCCGTCACAATGCATCCTTATTGAAAGTATAAGAGCCAATTTTCCTCTCTTTCAGCCAAGACTAGTAATATGAATCCAGATCATAGTAGGTTGTGATAAATGGGAGATCAAGGTTCGGATTCACCCACTCGACCTGAAAGTCGTAGGAAAGAAAACCTTCTTTGAATTCCTGGAATGTCATTTTTCTAAACCCCTTCTCCATATTCAGGACAAGCAAGCCAAGCTCCTGCACACGAGCATCGGTTTTGGTTCGAAGGCGTTAGTTCTCTAAATGTCCCTTGCACCCAATAAAGCCAATCTGCTAGATGCGCTCTATAAGGGGCATCGTAGACGCAACTGAACATGAGCTAGCCTCGCCTACAACGGTCCTTGGGCCCAGTGGAGTGTATTTTTCCAGTGGCAGAGTAATCTTGACAGCACCTATCTTGGACTTTACCATATTCAGCAAGGCTGCCAGGTGATCGGCCTCCTTTCGAGCCTTAGCTTCCTTGTCTAGAGATTGCTTTAGAGCCTTTTATAGCTCCCTTACCTTCACCTTCAACTCCTTGGTGACACCTTTCTTCACCTTCTTAGCCTCATTCTCCAGCTTAAAGTCTTTCACAAGTACCTTATTGGCACTTTGTTCCCTACTCAGCTATAGCTGAAGGAGGTTAGCATTCTTACACAAGGCCTCAAGCTCAAATTGAAGGGCCTTATCTCAAGCCACCCATCGTTCCCCTAAACCATAAGCGACGATGGCCTCTTGCAAAACTTAGATTTGTTAGGAAGAAAAAATATTTTAAGCACTAAAAATAAGCAAATGAGTATAACTGAAAAAGGGTACAGCCCATGCTCATCAGCTGGCCCCCTCCCACCCGAGGCAGATGAGCTAAAAACTGTAGATCTGGTGGGGTCTTCAACCATTCTAAAATGCGATGACAAATGTTGGGTCGATTCTTAAGGATCAACTCACCAACCCTCATCGTCTACAAGGGGTCAAAGACTTGGTTAGGTGCAATCCCCTTCAACACCAAGTCCCTTTTCTACGCCTAACTTTGCACAGGGATCAAGTTGCATAGCTGAAAGTGCTCATCCAGCTTTAACTTAGCGCGGCCGACATTGAGCAGTGGGGCCTTCTCAGGGATAACCCCTGCCAGCACCCCGAACAAAAAGAGGAGGCAAGGTGGAAGCACACCCTTCGAAGGCCTCAGTGCCACCTTCTACTTTTAGGAGGCTGCTAGGTCTTTGATAAGGAAATTCTCAGATGACCTTAAGCACTTCTCTGAATCCACTAGATGTAAACACCTATAATCAACACAAAATGACCTTTAGTCTATAAAGTCAATATGGAAAAAGTTCTCAAACAATGCTTTACCATGGCCTCTATCATAAGAGGCATCATTTCTTGGAGACCCATGGGCCTTGTCCTCTTGTGGACTAGTTGGGCCTCTAGAGGGTACTCGGGAAATTCCACCACTTTGGATGGTGACTTGGATAACAAGGCCACCGTAGCATGTGCCGCACTAGCAAGGAGTATGTTGGCCTTACAGGCATTTGTCAAGGCATCAGCAATGCCCTTGCGTATCTTTAAGAACTCTTTGGCATGACTGCTCATTTCTGCAGAAAACAGAACTCGGTTAGATATCATAACCATGCACGAAAAAGAAAGAAAAATATAGTAGTTGGGACATAACTCTTTGGTAGAGGGCTCTGCTAGGCCCTAGCAGCAACCCCATAGGCTTTAACTAGCCTTTCTTCCTAACCCTCCTCCCAATTATAAGGGTTGTTTACTACTAGATATGACCAGTGGACCCTACTGATCCCTGCCCACCTAAGGGTGGTCTTATCCATTTCTGTGTAATGAATGAGGAATAACTTTAAAAAATTGTTGTTCCCCATCATTTCTTTCAACCAGCAGACTAACCCAAAAGGTGAGCAATAACACTATCAGGTGAATTGGTGTCTTTCTCCTAGAAAGGGAACCCCCCATGACTGCTCCCTCAGTGTGAAGAAGAAACGCTTTTTCCACCCAAACCATGAATCTTTACAGAACATGAACGCAAAGGATTTGTTCTCGCCCCTATTGATGGGGCCGATGTGGAAGAAGCTAGCATCTTTCTTTAGGTCCAGCATGTAAAACTTGAGGAAGACCTCCAGCAGGGGAGATACCCCCGCCAGCTTATAGCAGATGATGAAGCCGTTGATGTGGACAAATGAGTTTGGCATCAACTACGATGGAGGAATCTGGTAATGCTCGCAGACTTACTCTACCAGCGGATGCAGGAGGAAGCAGAGCCCCATCTAGAGCTAGTTTGTAAACACAAAAGGCACATTTTTTTTTACTTTTCTTTTCTAAACCCTTATCCTTGAGAGCCTTTGCTTGGGAAAGGGTGACAACAATTTCATTAGGCTAAAAATATCTTGCAAGATTCATCACCAACATGCCTTCATGCTGCTAAGTCACAATCCTCTCCATCACCTCAACATTTGGAAAGAATGGCACCTTGGAAAAATCACCCCCATCGGCAGTAGCCCCAGATGATGATTTCAAAGAAGCCATTGGAAAAACCAACAGGGAACACATCAGGGTTGTCACCAACGCAATGAAGCAGCAGAATGATGGGAACCAGAAAAACCCAAAACCCAAAACCCAAAAAAAAAAAAACATGGGTAGAAAAAAGGATAAGAACCTACCACCTGTATGTGATGAAGAAGGATGAACACAACACGAAGAAGAGGATTTTTGGTGGAAAAATCTCTAGATAACTCTAGCACTAACAATAAGCAAGAAGCAAGAAATCATAGGAAAAATTGCAAGACAAGCTAAACAATGAAAAGGCAAGGCAGAAACCCTTACGATAAATATAGGGAAACCTATGACCCTTAGGTTTTCTTTTGGAAAACACCACTACAAATAATGGGAAAATCATCGAAGGATGCGTGGCCACTAACAACTATCAAGATAATCATGCCCGATCACTTACTTGAAGAGCAGTTAATGAACATCGCCTCGCCTTCCCTTAAACTGACATGTTGCCACAAGTTATAGTCGTATAGGAATGGCGGGGAAGAGATTCAAAGCAATGATGTTTGCCTAACTTTCCCAGGAAGCAAATGGAGAGGGATCACCCTCACCTTAAATGACGTCGCTTGAATGCATTAACAGAACAATAAAAGGAAATGGGTTCACACTTCCTCTCTAGGAGAAAGACACCAATTCACCTGATAGTGTGGGGCCCTCAGCCCACATTCCCTTATAAGGGAGGACCTACTGATAGGCAATTGGCCCAGAAGGCCTAAATCTGAAAGTCTTAGGACTAAGTCATTTCTAGAGGCCCAAATAAACACCAAGGGAACTCCTTCTTGGAAGGAAATTGTATCCAATAAATATAGGATAAACTACAAGATTTTTATCCTAAGGATGAATTAATTGGAGCACACCTTAACTATATAAACTCCTTATCAATCTCAAGGTATGACATTCTAACGCTCCTCTCTTTCTCCCTACTACTCTTTATCGGAAAGCTAACTTGAGTGTCTGAGGGTTTTCCCTGGGAGCACATCCCAAGGCTCTGACATTATCTTTGAGCGCAGGACTCTAATTTGCCGTTCGCCAAGCTCTTGAGCCCAGCTTACCCAATTACTTTACCCATATCTATGCTTTAAAGGATCTAGTTAAATCGTAATGACCTAGTTTTCAAAAGCGAGCAGATGCCCTCAAATCTAATTAATCTTGTAAGTAATCTTCTCATTAAAGACTTTAAAGCAGCCAGAGCACAGAAAATGCTTCTTAAAGTGTCTTCACCAGCCATCTCATCCTTCTAGGTTTAAGTTCTAGGAAGATGAAAGCTATCATGAGCTCATTTGATCTTTCTGGTTGATGGTGCGCGGTAGGATGATTCTAAATTAGGTGCTACAACATGGGTGAAACGGATGTCAAATGGGGACTTCTAAACCAATCAGTCATTCATAGGGTGCTGCCTTTCGGCCTTTTATGCTGAAATCTAGGCAATTAAAGATGTTTTGCAGTATGTGGTGGAAAACCATATTCCTAATTGCACTATCCTCAAGGACTGTCTTCATGGTTTCCTTCAAATCATCGATTACGAGCTGGTGCATCTGGATGTTCAGGAAGATATTCATCTCATTCGACACCTATCATTAGCTTTCAGGTGACTATCTATTATCAAAGTTTATCAAAGGATTGTCACTACGGTACATAAGATGGCTACCTAATGCTTGTCTTCTACTTGTTTTGTTTAGTTTGTTTCCTTTTTAATTATAAAAAAAATTATAAATTAGTATCTTTTTTTTTTCTTACTGTATGTTCTTTTATAAATTAGTATATACTCTTTTGTCTATTATTGTATGTTATTTGTTCTATTATTATATGTTCTTTTTCTCTTCCTATTTATTCTTTTTCCTATAGTATTTATACTTTTATATCATATTGATGCATGAAAGAACATATCGTATACAAAAAGGAATAGATACAAATGCAAAAAATGAGCATATAATAATAAAAAAAGAACATATGCCAATGCATAAAACAACATACAAAAATAGAAAAAATAACATATCCAAATGTATAAAATAATATACAACATCATAAAAAAGAACAAATGCTTTTAATAGGAATACCACATGAGATAGCTACATAAGTCTGACATAAAATCATACAATAACGGAAAAGGAACATACGCTAATGTATAAAAGAATATACAGTAATAAAAAAAGAACAAGTAATTTTAATAAGGATACAATACAACTCAAGATACCTAATGAATTAAACAATAGACCCAAATTACAATCATCAATAGCATAAAAATAAGAAAAGAAAAATTTTGAAAAACAAAGCCAAAAAGTGGGGAAAAAATATAAAAAAATGTATAGAAAAATACAAACCAAGAAAATGAAAGAAAGGTTTGGGGAGAAAAAATAAACAAAAGGAACAAAGAGTAAAACTAGAAAAAGTAACCATAGTTAAACATAAAAAAGAAAAAGAAAAAGATGAAAAATAAAATAAGAAAAGAAAAATGGGAAAAAAATAAGGAAATATAGAAAAAAAATTTGACAAAAGGCAAAATTGAAAAAAGGCTAAAAGCTTAAAAGGGGAATATGATGAAAAAAATTAAAAATAAAAATTTGGAAAACAAAAAATGGAAAAAAAAAGAAAAAAAATTGAAAAGAGGCAAAAGCTGTATAATTGGCCTAGGAGTGAAACCAACCCATAACCTATCAATTATTATTTAAAAACACCAACCATTCACCAAACAAAAAGTTTTGCTTAAAGTTTGCATAAATCCTATAAGTAATTGCTTTTGTGTTGACTTATATATCAAGGAAGAAATCAGACACAGAAGAATTATGTCAAGGAAATCATGTAATTATCCTTTAAAAGGCACAATATAAAATGTCAAAGAAATCAAACAACTGTGGAGTTTAATTCAATTTAAAAGGACACCAAAATAAATAAATAAATAAATAAAACTCTTCTTCAGCTCCAACACTAGCTATTGGCAATCCAGATAAATAATGAAATGCATCCATCCCTTTCTTCGTGCGATAAATAATATCAACCCGTATTGTTAAACTTCTATTTGCATGATTTCCTTAATGAAAATGTTACAACCACCACTATGCACACAAAATGCACCACCTTCCACATAAATTTTTCCATGCCATCTTTTTTTTTTTTTGTGCAAAAAGTGGAAAAGAACCCTCATTTTAAATAGAATAAAGAGCATAGTTACTTTATAACTTATTGTTTACATTTCAACAATAGAATCCCTAACTGAAAACTATTTCATCACAAAGCATAGAACGACTTCGAATTGAAGCTTTCTTTTGTCCAAGCAAGGAATTAAGGCAACATTTTTTTGCTAATTATTTTGTATCAATCATGTTGCTTCAATGGTTTTATTTTGGTATGATGTGTTCATTACTTAGGATGGCCTTATTTATTTGTTTTGCTTTAGATTCTCTTGTGTTGTGTTGTTTGGTTTTGTTTGTCATTGTTTGTAATTCTCTTTTAGTCTTTAGTTTGACTGAGGCTCTTTCTTTTCAATTGAAATTTTTTGTTCTTTGAAGATGAAAATTCCCGAATTACAATTTTTAGATCCTTATAAAAGAAATTCACTAAAGGTTTTAATGCTTCTAGTTATAAAAAAATTCCTAAAGCAAGTATCCAAATTTATTCTTTGGAGAGGTTGTTAAGTGGATCTTGATGGTAATGTTCTTGTTTGGTTTTGGAATCTCATTGATTCTTTTCATTTTATTCTTTGTTTCTTAGTTTGTCTCACGTAGTTTAAATGTTTCATTTTATTCATTATGCTAATATGTCTATGTTTTTCTTAACTAGCCGAAAATAGATATTTATGTCAATGAGGGGTTTTTTTTACTCACAATGATAATAAACAAAATGATAGCAAGAAAGAAATAATCAGAGCAAGAGGAAATATTTAAACCTACAACGGGTATAAAAATTGATTCTTATGATGAGTTTTTTGTATACTATTTGAACTATGCAAATTAAAAATGGCTTGACATAGCTAAGAGAACATCAAAATGAAAGGGTGATGACAATCTAAAATATCTAACATATGAATGCAATAAAGGAGGGAAGTCACGAGCATTAGCTGAAAATTGATTTAATTCAAAGTTGTTGTCAAAGACTGGGTGTAAAGTTAAAACTATATTGAAGTTACTTCTTAATGATAGTGCTATCACAAGTTCACAACAACAGTAATTTCAGCACACAATCATCGTTTGAGTCTAACAAAAGCATGCCACCTCAAATTTCATAGGAAGTTAAATGAATATGTGAAGAAAATGCTTGAGTTAAATGATCAAACAAGAATACGTGTAAACAAAAAATTTTATTCACTTTTTATTGAAGCATGAAGATATGAAAATGTCATATATAAGGAAAGAAATTTTTGAAATCACATTAAAAAGCAACAAGAATATGACTTGGATGATGTCATGCTTAAGCCATTTGTAAGTATGTCACAAAAATACAATAAAGTGATTCAGAAATTTTTAATATAATGGATATTTATATAAAATGCCATAAAAAATCTTTGTTTTAGGCTGATGGAAGGAGTAGAACAATGTTTGAGAGCTTTGGTGATGTGGATAAATTTGATATCACATATCTTACTAACAAGTATGTAATGTCTTTTGCTTTCTTTGTAGGAGTAAATCATCATAGACAATCAATCTTATTAAAATGTGGATTATACGTTATTGAAAATGTTGAAACCTTTATTTGGTTGTTGGAGTCATGGAAAAAATTCATAGATGGGAGTTGCATGTTGGAAGCCGAAGTCACTAATTAATGCAAGTACATGAAAAAAGCAAATTAAATAGTATTCCCCACCATTTTTCATAGATGGTTGTTGTGGCATATAATTAAAAAAATTTCTAAGAAATTAAGTGGGCATTTGAAATGCAAAAGAATAGAGAGGTCTTGTAAGTAATTGTTTAGGATTCTTTGATGGAACAAAAGTTTAAAAAGGGATAGAGTTTTGATCTACTTGAAAATGAATTGTTATATAGGCTATATGCTAGAAAACATTATTCATTTTTTACATATATGAAAAGCTATTTTTGGGTAGACATGCCAAGTACACAGTTAGTGGAAGTATGAATATTTTTTTGTTGAATATGTCAATGCAAAAATTTTACTAAAGCAATTCCTTGAACAATATGATAGCACACTTAAAGATATGATAGGGAAAGAGAAATTTGCTAATTTGTATTCTTTTAATTGTTGGTACTAGTACATAACAATTATGATATTGAAAAGTATTTTTAAGCCATTTACACTATAAGAAAAATGAAAAGAAAAGACTAAAATCAATTATTTCTCCTTTCAGTAGATCCTTGGTTACAAATTTGTGGGACTCATAAACATCAATTGATGGGTGACCGAATTTATTAATAACAACTTGTTTAATCACCCATTTTAAAATATTTTCCCAATTGGTCGCTCTTCATAAGTTGATTTGAAAAAAAAAAACAATTCCTCTTTAGTCATTTGCTAGTTGTTCTCAAACTTTCAGCTGCATATTCAATTATTTTAACAACTACAAATCATGCCCCCCACATATTTCTTCCTTATTTTCCTCATTTTCTGCTTCTTTTGTCTTTGTTTCTTACTCATTTTCTTGGCTGCTCAAGCTCCACTTGTCTTCCTACTATATCTTTATAATCCACAGTTATCAGTGAGAAATAATTGGTGTTTGTATTCAAGGTTTTATTTTAAATGGTAAATTAGTTTGTAGTAATTTTATGTGTATATGCATATAGCTAAACCGTAGAGTGCGTATTAATAATTCTTGATATATTGAGAAATAATATGAATATAGGGTAACTACAATGGTCTACAGTTAATGTATATACATATTTTGTCTATTTAGAAATCATTGATTGTCTAAGTTGAACAGTTCAGAAATGAAAGAATTTGCACTGGATTTTACTATTTGTGATTTGTCTTAATGATGGATATATTTTAGATATATTAAATATTGTTCCTAAATAATGGTGCATTCCATGGAAGTGAGGGAAGATGCAGCTGAAATTTGTTCAGACAATTAAGATAAATGACAATGTAAAAGTATCAGCTAGATTTTCCTTTTATGAATAAGCTAAGGTCATTCCATGTAGGAATTAATTAGATATACAATTAGACACTCACCACATACCAAATTTCTAGAAATGAAAATTTAAAAGATGTTGATTTATAATGTTTACATAAATTTCAATTGCAGGAAATGTAAAACAGCATGACAGAAGGACGTGAATGGACACATAAGTGAGTAATGACGAATGAATACACAAACCTAGATTTCATAAAAGTGATAGAATATTTTATAAGAATTATATGTACCAATTGCGACTGAATTGATAAAATGTCCATGTTAGCAATGTCAAAACAATTATTTATTGATAGCAAAATTAGATTGGAATGCCTTTGTATCAATATAAATTTGTGGATAATTATTATATTTGGTACTAGCATGCTGCACGGCATGATATGTAATTTTGTAATTTCTCTATTAGTGAATCATTAAATTCATTATCATCAAGAACAGTAACAATATATTTGGTGTGAGTAAATTGTTATTGATTCGATGGCTTAAATGTGCATTATAATGCAAGCATTGAAAGTAATGAAAATGATGATAATCATGAAGCGAATCTTGTTGAGGATGATAATGTTTGAAATCAACAAAATGTTGATGATAGGGCCAATTTGTGTAATTTCACAAGAATTAGAAATAAATTGCCTAATCTGAATGTGAGGAAATTTTATAAACTACTCAGCAATACATCAACACTATTGTGAGATGGATGCACCAAACACACAAAGTTGTCAGCAACATCTCAATTGTTAAGTAAGAAAAATAAGTATAATATGATCAATAATTACTTTCATGACTTGTTATCACTTGTGAAAGAATTTGTTCCAGAGAACAATCAATTACTGGGGATGTTATATGAGTCTAAGTAAATGATAAAGGGTTCGGGTCTCCCATATGTGAAAATAGATGTGAATCCAAATAATTGTATATTATTCGATAGCAAGAACTCAATTGACATATTGCACTGTTTATGGAGAGTGTATGTATAACAATGGGACAATGAACAGATGTAAC
Source organism: Aquilaria sinensis (assembly GCA_005392925.1). NCBI lineage: Eukaryota > Viridiplantae > Streptophyta > Magnoliopsida > Malvales > Thymelaeaceae > Aquilaria > Aquilaria sinensis. Next base: position 94,248 of record SMDT01002141.1, read on the forward strand.
AAAAAAATTGATTATGAAAAAGTTTTTGCGGCACCTATTAATCAATAAATGTTTATTCATCTCTACTCGAACTACATAACGCATGACATGGCATGCATATAATCAATATACTTAGAATGATGTAATGGGTCATTAAAGCCAAACATAGGCATGGTAGCATATAGATTTAATTTTTCTTGACTTTGTTGTTAAAATTAGGAATGTATGTCTTAACATATGCACAAATGAATTTATGCCAAATTTAGAAATGGGAGGGATGTATTCTGTTTGGTCAATTTCATTGTGGTGTACAATTTACCACCTAAGATGTGGATGAAAGAGGTATAGATATTTTTTTCATTATTAATTTTGGATCTAAAATCTCCTAGATGGAATATTGATGTGTTTTTTAGGCCACTAGTTGATGAGTTGAAGACGTCTTGGATAGATAGAATTGAAACTTGGGATGCATATCGATCTCAAAATTTTGTGATGTGATCTTGTTTATTGTGGATAATTAGTAATTTTTCAGCATATGGGATACTATCAAGGTGGAGCATGTATGGGAAATTGAAATGTTCATATGTTATGGAGAACATAAGTTCTTTTCAGCTAAAGTTCGAGAGAAAGCCATGTTGGTTCAACTATCATAGGAATTTTTTACCAAAAAGTCATGCATTTTGTCAAAATATTTATACTTTTAAGCTAGAATTAGAAGTAAGAGAATAGTTGTGCCACCAATATCTGGAGAAAAAATCAATCAAGTCTTAAATGAACTACAATTCCTACCTTTTAGGGTAATAAACGATAATCTTCATACAATTTGATTTGGTGCTACTCATAATTGAAGGAAATGGCCAATTTTTTTAGACTTACCTTATCGGAAGCACCTACTCATAAGACAGCCTTAATGTCAGGCATATAAAGAAAAATTTCTTTGAGAACCTTTCTTATACATTGATGAATGCTAAGGGTAAGATAAAAAATAATCTTAACACCTGGTTAGATTTAAAGGAATTATATATGTAGTCTGAGCTCTACTTGGTAGATATCATTATTACTATCCACAACCCAAAAACAATCTTCCCTTTAACTTTTTTTTATTGATGAAACACCTATTAGTATATCTACCTCATGAAGCCATGCTATGTGGTACAGTGCAATTTTGATGGATATATCATTTTGAGTGGCTTATGTGGTCTTTTATGTCTAGTTTGTTTGGAGTTAATGGGCCCAAATTAATGTGTTTGTGCTGACTGGATTTATGTCAATATAGCTTTTACCCTTAAAGTTTCTTAAAATTACAATTGACCTTGTCTTCCTCCATAATTCTTCCACCATTCTTCTAGCCCTATTCTTCCATTTTGCCTTCATCTCATTCTTCCGGCTCATTCTTCACTATCCTTTCACTCTGCCTCCACCCTGCTCTTCCATCATCGTTCCGATCCCAGCCCACTTTACCTCCACCTTTCTTTACCTTTGACCTGCTTGGCCTTGCCCGCTTGGTCCGAAAACCTTCCACCACCTAAAGCCCTTCCAAGAGCAAGACATCAGCAATAGCCACTTTGTCAGAGATGGTCAAAACAAGAGTAGAGATTATCAGAGCGAGATTGAGATAATCAGAGCAAGATCGCATCAAGATTGAAGCAAGATCGGAGATGATTAGGGCAAGATCAAAGCAAGTTAGAGATAATCGGAGTAAGATCGCATCAATATTAAAGCAAGATCATAGATGATCAGAGCAAGATCAAAGAAAGTTAGAGATAATCAGAGCAAGATCACAGATAAGTCTAATTGTTAGGCTTTGGGAATTTGGAGAAAAAGACAAATGGGGGTAAAAAGAAGAATAAATTTGTAGGCCCTTAGACAAAACACGTTAACAGGGTTCGTTTAATTCCAACCAAACGGGTCGTTAAATGAAATACGCACAATAAAATGAAATTGGATGGCTCAATCGTTGAGGCATATTTGGTCTAGGAAATGACAATATTTTATGAACATTATTTTGGCCCTAACATGTCAACTAGGCTCACCTGGGCCACACAAAATAATGACATGAATTATGGTATAACCGATGACATTGGTAGTGATCCTATGCCCTTATTTCCTAATAGAAATAGAAACTTCCTAGTCCATGGGTCACAGAGGCCACTAAATGAAGAAGAATTATAATAGGTTTACCTATACATCCTATAAAACTGTGTAGATGTTAATTCCATATTTCCGGTACATTATTAAACTTTTATATGTGTCTATGTCCAAGGTTAATTTGACATTTTTTCGTTAACTAATCTTTATGTGTATTCACACCTAAGGTCTTTAACAACATCATGCATCGAATGTTTCTTTGATGTGCCAAAGAAGACTTACGGGTGCAACATTTTGCGTGATGGTTCAAGGAATATGTATGTTTTGCAAGCACTATATGTGTCCCAAGTTTAGGATTTTAGAGAAGTTGTTTTACCATGATCAATTCTTTTATACTTGTAAGGTAATATCTATCCAAACAAATTAGGACAATTACTTTTTGAATTATCTTGTGGTCCTTTATACTCAGATACAAATTTTAATGGATGCATGGTTAATGGTTTTCAATTTCACACTTGGATTTATGAGTCCACAAAGTCAACCGCCAACTAGGGTGTTTGTGTTAAAAGTGACCCCAGTGGATCTGAAGGGTATGATTTTTATGGAATGATTAACAAAATTATTGAACTTGAATATTCTGGAACCATCCTAATTTTTTTCATAATCTTCAAATGTACATGGTTTGATCCTATCTGTGGAGATCAAACACATTTATCATTTGGTATTGTCGATGTTAAGTAGAGCTCGAGATTAAATCTACTTGAACCTTTCATCCTTGCTTGCCAAGCAGTACAAGTCTATTATAGTCAGTACCCACATAATTCACCCCACTAATGATGGGTAATATGGTAATTAGGTGCAAGATGGCCTAAACTTGGGTATCAAGCCTAATATTGAACCATACCAGTAGCCTCAGATAGAAAATGATGTACTATTGGTAGAATCTTCTAACGTTGATGCAACAGTTAGGCTAGTCGATCTTTACACTACCTGGGAAATTCTTCTAATGATAAACTATTTTCTTACAATTTTTGACCATATAGTCAGTCAGAAGCTCTTGATGATGAAGATGTCAGAACTAATAAGTATATCCCCGACGAACATGATTGAGTTTATGTTATCTTATATTGTGTTAATGATAATTCTAGAATTTTAATAAAATTTTGGACAAAATATGTACATATGTATATATGTATATGTATGCATTAATTAGTGTGTATATACATACATACATACATACATACATACATACATACATATAGATAAAATTAGTAGCAAATCAAACTTGGGTAAACCAAAGAACAGGTAACTGAAATTATATAATGAGCCATTGAATTCAAAGAGAAAAAGTGACTGACCTAAAAACGGGAGCAACTAAATTCAAAATGAATTGACTGACCTTGTCAGTCACTTCCATTTCAAATGACATTAAATAGGAGTGGCTGACCATTTCAGTTGCTCCTCATGCAAAATTCCTTTTTCTATCCCCTAAGACCACTAAACTACCAATTGCTCTAAAAGGACAAAAATGAGTTTTGATATGGGATCAGTCACCTCTCAACTGTTTCACGTCCAATCGGCCATAAACCCTAAGCCCTTCTCATTCAATCTTCCTCTACACCAAAATTCTTTCAAGTTTGCTCTACTCATTTCCTTCATGTTTCCCATTTGTGTGGGCATCATCAGATTTTACTAGCATCAAATCTTTTTGTTTCAATACATATTCATGTTCATCTATGTCATTTTTTTCATTTCTTGTTTCACTTTTGAATATGGGTTGTTAGTTAGATATGGTATAATTGAGTTTTTAGTGTTAGTTGTTAGTGTCTATTTTGGTTGTTATGGTTAGTTTTCTAGTATTAGTTGCTATTGTTAATTTTTTAGTGTTAGTGCTTATTTTAGTTGTTATTATTAATTTTCTAATGTTAGTGTCAATTTTAGTTGTTATTATTAATTTTCTAGTGTTAATGTCTGTTTTAGCTGTTATTGTCAATTTTCTAGTATTAGTGTCTATTTTTGTTGTTATCGTTAATTGTTAGTGTTAGTTTTAGTGTTATATTGTTGGTTTTAATTTTACATTCTATTCATTTTGGCTACAGCATCCACAGCCAAGTAATATTTTGGTATTGTGCTATAGAACATCCCCATAAAAATCCCATTCTCCCATTTAAGTTGTACTTTTATTACAAAATTGCCATATAAGCTTGACTTTTCAAACACAACACATCTAACTTTATATTTTTTCTTCCCTATATGTGCCTTGTTCTTTTTTTATTTTATCTCTCTCCTAAATGTGTGAGAGTAAATAGAGCTCATTTACTTTTTCTTCCTCTCTTAAATGCTTGTTTGAGCTCTCATTTGGATCTCACAAGTCATGAAGGCAAGATTTGGTTTCATTTGACAATCAGAGATGACCATTCATTTCGAGTGACCTTGCCATTCTTCACCGAGAGCTGCCAACCAACCTTTCTTGAAGCTCATTGTCATCCGCTCTTATTAGCCCATCCACCCGTCACCCACTCTGTCATCTATTAGTCGAGAATCGAAAGCTCTTTTCTTAGCCCACATGCTTGCAAAGGTAATATTTTGTCTACCTTCCATTTTGGGTCTTCATTGAAAGTCTTCGGTTAACTATCCTATTATTTCCATATAAATGGCATTTCTTAGAGGCTTGATTACTCTAATAGTTATGTCCATATATCATTAAGATTCAAACTAGCTTTTATTGTATTGTTGCTCAAATGGACATTGATGTTGCTTATTTGTTCTGGATTCCTATTTTTATGTTTTGCCTCTATCATAATTTACACTCAAGCTCCCTATACTGTGAATATTATTTAATGGCATTTGCAAATTAACTTTAGTCAAGTTAGTTGAATCATTAAAAAAATATTGACGTCTGGGAGTAGTCTTTCTAGATGGTTGGCCACCTACATACTACTATTTATAGTAAGTGTTTGCCAAACTACTCATATTCAAGTTACTTACATGTAATTCAGGTTGTAGTGGGAATTCTGTTGGTTTCCCTTACGGTGTTTAATAAAAAAAATTTCATTCTAAAAAATGATTAAAAATAAGGTGCATTTATTATAGTTTACAACATATAAAGCTGATAAGATCATCAAAAAACTAGGAAAACATATCATGTGAATACCTCCTCCACTAGGATATCATGTTAGTATGTTAACAAAACCTTTGTTCCCCATTTGTTAATGATGCAATTGTTCAATTATCTTGAGAAGTTATCCTTTTTCTAAATATGTTATTATGTTTCATGCAACTGTTCAATTGTCTTGATTTATGGCATCATTTCTTATCAAGAAATTATATTTCATGTATTAACCCTTTCTGATGGTAGGCCACCTACATACTACTATTTGTAGTAAGTTTTCTCGCCCACTCACATTTAAGCTATTTACACATAGCACAAATTGTGTAGTAATCCAGGTGGCTTCCCATATCCATATATATATCTAAAACACAGCTCTTTAACCATACGAATTTCATTTCCTGGCATTAGTTTTTTCTTGCATTTCACTTTTAAAGGTGATCTCTCATAGCATTATAAATTAACCATGATAAATTCTACTTGGCTGGCATTTTTTTCAATTGGTGCCATTATGGATTACTTCTTGGTGATGAGTACTTGCAAATATTTTGTGGCTTATGTTTATTTGTTGTTTGTGCCTATTTTTGCATGTGTGATTGGTTTTATTTGTTGTTTGTTGTTAATCCTATGTTGCATTTAGTTGTTTAGATGGCACACAGACTATCGGAGGCTTCGTCTAGTCATGCTCCTACAAACAAGTCCCCATTCAACTCATCTCCCATACCAATTGAGATATCCAATACACGGGATTGTTCTTTTCCATAGCTGTTTCTGTTATTAGAAAAAGAGGTACGTTGATGCCCACATGACCACAAAAAGCAGATCGAAAAAAATATTGTTTGAATTTCGGACCATGACCGTGCAATGTTGGTCTAAGAAACAGCTGACCAACAAGTGGCAATCTCTTCGCTGACACTTCAGAGTATGGTAGGATTTCTTGAGATGCAGATATTGGCACTATTACTCATAGTTTTTAATACCGTATCGTACCAACTAGTGCAGCTAGTACATTTCGGTACCACCGCTTAACTGGTACCGAACCAACAAATTTCATCTTGTCTTTTTATATCGGAGTGTACCGGCCGATACACCCATCTTGCTTGATTCACTGTCTCAAACGAAACACTGCACATAACCAAAATTGCATAAAATTCTCCAACATTGGGGTTGATGAGAGTCAAACTCTCCATCCCATGATTATGGAGACATGTTGCATTCACTCAGCCACCAACTCCTCTTTGTCATAGATGGAGTGTCTAATAATTTAATATTAAACTTAGTTGGAATACAAACCAGGCAAATTCACCCCCCACCCATCCAAGCTCCATAGATGCATTTCACGCATAGCTGGCCATGATAATTTTTTTTTTATTTTTAGTTACTTTACATCATGGATTGTTTCCTTTTTCACCTTAATTAATTTGTACTTTTCACCCAAGTTTTACTAAAGTTTTAATTAATCACAAATTTTATTTTATTTTTCACATATGTCTATTCCTTTTCCTTGCATGAACTCTATTATATTTTTTTATTTGTTGAATAAAAATATTAAAATGAATAGTTGCTTGATTATGTTTTCTAATTTTCTTATATGTTGATAACTTGTTATACCTTTTGTGTGGCTTGAACCTTAGAGTTGAATATTAAATTTTTAATATGTATGTATGTGTGTGTGTGTGTATATATATATATATATATATAACCGATACATCCTAGACGATACAATACGGTAATGATACTGTAGCGTACTATTAAAAAAGGGGTACACTATCCGCTAGGAAATTTAAAATCTTGCTATTACTGCTGATCCTAACTGGTAGGAAACACATATTTCGGTAAGGACACATCATCTTTCCATTTTTTGATTCTTATATTGTAGGTTTTATTACATTGATGTTAATATTGTCACACAGGTTCACCCAGAAGTGAAGTGGTTATGAGACGGGAGCATACTTTCTTAGGATGATCTAGTGACAATATTTGGTAACTACCACAATTACTCATATTGTGAAGTGTCCTTGCAGCCCCCTCTCCACCACATACTATTGATCCCACCCCACGTAGTCTAGATGATAGTTTGGGATCACCAGTTTCTTGCTACATGGCACACATCAACCTAGCCACTCATTGAGAACACTCAGATCTGCGAGTCATGTAGAACAGAGTTATTTTGCACAAGGTCATTAGGTTTCACCAGTGGACAGAGAAGTTCACTGTTTAGTAGCTGAGCACACCACACCATTGCCTACCCACATTCCACTATCAATGGCTGGATATGCGCTTAATAGGCCCTACATGGCTAGTGGTAGCAAGCAATGCAAGGCCAAGGGTGGTGGACTAGATCTTGTTGTCCAGCAGTAGGTTTTGGAGATCTTGAGGCACAGCAAAACTGACCATGATTCATCGTTGGCCAATTCTGTTACTCAATTGAAAGACAATGATATTCCACCCGTATCTGACCTTATTGTGTAGTTACTCGGGTTCAAGAAGAAGAACAATGATTGGCTTTAGGCATGTTTTTTTTAGCATAGACTGAGTGGCTAGTTGATCTCCTTATGTATTCATGTACTACAATAAAGTCACGTGTGAATATGCTCCATGGGCAGTTGGCATAGGCGAGGGCAGCTAGGTTCTTCACAGGCATGTGATATGCCTATGTTTAATGCGTTGCTTTGTTTTTCTCTTGTTGGATTACTATTTTGATTGTCGTTTGTTTACATTTAATGGATTGTTAGGTGGGATTGTTTGCCTAATAAATTATTACTTGACAGGATTGCATGTTTTTTATTAGATGTTACTTTAGATGAATGACTTGATTCCTAGATTGTACTATTATTAGCTCATGTCGATATTCTATTGTCTAACTGTTGTCACCCATGCTTGATTGATATCATATATAGTTGGATTTGCAAGTGGATCCTAGCCCAGAAGTAGGTGGTGGTAAGGACATTACATGGGATAACATGCCTCCATTTCCATTAGGATCCCCTCCTACGAGTTACTAGTTCGTAGATAATGAATACCTTTTGCAAGAAAGACATCATGTCCATTTCTTCAAGATGACTACAACAATTGCATTACTTTTTGGATAGGCCTCAACATCCAAAGTCTCGTGAAATGTACAAAGGGCTTCGCTGTGGACTGGCACCCAATACTTGTACCATTTGATTTCTAGCCCAGATGAGTTATGGCAATGATTTCAAATGTCAATTGACTACTTATTGGACTTGTTTGATGGCTTCATCATGCATCATGGTATCTGTAATTCTTCACAAATTATTGCTTGCAAGAGGTTAGCCACTTTTTTTTATGATATGTGCACACTAGTTCAAATATGAAGATGTTCGACAAGTCTTCATTCACTTGACAGACAACATCTCTCAATGGTTTGAAAGGTATTGAAATTTGTTCTATCATTGGCCGAAGTGATAATTCAATCCCTAAATCCAATTTTCTCGACACATCCATAAAAAAGGGTCAAAATTTGGGGTGGTGCCTTCGCTAGTGCAAGTGGTGCAATTGATGGGATACATGTTTTTGGACTATATAGTCATGAGGATCACTAGACATACCGTGGTCATTCTAGCCATACGAGCAAAAATGTCATGGTTGCCCATGACTTCATTATGATGTTCATTTACATATACGCTAGGATGTGATGCACGTAATATGTCGAGTTCACGTTTATCAGAGCCACAACCAAGTACTTACTAGCATTACTATGTTTTTTATTACTTTTGTTGATCGATATGTCAATTCTTGTTGAGTTAGTGAAATTACTTGTGTAGGGTATTTTTACCTTGTTGATTTTAGCTATGTAAGCATTGAAGGCTTTCTAGCACCCCATCGTGGTGTGAACTACCATAAAAACAATTTTGGAAGAAGGAATCTTGAAGGTGCCATAAAGTAATTCAATTACGAACATGCTAGCATGTGTAATGTTGTGGATGAATTGTTGGCAAAGTGAAAATGAAATGGACTATTTTGCACGAAATGAATTGATACAACCTGGAGATTGAAAGAAGATTAATCATTGCAAGTTGTGCCTTATATAATTATGTATGCCTAAATGACATCTATGGCCTTAACATAAGAGTGCCCTAGTTCGGACAGTATATGAGAAATAAGAACCACCCACTTTGAGGAGGTGTTAGCTGAGCAAGCAATATATGAGGAGATGCAGTCAATGGCTCAAATGCATGATAGGATCGTAGTAAGGATAGCATGGTTTTTTCGACGTTAGTGTAGGGGTTAAACCATTTGACAAGTAGAAGTCCAATAACTTCAAGGAATAAATTATATAATGTATGGGTTTACTTTGCTATTTGTTCGATAAGCACATGGTTTGAATGCGTTTACTCGAATAATTTTTAAGAGCATAAAATATGCCATTAGCTAAATTATGCATGCTCCAACATATGCCACAAAGAACAATCATAAGTTCAACAAATTCAAGAGAAAACATAACTGAATGATGAGAAATTTGGTGTTTTAAATCACTGGGACAAATCTCAATGTCCATTTCTTCCTTTGGTCCTATGAATCGTGCGTGTCTCACATTAAGAGCTATAACCCCAGGCTTGAAAAATGATAGCCATAATTTTCATATTTGGCACCTTTTTGTCCTTCAACTGAAGAAGAAATGAATTTTTCTGACAACAAAAATTGTTACTACTAGAGAACCATATGAAGTAAATCTAAATTGGATTTATTAGAAAAACGAAATGGGATTGCAACTTTACATGTAAAAGGGGTGCCCACAATTCGTCTAATGCCCTGATCAATTTGCATCAGTTATCCCACACCCAGCCATGGATACAACCCATTGTGTCAAGGTACGACATGTATTTGGTAGAAAGATTAGTCCAAAATATTTTAAGCTACTTATTGGTCCATGGGTAACCCTGTGTTTTCACCCATTTGCCACGGCACTGCTTTCTAGCTGACTTTAGTTAAAGTGTCGCCATCAAAATTTCCATGATTTTTTTTATTTCAAAGAAAAATGTAGGAATCGGTTTGTCACCATCTTTGCCCACTATGGAAAGTGCATCCACCTTGGAACTAACTCCTTGTCCCAATTTGGTTCAAATAAAGGAACACCACACTTGGTCGTACCATTTTGTGTTACTGATACCGTAAGCCAAATGCCATAATCAGCCTGTCATCATAATAATTATGATAATTTTATTAAACATTACAACTTATGTCCATGTGCTAATCATAAGGATTAAAATAGATAACATAGTATAATGACAGTTTTATTTATTATGCCTATAATTCGGACAATTTTTTACAATGAAAAATAATGAATAGATTAGAACACATGAGACTAACATCTCAAGCCAACTAATGGTTTACCTTTGTTAAAAAATGCACAGAGGTGAGCTTCATTTGCTAGACAGCTGACAGACTTGCTAAAGGATAAAAATAGGACTTCTCTCAAGGATGAGAATGGAAAAATGCTCAAGATTGAGAATAGGAAGACATGCTAAAGGAAGTAATGATACATTATTGGATCTGATGTGAATAAATTAAGCACCCTCATATACATTTTAGGAGTTCTTGAAGGCATTGAAGCTAAGAGCTCAAATTGGCACTTTTCAAGCATCTTTTAGAGCTTTCATGACCAAGTTCAAGCAAAAGATGCCTTGTAAATGTTCTATACCAAACAAGTGACTTCATCCATCAAGTTCTTACCCTTCCATGCAAGGAAAGCAACCCAAGTCTAAAGGGAAGGCTGTGACACCAATGGAAGTATCAAAGTGCACCTATAAGCCCTAATGGTACAAGTTCAAGCTCAATAGATCTATAGCCATTCAAAAGGAGCTATTTCAAGTGAATATGCCTTTTTAAGTTATTTCCTAGCTATCCAAGCCAAGATAATTTAGCATACATGGAGGGAGGACAAAAGTTCAAGTCTTCGCTTCATCATGTTCAAATGAAGCCTAAAGAGAGTCTGATTTGTGTCAATTCATATCCATGGTGCCAAGAACGTATCTTAAGCCTTATTCCAGCATTTTGGATCATATAGTATGAAAGGAAAACCAATCCAGCAGCTTGCATACGTTCTACACAATTAAGTGCACAAGTTCAAAGCTTAGAGCCCACACATGCACCCTTGGAAACCCTTTTGGAGTCATCTCGTGCCATTTTTTGTATGGTCAGATTTTTCACATCCACAGGCTCAAGGACTCTTGTAGACAGTCTATTGGAGAGTTTCAAGCTAAAGGATCACTTAGAGGGTTCCCGAAAGAGGAAGATCCAAACAAGAACCCTAAAAGAGCCCTTAAGTGCACTTGAGAAGACTATTTAGGGTTTTTAGGCCCAATCTTGTGCTCTAGCATATTTTATTTTAATTTCTTATTTATTTACATTATTTAGGATGTTATTAGGGTCATGGAAGTGATTCAGGTTACACAAGATAAGAGGCATACGCTGCACACATTAAACATGTGTAAATTAGGTGAATGAGTCCTAGTTTGACTAGGTTTTCTTAACTTCTTTGAACTTAGGGTTTTGCTACGAATTTTGGTTTGCTTTTTATCCTGGTTTTAGTCTATAAATAGGCATATATTCTGGTTGTAAAACATAGCCTTTTACATGAATAATATTACTATTTTGAGAGGAAATTCTCTTTAGTTCTTTGAAGACTACCTTAGTGCATAAGTTATCTTGTGTTCTTGGTTTTCTTATACTTCTTATTTCTAATCATAAGTTGATTAGGGGTATGGGTTTAAAATCTAGTCTCTTTCATGTCTTGTGAAGCTTAAAAAACATCTTGGGCGTGTTTCATGGTCTTTATACCATTGGGTTATGCATAAGGATCACCCCTTACTTAAATGTAAATTGGAGAGTATAATTGAGCCAAGTAATAATAGGTACTAGAGAGAGATCAATGGCCATACATTTCGGTCAAAAAGGTGCCTAGGGAGGTATCACATGAACTGGTCCTACTCAACTGTGGAGGACACAGAATTGCTCATGCTATTTTCATAAATATTAGTCAATTAGAAAGAGGAATAAACACATCCATGGTGCCCACATTTGTGCATAGTAGAAAAAATCAAATGAATTCAACTAAAATGATTTGGCCGTAAGTTGTTATTGTTACTTTTCTAGTGTTAGTTGTTAGTGTTAATTTTAATTATTATTGTTAATTTTAAGACATGGACATGCAGATGATGGATGTCAGGTTTTTGGGGGTAGGGGCAACGCTCTTCATCATGGTCAGATGTCCTTTTCCTCTACCTTGCAGTAGAATACGTGCCAAGGCAGAGAGAGCTAGGGGCATTATATTTATGAACTTGCCACATAGCAAAAGGATGGTCATGGACATGTCACTTTCATGTTAGCTATAGATTTCCTGGTTGCCCAATCTGGTTCTCCATCAACAGTATTTGAGTCTAGTTTGAAAAACTAGCACTCAACCCACCTTCCCAATACTTCCGACCAGCACCCACTATTGACTCAGGAAGTGCTACCTCAGGATCCTCAACAATAGTAAGACCTAGATTTATAGAGAATCATTGTGCTTGATTCGTAAGCAGTTGTTATTATTACTTTTCTAGTGTTAATTTAATTTTAGTGTTAGTTGTTAATGTTAATTTTAGTTGATATTGTTAATTTTAAGACATGGACCACAAAGATAATGTATGTTAGGTTTTCGAGGGTTGAGATGGCCCTCCCCATCGTGGTCAGATGTCCTCTTCCTCTGCCTCATAGCGGAGTTCATGTTGAGGCAGAAGAAGCCTATGGTCAACCCTTGCATACATAACTGACCAGATGCTATCAGATGCATATATTCCAACTATAGCCAGAAACTATCCCACATAGGTCCCATAGAGAAAACAACCATCAATAGCAATAATTGGTCTACAGCTCTCAAGGATTCCTTTTCTACAAGCATCCATACAAATAAATACCTTCTAAAATACCAAGTTGTCCAACTTCAACATGAACAATGTTCAAGGGTTTGTCCTTCTGTGCTCAACACCATAATCAGCTAGCTTGGCAAATTATTCTTTTTCATCACCTCTTATAATCTCAAATGCTTTCTACTTGCCTTTCTAGACTTTTTTCCTAAACACCTCTAAGTTATAATATTTTCTAATATGATCCTATAAAGCTCTTAAGGAGGTGTTGGGATTAGATCTTATGTTTTCCAAGTAAGCTTTTGTAATCCGATTGTACTTGGTATTCTTTGACTTAAAAACCTTGATGTAATTATGCTCACTAATATATGTCCTTATTTGCACAATTCCATATTCTATAGGTGTTGTATATGATCTTGTAGAGCTCTTAAGGAGATGTTAAGATCAGATCTTATGTTCTCCAAGTAAGCCTCTGCAATCTAGTTGTACTTGGTATTCGTTGACTTGAAAACCTTGATGTAGTTGTGCTCACTAATATATGTCCTTACATAAACCATACCATCTTCTGTAGGTGTTGCTTACTAATATAACATGCCCTTACCCTACGTTTCTCATTCTTCATTACCCCAACATTACATCTTGATTTAATTGCATGAGATCTTATTGCCTTCTTCAACACCTGAAATTAGCTAAACTTCTGGCCTACCATGAACTTAAGGTCATCCATGTCTTTATTTGCATTGAATGTAGGGTATCTCAAGCACTCATCAGTATCTAAATGTAGGCTGCACAAATCATCATAATCAAATTCAACATCAGATAGGACTTCATACTGGTAACCCATACAAGATTTCTTTCCCTTATTAGTATCCTCCTTACTTCCTAATATGTCAGATTCCCTCTTGTCTGTTTCCACTTTCTTGCCTTCCCAGACTTGCTGGACCCCTGACTACATCTGACTTGTGCATCCATTGACTTATCAATATTCACTTTCAAGTGTAGTGCCTCATCCTCTTTCTCAAACTAATTGCCTGAATCCTCAAACTTAGACTCACAACTTCCATCATTAGATTGTGGCTGAAAATTATCATCCTCTAAAGTTTCAACACCAGCATTCTCAACTGAAGCTACATTAACATCATTAGAAGAATCTTCCTCATCACTACTAGTGTGGCTCTGCTCATGGTCAGACACACCCCTGCTCAGCTCATTTATGACTGTTTTTTTCACTGTTTTGTATCCCACCTCTTCCCTTTCAACATCTGTGCTAGTCTTCGCACTAAATACATCCCCTTCAACATTTTGAACACCTTCAGCAACATTTTTGACAACTTGCTCTTTATTCCCTTGGACTACCCAGGTTAAAGCTTTTCTACAAATAATTCCAGGGACTGTTCTACTTAAACCTTCATTTCCCTTTTCCCTTTATTGTTTATTAATACAATCTTCCTCTTTATTACTCTTATCCTCCTCTTAAAAAATTTCCACTATTATGACTTTCTTGGGACTAATAGATTTTTTAATTTTACCCAAAAAGGTCATCTCATCCTTAATCACCTTCTCTTTACTCTTTTTCACAACATGAATGTCAATTACAATGTTCATAGGCAAGCACAGTCTTATCATCTGCATAACATCAGCTTCATCCTTCAAGGGGACTAAACCATAATCAAGGTCCATCCCTAAATACAACCAGAAATAATCCATGTACCCTGAATACCCCAATCCCTCAACCATTTTATCAATCTCAATTAGATTAAACTTATCAAAATTACACCAATCTCAATAGTTCACATCCCCACCAATGCATGCCATAAATGGCAAGTACCCAAAATAGCTTTGTCATCCAATTTATCAACTTGAAACATCATTTTATATTCTTTGTTGGTCCCTATATGGACCCCCATACCTGACATAAAAAGCCGCAACTCACACACACAACAAACACACGCACACAGTAGGACCCTATCTCTTTTAATTTCCCAACAGCCACTTCAGCCACTTCCCATGCCCTCACCAACCCAAAAGCTACTTTAATGCAAATGCCCACCATCCATACCCACATTGAACTCTAAAATAATCCAAATTAATAAATCATAAAAGTGGATACACTATATTTTATGCAGTCTTCAGTCTCATCTCTTTTCACTTTCCTTTCCCTCATGCTTTCTATGAATCTCTGCTTCCTGAATTTGAATCTTCTATTCTCTATGCGATGGCAGAACTCAGGAATAATCAAAACACTTTTTTTTCTCTCTCTCTAATCTTTACTCCCCATCACTTCATCCTTAGCAGTCTTCTCTGTTCTACTGTGTATGAAACTTGGAAAGTTGATCTGTCCCTCCTTCACGTTTTACTGGTTCCCACTTTTTTTTTTTCAATTTTTACATTTCTTGTAGATGTCAGCGTGTGACTTGACCATTTATTGGACACCGTGGCCAATCCGAGCTAGACCATGTGCCCTTCTGTCAATTTTCATCTGAATTGATGACTTTTATCACATTAAGGTCCAAAATGAAACATTTTAATGAGAGTAAGGAGTCAAATTGTATAAATTGAAGGTTGGTGTTAAAAGTGAAACAATAAGTAAATATTGGGGTCAAATAATGCAATTTACTCCACAAAAGATTTTAGGCCTAGTATCATATAGGCTTATCTAAAACATCTGTAGGCTGATCAAGCTTATTGGCCTTGGTGAGTTATGTGCTCATCACTCGCAAAATTACCTTTATGGTAAATATGCAAAGAACCAATCCAATATCTACAACGCTAAGACCAACACTAGTTTGATGATTGTTAAAAGGGGGAGGCAATAACATTAAAGCACTTTAATTTTATGAAAAGATGTCTAAGTTCCACCACAGTTAACCTTATACAACAAATATGCCTTTAAGTTTTTAGTACTATTAATTAAGTCCTTCAACAAAATGTTTTATGAATTTCATAACTTTTAAATTTGAATAAAATATATTATTAAATTTAAAAATTTGAATCCAATTAAAAAATTAGTTGTAATTTATAAGTTGCATTTAATTAATAAGTTATTTTCCTCTTTTAATGAGATGCAAAATTTGACACAAAAAGTATCAGTCATGTGATATAAGATTATTTTCTTTGTTATTTCTAAAAAGGGTTCTAATACATTAGTTTATAGGGAAAATTACAAAAAAAACCCCTGACTTAGGTTTTGTCCCCATATCTTAAGTACCTACACTTCCCCCCTCTCCTATTTAAATACCTACGCTTTCCCCCCTACCAACTTAACTCTGTGATTTGCTGTTATGGAGAAAAGAGAAAATAACTGATTTGCCATCCTAACCTCCTTTGTTATAAACTTTGAATCCCAAACTTATGCATCTAACAAAAAACCCTATTTTCTCCCTCCTTGATCTTCGCATCTGGAACCCAAAATTCATTGAGCAAACCAACAACGAAACAAATCGGACTCACCCATCATCGTCGTGTTCCATCACTTGAAGCCGTTGGCCATCGATTTGAAGCCTGATTTTGATTCGCCCTCATACCGTAGTTTGAAGCTGCTTCTTCTCTTTGCTCTCAGATCCCATCTAGCTCCCCCCTGCCATGCCGTACGCCCAGCCGCCGTTGCTCTATCATTCATCATCTTCATCGTTTGTCTTGTTCATCGTTCGTCATCTTCAATCATCAATCGATAAAAGGGGGAGAGTTGTTCTAGGAGACCTAACCCAAAATCAAAGATAGCAGCTTCAAGCCACTACCCTGTCGCTAGTTTTCACTTTAGTTGGCTGAACCGATCAGAGGGCATTTTCGAAGAGTAGTCGTCGTCGTCCGTTTTCGAAGAGTAGTCGTTTGTCGCCCATTTTCGAAGAGCAATCATCGTCGCCTGTCATCGCCTTGGTTGGAGTTTTTTGTCATCACCCGTCCGCCGTTGATGGGAGGCTAATCGGAGGTGTGATTGAGGGGCGAATCTTCTTCTTTGCGCTCCAAAGATTTGAATGTGGCTGCTAGAAGCCATGGTGGATGAGGGCAAGCGTGATTGGCTTCGTTTGATTCGTAGGCGCCATTTTCATTTCTGATTGCCTTCGTCTGATTCGCAGGCACAATTGGCAGCCTTTCGGAGGAGGGTAGCTTGGCTTGGGCTTCGGACGCACAAACGACAATCAGAGGTGGAGATGAGGTGGTTGCGGTCGGTGGGGCTGTGGGTGGCGGCGAATGAAGGGAGATAGAGCCTAACTTGTTGGATGTAGAAGTTGGTGGGGAGAAATTCCTAGGGAAGAAAATTAGGAGGGTAAAGTTAATTATTTTTTTCTTTTTATGTTAACAGTGAATGACAGAGTTAACTTAGTAGAGAGTAACTGTAAGTATTTGAAAAAGAGGAGACAAAACCTGAGGTTTGGCCAAACCTCAGAAGGTTTATTTTAAGTTTCCCTAGTTTATATAACAGAATGCAAAATTTTGCTTCCATTAAAATAAAAAAGAAAGGGTAAATCACTTTGCGATGCAATATCGATTCCTTAATTTTCCTCATATTATTCCTATAAAATACCCAAAATCATAAAAATACTTGAAAAGATAAATTAAAATAGGAAAAAAAGTCACGAAAAAGAAAAAACTTAAAAGTTTTTTTTTATTAAAGTGAAGAAGCGAGCTAACATAGAAAAAAAAATAGGAAGAAAGGCGAAAGAAGGGTATATAGAGATTTCGAAAAGTTTTTAATTAAAATTTTCCAAGAACTATTTCAAGTATTCAAAAACATAACTTTTACTTTCACAAGAATACTTATAATACTCCCTGCGTCCAAAAAAAAGATGATGAATATTTCATTTTAGGCTGTTCAAAAAAGAATGAGTTGTTTCCCTTTCTAATTTTTTTTTTGACATTTAATTTACCTTGTTATCCTTATTTAAACTCCATTTACATAAAATCCAAGAACTACATAAAACTTAAAAACAGAATATATTGTTTTTTTAATCCTCATTTAAATTCTTATTACACAAATAAATAAATATATTTTTTTTATTGATTTTAGCTTTGAAGATAAAAATGAAAAAGATAACATAAATTACACACATTTTAATCTTTGAGCCCAAAAAAATGCATTACCCATATTGAGAAGGAGGGAGTATTAATATAACTCTAGTTAATCATTCTATCATAATCTTAGGTCTAGTTAAAAGAAAAAAAATAACTTACAGTAAAAAAAGTAAAAAAGTCAATTAATATTCTATCAATATTTTTTTCATTGATAGGCAAGAAGATAGTAGGAGGATGAACAAAGACTTACGAACACATTGTGGATCTAAGATTACATAGCGGATCAAATTCATTTACGGTCCCCTAACTTTTATGTTTGTCCTAATGTGGTCATTTATTTTAAATTTATCCTAATAAAGTCCCTTAATAGCTGTATCCTAATTACAGTCCTTCCGTCTATTTCAGCATTAACTTCAACTGAAATGCTGATATGGTAGTCTCTAAGTTCTACTGGGACTCGAAAATGTTGATGTGGCTTCTTCTTTAACTACAATATATGACCATATTGTATAGAAATGAAAATTTAGATACCATCTAGCACAAACATATAATTTTTTGGGAGTTAAAACATAAAAGACCAAACCTATCTTTTTCCCAAATTATCTGGACCTTCCATTCACCAAAACCCTCGTCGGACCATCTTTATCTTCGTCGTGAAAACCAGGACAACTGCCGGCTCTTTTGCTCACCTCTTAGCCGGGTGCCAACTCCGACCGATGGTCCCAGTTTCCATCGCTCGTGAAACCTTTGTTTCAATCACCGATAAGTCCTCCATCTCGATCTATCATCAATAACCAAAGAATCAATAACGAAAGAGGCGAAATCAATGTCAACGATTCAAGCAATTCTCAATTAATGGACAAAAACTGCTTCCGATTAGGGGACTTAGCCATAGCACGTTCCGAGATGGAGGAAGACTTACAATGCAGAGGGATTCACTGGAAGAGAGAAGAGAAACAGAAGAGGGAAAGGGTTCGCAATTTCTCAGCTAACTATCAATGAGCTACATCCCAGCTCATATAGGCTAACCGAATGTAATTAAGAAAAAGTAAAAATAAAAGGATAGCTAGATTTGCGGGCGTCCGTCCACGTCAGTACATAGCCTGCACGTAATCGCCTGAGGTCTCCCGCCAACTACGTTCCGTGACAATCCCCTCTCCTTAACAGAATTCTTGTCCTTAAGAATAAAAAAACTGTGGGAACTTTCTTCAGATCTCTGAGTAGCTCTCCCAAGTTGCATCTTCCGGTGCTGAGTTAGACCAATGAACCAAGACCTTGGTGACGGCTGTGTGGCCTTTCTTCTCTATTTTGCGATCCAAAATAGCCATTGGTTTCTTGATGACAGTGGCTTCTTCATCCGGCAGGGTGGGCTGAACTACAACATCGCTAACCTTCTTCTTCAGCAAGGATACATGGAAGACATCATGTATGCGTGCCTTTGGAGGAAGTTGAGTCGATAGGCCGATGCTCCCACAACTTCTACTATCTCGAAGGGTTCGCAGTACTTAGGACTTTATTTGTGTGAACCTAGAGGCCTTACAGAATACTGTTTATAAGGTTGTAACTTCAAATAAACCCAGTCTCCCACTTCAAATTGTCTCTCTGTCCAATGCCTATCTGCCATCATCTTCATTCTATGCTGAGCTCGTTCCAACTGTTGCTTAAGCTGTTTGATCATTGCTTCCCGAGATGTCAGACTCCTGTCAACTGATTCAACCTTGGAGTCTCCAGCTATATAAGAAACATGAAGCGGAGGTGGTTGCCCATATAAAACCTCAAATGGAGTGAAAGCAGTAGAGGTGTGATAGTTAGTATTATACCACCACTCAGCTAGAGAAAGCCATTCTTTCTCCTGTCATGCACCTTAGGTAAGCTTCCAGGCATTAATTCACGCGTTCCATTTGGCCGTCAGTTTGTGGGTGATAGGCAGTCGATAGCTGCAGCTTAACCCATTGAACCTTCATCAATTCTTGCCAAAACGTGCTCATAAAGATGGCATCACGATACGAAGTGATAGTAAGAGGCATTTCATGCAATTTAAAAACATGGTCGAGGAACACCCTGGCGACACTGGCAGCCATATAAGGGTGAGATAGGGGAGCAAAATGTGCATATTTACTGAGTCGATCGACTACTACCAAGATCGCATCAAACCTCTCCGATTTGGGTACAGCCGTAATGAAATCCATTGTGAGGTGCTCCCAAACCTTATCGGGTATGAGCAAAGGTTGCAAGAGTCCCGGCGAGGTAGAGTTTTCATGCTTGAACAACTGGCAAATGTGACATTGTCTCACATAATTTCTCACATCTTTTGCCAAACCCTTCCAACAACAAAAGCTCAAGAGTTTCTTCCCGGTGACTTGGGCCCCAGAATGCCCACCTAAAGCACCACAATGAGCCATTTCAATCATTTTATGGCGCAAACTTTGGTCATGTCCAACCACCAATCTTCCCCTCTTCTTAAGTCCTTGACTATCGATCACATAGTGGGGATGGCAGTGAGGATCAGCTCGCAACTTCAAAATAATCCTTTGTAACTCTGGATCCTTGTCCACACTGTCTTTGATTTCTAGCATCAAGGGCGTTGTAAACGTAGTAATGGCCAGCATGAACAGCTCGGAACTATGCACTCAAGACAACGCATCAGCCGCGACATTTTCCTTTCCCTTACGATACTGGATCTCAAAATCATATGGCAGGAGCTTAATAATGAACCTTTGTTGTAGTGGAGTTGTTATTCTCTGCTCGAGGAGGTACTTCAAACTTTTTTGATCTGTTTTGATGATAAAGTGCCGCCCCAGTAAATATGCACGCCATTTGTCTACTGCAAACACCACGGCGAGGAACTCCTTTTCATAAGTAGAGAGACTCGAGTTTTGAAGGATAACACCTTACTTATAAAAGCAATGAGATGTCTGTCTTGCTCTAGAACATCCCCAATCCCATCTTTGCACGCATCTATTTCTATGACGAAAAGGTCATTAAAGTTAGGTAACGCCAAAACTGGAGTTGTTACCATTGCTTGTTTCAGAATGTCAAAAGCTTCATTTGCTGCCGCATCTCATTTGAATTAGTTCTTCTTCAGGAGTTTGGTCAATGGACGGCTAATAACTCCATAATGCCTCATAAAGCGTCGATAATACCCAGTTAGCCCCAAAAAGCCTCGGAGTTGCTTAACGGTCCTTCGTTCAGGCCAATTCACCATTACCTCTATTTTACTGGGATCAGTCGACAGTCCCTGCTGAGAAATGATATGGCCCAAGTAATCTACTTGTGTGACGCCAAAAAGACACTTATTCTTCTTTAGGAACAAGGTGTGCTCTAGTAAGGTCTCAAACACCCGCTTAAGTGCTTCAAGTGCTCTTCCCAAGATGCGCTATAAATAAGAATGTCATCAAAAAATACTAGAACAAACCTTCTGAGATATGGCTGAAAAATTTGATTCATCAAACTTTGGAATGTGGAAGGTGCATTAGTGAGACCGAAGGGCATAACTAAGAACTTGAAGTGGCCATGGTGAGTTCTAAAAGCCATCTTGAGGATGTCCTCTTCACACATTCTAATTTGATGGTACCCCACCTCAAATCCAATTTGGAGAAATATTTGGCACCATGAAGCTCATCTAACAATTCTTCAATGACTGGTGTTGGGAACTTGTCTTTTATGGTAGCCTTGTTCAGCTCTCGAAAATCCATACACAGCCGCTAGCTTCCATCTTTTTTTCTTACTAAGACAACAAGGGAAGAAAAAGGGCTCTAGCTGGCCCTGATTATGCTTGTGCTGAGCATTTCCCCCACTAGCTTTTCGAGCACATCCTTTTGAATCGAGGGATATCTGTAGGACCTAACATTGACCGGAGGGGTGCCCGGCGCCAGCACTATCCGATGATCATGATCCCTCGTAGGTGGCAATGTTTTGGGTTCTTGAAACAGGCCCTCGAATTCAGTAAGCAACTCATTGAGCTTCAGGTCCCTGGGAATTGCTTCGGATTGGTTGCATGCTACTGGAGTTCTGTAATACCCCAGTAGTTGAATAGCAAAAGCTTGTCCCCCTTCCACCTTGCCTGCTTGTTTTATTGAGGTCCATGTTGTCGTAACCTTGCTAGGAGTAAGGGTGTACTTGGGTGAGCCTCTCAAATGCATTTTCTGCCTTTGATACTTGAACGACATTGTCAATGTTTCAAAGTTCCCCTTAATGTCTCCCAGTAATCTCAACCACTGCACTCCTAATACCATCTCACACCCTCCTAGTGGTAGCAGGAGTACATCTGAAGAGAATTCAACTCCCTGAATTTTCTAGTTCAAACCCTTGCATACGCTTCCTGCCTCTAACACATGACCGTTAGCTACTGAGACTCCCAAGGGCCTCATCTGTTCCACCGTGCACTTCATCCTTTTAGCCACCAGTTCATCGAGGAATATGTGAGTGCTGCCGGAGTCAATGAGCATGCTGATCGAGTTCTTCCCAATATACCCTGTGACCCTTATAGTGGTGTAGTTGGGTAAGCCTGTTAATGCATTTAAAGAAAGACAAGGAGAGTCAATGGCAACCATTGGTTCTTCACCTGATTCTGTATGCTCCTCTTCAACCCACTCATCCCCTTTTGGTTCAACTAGCAGCTCCATCTTGTTAACTTGCCCTTTTTTGCACTTATGCCCTAGGAAGAATTTCTCATCAAACTAAAAGCACTGATTATTCTGCCTTCTTTCATTCAACTCTTTCTCTGTCAAACGCCTGATTGGACGCGTAGGGACTGGATATGTGGGTTGCGAGCATTTAGGCAAGGGTAATAACCCCTTGCTTTTCTCATCCCCTGCACGTTTACTTTTCTTGTTCAGAGTATTCGCAGATTCCTGCAACTTCGCCCGACATTGAGCCTCATGCTAGGTTTTGGGTCGAAGGACCCGAATGGCACCTTGTATCTCATCTTGCAAGCCACCTAGAAACTGTCATACCAAGAATTCTTCAGGGAGAGGGCTTACTTGGTTCAAGAGTGGATCGAATCGGTTCTGGTATTCTCGTACTGTTCACGTCTGTTTAAGGTTTTTCAGCTCGGTTGAGGGATTATGGTGCCCTTCTCCGAACATTTCCCTGATCACCATTGAATATTGGTTCCAAGTCAACCTTAGCGTCGCCAGCCAGTCCCGAAGGAACCGTTAATGCCACTGAAGAGCAGGTCCTTCCATGTGTATGGAAGCCATCTGGATTTTGCGTTCTTTAGGGATGCCATCCAAGTTGAAAATCTGGTTACAGCGAAAGAGCCACCCCTCGACATCCTCTTCTAGGAAACGGGGAAAATCGATCCAGCCTACCTTAGTTAGGTTTGCGCCACCTCCTGGGTTTAGGTAGCTAAATCCATTGTTACTGGAGCTGGCCTCCCGATAATGAGTCCCTACCTCCTAAGTTGTCTGGAGATTCGCCATAAACTGATGAAGAACATCAAACTGTTGTTCTTGTCGAGATACCAGATCATCGTGTTTTTGCTCCAATCAAGCAAGCTCTTGCTCGTGTCTGCTTGCGTGCTCGTTAAGGCTCTTGGTGATCTGTTCTTCCAATCCTCTTCGTAGTTCTTGGAGCCTGGTGCCCTCAGCCATTTTTGAGCCCAGATCGTGCTCTAATACCACTGTTATCAATAACCACAGAATCAATAACGAAAGAGGCGAAATCAATGTCAACGATTCAAGCAATTCTCAATTAATGGACGAAAACTGCTTCCGATCAGGGGACTTAGCCATAGCACATTTCGAGATGTAGGAAGACTTACAACGCAGAGGGATTCACTGGAAGAGAGAAGAGAAACAGAAGAGGGAAAGGTTCACAATTTCTCAGCTAACTATCAATGAGCTACATCCCAGCTCATATAGGCTAACCGAATGTAATTAAGAAAAAGTAAAAATAAAAGGATAGCTGGATTTGCGGGCGTCCGTCCACGTCAGTACATAGCCTGCACGTAATCGCCTGAGGTCTCCTGCCAACTGCGTTCCGTTACACGATCACCCTTCTCCTTCATGCCTTTCCCTTTCCTCCGCGTCTCTTTCCACCTCCGCCCGCCGACTCACCAGCCCCTCTCGTTCACACATTTCTCTATCCCAATTTAATGTATGCAAGCAGGATTTTGTGGAAGGCCGAAGAAGAAGTTGATTTTGAGCGACGATTCAAGAGGTTCAATCAGGCTAGGGACAATCAGCGATGGCTAGAAATTGCTTTGGCCAAAGCACTGTCAGACTAGAAGCGGAGGAAAGGGCTGATCAAATCTGGAGAATTGGGGAAGATGGAGTTTTAGTTATTTGTGTTTCAAGTCTCCAAGATTATAGTTTGTGTCAGTTTGGGTATAAATTTTCATTTTTGTATAATATGATCATCCACTTTTAGTTAGGGAAGAAACCACATGACAATATAGGTGTTACATAGACAAATTTCATTCAAACTAACACATGAATTGATGGTAAAGACCAAAATATGACGCATTAGATGAGTTATAGGTACTTTTAGAGTTAAGGGACTAAATTTGGATTTTAGCTCTTATATAGCAATCTAAAATCAACATCCAATGGAACTAACTACAAGAGCCACTTCAACGTTTTCTTTTTCTTTTCAGTATAAAGACCAAAAACATGATCTTATCAAACACCAAATAGATACATTAACAATAAAGACATACAGATTTGTTTCTCCAGTAACCGTATCATACCAAAACGTTAACAAACAATCCCAGTTTGAACCGACATAAGAGAGGACGCACCTTCAAACCAGATTAGCATTCTTTTCTTTTAAACCCCTATATAAAGGAAAAGGATGCCCCAGAAAATAGCATCAACACATATGTAACAGCATATATTGCCGCAGACCACTTCCTACATCCCGCCATTCACACTTATCACATCTGCCATTGCACCATCCTGCAAAAAAGCAATCGTCATAAACTCGAAGAGGCTTTTGATTTCACTAGATTAGAGCTCAAACGCACTTTACCGTATTTTCTTTGTTCTCTAGAACTATATGAGTTGAAATAGCATCGGTAACTGGACCTGTAAGTCATATTTACAAGATCAATTCATGACATATAACATATGAAGTTTCACACGTAGTGTCATCCATGAACTCACCTTCCTCGCTGGCAGATTGCTTCCCATTCTTAACCTTGTCCTTTTCCTTGTTTCCCACTTGTTTGGTCTGCGTCTGAGCCCTTTTCTGTAGCTTATGTCCGCCAGATTCCACAACAGGTCTTGAGTTTGCAGAACTCTTACTCAAAAAGGCCCCAGTCCTGGTTGCTGTGATGTTCTTTGGAGTGGTGGATTTCGTCATCGAAACTTGAGCAGCATCAGGATTTAATGACTTGGGTTTCAGCTTCCCAGTCCCAACTGCAGAAGAAACACTGTGAACCTCATCGTCAGATGATCGAGTTCCCTCTTGGGGTACCTCGGAACAGCTTTCGGAGACTTGAATCTGATCTGGAACGTTTGATATATTGTAGCGTTCAAAAAGTTCCTTCACTGATTGCCCATTATCGTTCTCTAGTTTATGTCGACGTGCATAGGCTCTGAGTTCATCCTTCATTTTCTGAAGTGGCTGTATTGAGGTGATTGGCAGAACACCATTAGAAGAGTATTTTCCAGTCTCCTAGTTTAAAAGATTTTCACGAAAAACTGAACTAATTTGGGCATAAATACACGAAATATAAAGCAAGATACCTGACATCCAGCCTCCAAGGCAAGTTTGAAGAAACCAAGGGAAACCGAGTGCTTGGAAGCAGATTCAGAGAGCTTAATTTGCGACAGCCAGTAGGATGAAGAACTCAGATCATTAGCCCTGAACCGGTCTGCTGATCTGGAAACATCAGAAAGAGCCGTGAGGGTTTTCGCTCTAATCCCATTATTAGACCTCAATGCTCTAGTCTCCGAAATGGGCGTGATGGTGCCAGTAGGAATTGCCGGGGACGGACTGGTCGCGAGGGATTTGGCTGGAATAGATAGCCTTCTGGGTGGCTTGCCGGATCTTTTTTCCTTCCCAGAGAGATCAAGAACGTTCACACTCCGGCTCAGCCCTGACGCTGGCCTTCCCCTGCAAGTACCGATACCGGTTCTCAGATACAGATACAAAAAGAATACGAAACTTGAACTGGTTTAGAAAGGGCTAGAAATACCCTACCTGCGAGAGGTAGAATAGAGTTGGGTAGGCGACGGCGCCGGGTGGTCGGCGGACTTTTTGGATGCAGATCGGAGCGGGTAACGGAGTTTGGATTTGGGGGCAGTTCCTGTGCCTGAAAAGGAAGAGGAAGGACAAAATCAAACTCAGAACAGAAGACAAGAAAAGGAAGAACAGAAACATACCAGTCGCGCTAGAGGGAAGAGGAGGCTGCTCTTTGGCTGTTTCCTCCATGTTCGTGCTTTGTTTTTGCCCTTTTGAGCTCTGGAAAACGAGAGAGGATTAGAGAGCGTGTTACGGTTACTTCTTAAAAGTACTCCATATAACAAACAAGGAAGCTTATTTTTATAAAATAGAAAAAGGGATTTTTCTTTGAGTTTGAGCGGGAGGAGAGCATTTCAAAAAACAAATTTTAAAAACAGATACCGTTTGTTAGCTTCTCATCTCTTCTGAAATGGAACCGTTTCTTCAAACGTGTGAGGATGGCTGGGCCAATGCGCGGCCGGTCCTACTGCCGTTGTCGAGTGGCCAACCTGTAAAGGAGTCGAACCGCTTTCCCAATTTCGAATTTCGAAAAGGAGTCCAACTCCAACCACCATTTAAATTTGGGAAACTACATTTCGGCCCCTGAGGTTTCTGTTATTTACAAATATCTTCTTATATTTTGGATATATATACTTATATCCATGCAATAAACATGGTTGGGTAAACCCAAAACCCAACTTAAACCACTCCTAATGGGTTGGGTTCAAGGGATAAAAATGCATAATGGTTTGCAGATTAGTTCAACATATGGGAAAATCATCATTTTTTTGGTTGGTTTCAGTTTCATATAAAACCAACTCAAGGTATATATCTGAATATATAATAAAAATTATAATAGTACTAAATAACTCATATATTTATGTATGGACATGTATATTTGGATTTACATTTAAATGTATAAATTACAAAAAAAAATTGTTCATATACTAAGACCATATACATTTAAACGTGGATTAAATTGTGTACTATGTTGAATATTACTTAAACTGGTCGTGAATGCGATTTTATTGGAATTATAGAGTTATTAAATTATTATATCTATATGATAGAAACAAAAAAAAAAACACAAGAACCAAAACAAAAAAAACCAGGCTTATAGTTCTAGTTTTGTTCAGTTTTAGGTTCTCAGATTGGGTAGGGTTTTTTTGAACCATCATTATTTTGGGTTGGTTTAACTCTAATAGAAAACTGAATCAACTCAAGTCATGCTTATCTCTATTGCTAAGTAAACATTTGCAATTCTGTTAAAATGGTCAGCCAAATATTATGGTTGACACTTAAAGTCTCAAAATTGTTCAATGGAGCCCCAAATGTTGTAGTATAATTTCTAATCGACCCTAGTTATTACGTTTATTTATATTCTACTTAACATAAGATTTTGAATATTTTATTTATATTTATGCATTTATCAACATTTATATTTTATTCATAATATTATACATATACAAATATATTCAATATTGGTGGAGTCTGGCCTCTAGGGGTTTCTGGAACGTCAAGAATGAAAGGGTACACTTGCAAAATAAACACATAGAAGGAAGAGAGCAGAAGAGGGAGCTCTGGATGTTTTCATAAGGGAAAAGTCTTCGATGCTCATATTAGTACCCTAAAAAAGATATTTTGTAAGTTGTATGAGTGGAGGTCAATGAACTTAGGAAAGAGGAGGAAGTTCTCTTTATATGGTAGTTTTTGGGAGGATCTTGGGCATAAGTTATCTTGGCCACATGTCCGAAATCTCGGTAAGTATGCTCACTATGTGTCCTACTATAGGGTTTGGCATCCTTTCCCCAACTATCCATATGGATTGTAAAGATCAGTGGGGACGGAGCTTGAAGGTGACCTAGGCTTCATCCAACCAACAAAGACATCTTAGCCGTGAGGTCTGAGTTTGGATACGCCACGATATCTTATGAGAATGAAGGTGGTGTTTGGCATAAGAGAGTGAGGGTGGTGTTCATCAGAAATGTACTAAAAAGGCTCCATGATGGTGTATCCAAACTCTTGATTTGTTTCTTGCCACTGCTAAGTTATTCCAATGTTCTTGATGCCACTTTTGTCTTTGTTAGCATCCTTTACAAATTCCTGTTACATATAGCAAATTGTACAACCACTAACGGTTGATTTTGGGTCCACCAGTGGGGGTTATCCAACAATCTCTTGAAGCGCCTTTTTTTTTTTATCATAGGGATTGTAATTTTTTATTTTCCATTTGGCGTATGACGGTCTTTTTCCTTATTCAGCAGCTGATCATACTCTGTCATTTTAGATTATGGCTTCCAAAAATCTATGAGATATTCTAGCTTTTGGAATGTAATGTTGGGGCCTTGAGCAGTGGGTCTTCATCCTATGGTTCTGAGCAAAGGCTAGAGGGTCTCTAGTTGGGCATCCAAAAATACACTTTCTATCTGTCTACATCAGCTTGGTGAGGCTTTGTATGCAGTATTGCATTCCAACTGAGGTTGCTATGAAGGTTTTGTGCCCCGAAGATAGGGGTTACTCTTCCTTGAAAGGGGAGATTGTTGTATATGAAGCCTAACTGGAGTAAGGCTTCCAATTTCCCCACCCCATTTATTAGTTAGCGTGGCAGATCATCTCAGGATCTGCATCAGCCAATTCAACCCATTAAACTATGCACACATCAATGCATTCTTGGTGTATTGTCGCCTTTATGGTCTCCCCTATATGCTGTCTTTATGGTCACCCCCATCTGTTGTCCACCTTCTTTCATCATTATGCGGTCAATGTTACTCTTTTTAGGGCTTTTTATTAAGTTCAAATTTGCTGCAAGCCTGCGCTAGTGTGGTATGACCAAACTCTTAAGACATGTTGTGGCGACATGGTTTTTTGGGAGTTGCCACCAATCGGTTTAACTTAGGTCGATTAGACACCTTAAAAATGATCTACGAGAGTTCGGGAGTACGGTTACATTAAAATAACTTTATTCTAACGTCCAAAATTGGCACCTTAGTTTATTTTAATTTTGTTTTGCTTGCTTTTAAATAATTTCAGTTAATTTTCAAACCATGGATTCTAAACGATTCACCCAGATATGGACTTCTAAATCTTGGTGCTTGATTTTTATTCATTTTTATAATAAATTTCATATTTCCAAACCATGGACTCTATCGAGTCACCCGGATATGGAATTTAATGAATTTTAATTTTAATTTTAATTTATTATTAAATATTTTAATTAATTATCAATCCACATCATAAATTCTACTGAATCATCCGAATATGGATTTTAATGATTTTAATATTATTTTTTTATTTTTATTTTTTTACCCTTTTTATTGTTTTGAAAGATTTTTAAATGATTATCCAATCCATGGATCTCATTAGATCAACCGGATGTGGATCCTGAATTTGTTTATATTAAATATTTTTTTTTTAAAAAAATACTTATTCAAAATCATTGATTTTATTGGATCATTTGGTTATGAATTTTTGAAATTAATTTAATAAACGGCATAGGAGGCTAGACTTTGTTATTTAAAGAAAATAATAATTAAAAAAAAAGTAAATGACTCGACACTCCAAATAACCAATAATGCTAAACAAGATAAGAATAATGGAAAAATAAAAGATGGGGGGCTTGGTCGTAATAGAAATAATAAACTATAAAAAATAATAAATAAGGAAGTAAGATGTGGCTCTTGGCTAGCCATATATAAAAAAATGATAAATAAAAAAGTAAGTAAGATTAACCATCCACACAAAGAAATAATAAGATGCAGAAATTAAATAAAAAGCAAATAAATAAAGAAAGTGGGGCGCTTGGCTATCCACGTAAAAAATAAAATAAAATGCAAAAAGTAAATAAAAAAGTAAATAAATAAATAAAGTGGGGCGCCTGGCCATCCACATGACAGAAAATAATAAAATGCAGAAAAAAGTAAATAAAAATAAATAAAGTGGAGCACTTGGCCATCCACATAAAAAATAATAAAGTACAAAAAGTAAATAAAAAAGTAAATGAATAAATGAAGTGAGGCACTTAACCGTCCACATAACAGAAAATAATAAATGCAGAAAGTAAATAAAAGTAAATAAATAAATAAAGTGGGGCGCTTGGCCATCCACATAAAGGAATAATAAAGTGCAGAAATTAAATAATAAAAAAAAGATAAATAAATAAATAAAGTGGGGCGGTTGGCCATCCACATAATAGAAAATAATAAATGTAGAAAGTAAATAAAAATAAATAAAAGTGAGACGCTTGGCCATCCACGTAAAAGAATTAACAAAAAATACAAAAAATAAATAAAATAAATAAATAAATAAGGTGGGACGTTTTGGCCATCCACATAAAAGTAGAAAGTACAACCTTCCATAAAAAAAATAATAAGAAAGAATAGAAAGAAAAGAAAAGAGAGAGAAAAAAAAGTTATTGTTAATAATTGGTTCTGAAAAAAAAGAAAGTTAGTGGCTAAAATGAATGAAATAGAAAGATCAAGGATTAAAGTAGAGTTATACCAAAAGAGATGTAATTTTGAATCCGACGGGTCGGGTCGCGTTTTTTGGCCGAAACGGCTTCGCTCCTCCTTCGATTCAGGGGATTGATCGAACAATCAGGGACGGCGAAGGGCGGAGCTTTGATGGGCGATGGCGACGGTGAGGGCTGGAGGAAGCGACGGTGTGATGCACGCCGACGCCGCGACGATGGACCAAGAACAGAGTAGCTTGAGTTCAGGGTTCCAAGAACCGAGGCCTCTCAAGTCTGACTATGTCGAGCGAGAAGAAGAAGAGATGCGAGCGAGAGAGAGGGAGAGAGAGAGAGAGAGAGAGAGAGAGAGAACTTCTGTATATTTCATTCATACCATTGATCTCCATGTACACTCTTATTTATACTTCCCATTTACAGGCGGGACAAGATGAGAACGAATGGGGGGGAAGAGAAGGCCAACGACTTTAACTGCCTCTCCCGCCATTTGCATGGGCTAATCACATTTAGTGGCTTATTACAGGAACGACGCCGTAGCATGTACTAATCATGTCTATTTTATAGGGACGACGCCGTTTGGGGTCTGTTTCGTATCACGGTGTGGGAGTGACAGCGGGTACGACGGGCAAGCTCGACGTAGACGCTGGCGAGGAATGTCGGCGACGGGAGCAGGGGACGTCAACGGAAGCAGTGGTGGTGTCACTGGAGGAGTGTCGGGAGGGCGACGGCAAAGGATGAAACGGAAAAATGGAAAAAAATGAAAGGTCATTTTTTTTTTTACCGGAAAACATTGGATGGCAGACGGAGAGTGATAGTGTAGTGGGAAGCAACTAGGAAAGGTTTAGAATTTCTGGGAAGAGGGAGGAGAGACCAGGGACTAAAGCTACAATTTTGCCTTTTTAAGTTAGGAGCTAAAATCTTGTGGATGCGGGGTTCCTTGAAGTCATTGAATATACAGAATGGGTTGTCAACATAGTTCCAGTCGAAAAGAAAGAGAGTGGGAAGCTAAGAGTTTGTCAGGACTACCGGCCCTTGAACGAGGTCAGCCCTAAACATAACTTCCCACTTCCTCACATTGATACATTGGTGGATAATACTGAAGGAAACTCCTACTTTTCTTTCATGGATGGCTTTTCTGGGAACAATCAAATCAAACTCGATCCAGATGATATGATAAAAACTGCTTTTGTTACCCTTTGGGGTACCTTCTTCTATAAGGTGATGCCTTTTGGGTTGAAAAATGCTGGTGCTACTTATCAAAGAGCCATGGTCGCCTTATTTCATGACATGATGCATAAAGAAATTGAAGTGTATGTAGATGACATGATTGCCAAATCCTTCACTGCTGGTGGGCATCTAAATGTACTGAGAAGACTATTGGATAGACTTCGCAAGTATCAACTAAAATTGAATCCTGGAAAATGTACTTTTGGAGCTTCCTCAGGCAAGTTATTGGGTTTCATGGTAAGCAAAGATGGGATTCAAGTTGACCCAAGTAAAGTCAAGGCAATACAAGAAATGCAACCCCAAAAAACTCCAAACGAAGTAAGAATTTTTCTGGGCAGAATCAACATCATAGCAAGATTTATATCACAGTTGACGTCCAAGTGTGAACCTCTTTTCAAATCACTAAAGAAGAACAATCAGATTGAGTGGAATAACGAATGCAAAAAGGCATTTGAGAAAATCAAGCAATACTTATCAAATCCACCAGTCTTGGTACCACTCCGATCTGGAGAACCGTTGATTCTATACTTATCAGTATAGGATTCTTCATTAGGATCCGTATTGGGTCAACGCGATGAGACAAGCAAGAAAGAGCATGCAATTTACTACTTGAGCAAGAAGCTTACCACATATGAAGCGAAATACTCAATAGTAGAAAAGTCTTGTTGTGCCCTTGCATGGGTAGCAAGCCGACTACGACACTATATGCTCAACAATACCACATTGCTGATCTCCAAGACTGATCTTATCAAATACATCTTTGAGAAACCCGCTTTATCAGGAAGGATCGTAAAGTGGCAAATGCTGTTATCTGAGTACGACATACAGTATGTCACTTAAAAGGCCATAAAAGGGAGTGCAATTGCTGAATATTTGGCTGATAGAGCGTTGGACGATTATGAGCCAATGAAGATGGACTTTCTTGATGGAGATATAATGATAATTGAACAGGAAGTCTCTGAAGATGATGAAACATGGAAAATGGCATTCGATGGAGCATCTAATGCTTTGGGACAAGGGATTGGAGCTATACTCATCTCTCCAAGTGGAGAATAGTTCCCCCTCACAGCGAAAATCACATTTCCTTATACCAACAATATAGTAGAATATGAGGCATGTGTTATGGGACTCCAAATGGCACTGAGACTGAAAGTACGAGATCTCCGCGTTTATGGGGATTCTGCATTGGTCATATATCAAATAAATGGAGATTGGGAGATAAGGGATTCAAAATTGATCCCTTACCAAAGACTCATACTAGACTTGGCAGGAAAGTTCAAAAGTATAAGCTTCCATCATCTTCTAAGGGAAAAAAAGTAATAACCAGACAAAATTGGGTGTCAACACATGTGATATGAGCCCTTATTCTTTGTCTCAGCCTCTGCCTTAAGGAAGAAGGGTTTCTTAGAGATCGGGTTGTCTAAAGGACTCCATCTTATCTCCTTTTTTTGGCACCTCGGCCCTTACTCTAGAAGAGAGGGAGGACATTTCCACTTAGGAGCTCTTTATGCAAGGAGCCTTTGATGGTTCCCATCTCGAGGATTTGGGTGCCCACTCCCACTCCCTTTTATGCATATCACCAAGCATGTGCCAAGAGAGTTTGGAGTTTTCAAACAAGAGGCATAACCTATTTGGGGTCATAAAAGGGAGAAAGTGGTCATCGGATTGTTTGTTGAGTGGGACACTCACCATTTTCGAGATCTAACACCCTTGTAAGGGTCTTCATCCCTGTATACATTACCACACATGTGTTATTTTTTCTCTTGTTTCTGTTCTAATTATTTGTTCCTTTTTACAGCCTACTATATGTTTCAGTTAGACACCTACCAACAGATTGCTAACCAGGTGTAGAAGCTAGAAGGTTCGAAGAGATATTGAGCTTCTTCCACTATCACTACTATAAAAAAACCATGAAGCAGTACTTTCGAGTAGGGGCAGACTTTAGGTCCTATTCCTTTTGTGCCAAGCCGTGTTGTCATATCATTTCAGCACTCAGCTGTCAAGTCTGTTGCCATCACTTAGCCATTTCTCCCTCGCAACTAGGGTAAACTGCCTAAGTTTTTCCTCGACTGTTCTGGAGTTCTAAAGACTCTGTGGTCTAGGGATGAGGAAGATACTTTGTCAATTCCTCACTTGAGGACTCAAGAAACAAGGTGGAGGAACAACTTGGGCATACAGTGCGTGATCTGTTAGAGCCGTAAAATGCTGTGACCACTACTATTACTCTAAAGGAACAACTATTAAGGCCATCACATTTGTCATCTCCAGAACTAAGTAGCGATAGGAGGTTCTAGAGGAGAATGTTCTGGCACTTCCCAGGGTATTAATTTAGTCAAGGGGAGGTCCTCAAGAAGTAGTCTCCTTCTTGTCCAGGGAGGATGCTATTTGAAAGGTTGCCTATCTCCCTATGGTGGAAGCTTTAAATATTATTGCTCTGACTTCTGGGCTTTAAAGCCCTCCTGAACCCTTGCTTGCGCTAGCCTCGAAGATTGCCATAGGTAACAAACTTCTCTATTGTGGGTTTGTTGGTAGGGCTTGTCCATACACTAAATTTCTCCTATAGGTTCTCTTCCACAATCGCACGACTACCTTAACTTGGTCATGTGGCTTATGCTTGGTGAAATGAACAAGAAGCCTGGGCCATGGTAGGAGGTTATATTCCATATAGGCCAAACTTCAATATTTGCTTTTGTGTGAATATCTTCATGAACCCTTGGTCCATGGCTCTTGGTGCACAGTTTTGGGAGCCAAACAACATAACAGAATTAATTGAAACCCTTTAAGATCCAAGTGAAACGGTGTAAATTAGGTGTTCAAAATTTTGGTACCTAGTAGTTTAAAATCTTTAACCCAACTGTTGAGCCGAATCATAAAACTTGAACAATTGATGTGTTCAAGCTCTCTACGAAATCCACATGAATCACTCGGATCACCATGCTTCATCCAGGTTCTAGAAGGAGCGTTCATTTTGTATTTGCAGTGCTAGCTTGCGTCTTCTAAGGAAAGACAATAGGAGATTGCGGCTAGAAATCTCAAAACGCATTTTGAATTTCATCTAGGGAGGCTATCAATGAAAATAACACTATATAACATATATATAGTGATCCAAAACTCCAAAGCAAAATAGGTTTCATAACCTTAACCCAATTAGGCCAAACTTTTAAGCTTAATAATGGCTCAACTTTTAGGCTAATAATTAATCCTAAATTATCATGAAACCAAAACAAAATAATTTGGCTCATGCACTCAAGTAATCCAATTGGCTCTAAGTGAGTGATCCTATAGGCTCCTATCACATTGGCAATGATCATAAATCACATTTATGGCCATAAACATTGAGCGGTGTCTAGCAACTCATCGTTGCTACCCAAGTGACAAGATAGTCAGTAATTCGACTAAACCTCTATGATTATTATTCATATATTTCATTGTTCCTTTGTCCAAGATATTAAAGCCGAGCATGAGACATAGAATGTATCACTCTCATATAGCCCAATCTATGATTTCTTAATTCCCTAACTAAAACTAATGGCATTGATATCTCATACAACTCATCCAAGCTTGGTCATGCATTTCCTCAGTCTTATTCAATCAAGGGGCACAGAGATATCACTCCCATCATATAGGAGGGACAAATCTATTCTTAATCATGTAAATCCCTCTATATAATATGTTATATGCCTAATGACTACCTTCATATTCACTCTATTACAAGCAACAACGAGAAGTATCAAAGTATGTGACTCACATGTATGGAACCATGATGACCTCAGGTTAAAGGACCACATATACCATGATCACTATTAAAAATGCTTATGACACTCATAAAACAATCAATGTAGTGTTCTCATCGTGGATCGATCCTGTACAGAAGTTCTCTAGCTTGTAACCATATGTAGACTATATATTCCATATTAGTCTTTACAAATGCTGGTCTTTATGTATTATTGCAACCTATTCTACAATAATACTTGACCAGGGAAATTTAAGAATAATTTTATTCTAGAGTTATAATTATGTTTGATTATGTTATGTAGAATTAAACAATAAACACAATTATTAGAAAAATGTCTTAATAAAATATTATGACTTAATGTGTGAAATAAAATTATCTCATGATTGGCTTTTGGACACAATACTAACAAACTCCCACTTGTAGTAAAGCCAATCATCCATGTATCTAATACCAATGGATCTAGAATGACTGTCATGCTTTTGTCACATAAAGGGGTTTCATTAGTGGATCAACAATGTTGCTGTCAGTTAAGGTCCTGCATATCTTCACATTACTTTTTTCGATGATCTGTCTAATGAGATGATAACATCGAAGTATGTGTTTGCATTACTGGTGAGATCTTGGTTCCTTAGCTTGTGCAATTATTCCATTATTGTCACAATAAAGCTCTATCAAGTTAGTGATACTCAAAACCACTTAAAGTTCTGGGATGAACTTTTTGATCCAAACTGCCTCTTTCATAGCATCAGAGGTGGCAATGCACTCAACATCTATTGTAGAGTTAGCTACTATTTCTTGCTTTAAACTTTTCCAGCTCACAGCAACATCACCAAAGCAAAATACATAATCAAATTGCAATCTAAAATCATCATTATCGGATTGGAAGCTAGAATCGGTGTAACCCTTTACAACAAGTTCATTCTCACCTCCATAGACCAATAAAACATCTTTAGTCATTCTTAAGTACTTTAGGATGTTCTTAACAACTATCCAGTGACTCTTACTAGGGTTTGATTGGTACCTGCAAGTCATACTCAAAGCATACAAGACATCGGGACAAGTATATATCATGGCATACATGATAGACCAATTGATGAAGCATATGAAATCTTACTCATGCATTTTCTCTCCATGGGGTGTACTAGTACACTAGGATCTTAAGAGAGTTATACCATGTGGCATCAATAATAATTCTTTCTTGGAGTCTTGCATGCTGAACCTCTTTAGTACCCTATTAATGAGGATACATTGACTTAGGCCGAGCAGTTTTTTTGATTTATCTCTATAGATCCTAATGACTAACATATAGGTTGCTTCACCCAAATCCTTCATGAAGAAACATTTCTCTAACCAAGTCTTCATAGACTGCAGCTCAGGAATGTCATTCTCGATGAGTAGTAGTTATCTACATACAACACCAAGAAGACAATCACACATTTACTAACCTTTTTATAGACACAAGGTTCATATTCATTTCTGATGAAACTAAACTTTTTGACTGCTTCATCAAAACGAAGATTCCAGCTACAAGAAGTTTGTTTTAGTCCATAAATGGACCTTTGCAACTTGCACCCTTTATTGACATTCTCTAGAGTGACAAAATCCTTAAGTTGTGTCATATACACATCCTCATATAGTTTTCCATTAAGGAAAATGGTTTTGACATTTATTTGCCAGCTTTTATAATCATAATCTGCAATAATAGCCAATAAAATTTGAATAGATTTAAGCATAACAACTTGTGCAAAAGTCTCATCATAGTCAATACCATGAATTTGCTTGAAACCTTTTGCAACCAATCTTTCCTTAAAGGTAATCACATTACCATTCATGTTAGTTGTATGCACAAATTTCGTGTGTAAAAGAATTACACCCTGAAATTAATTGTAGCACAAATTACAATATTAAAATTTAGAACAGAGATTTTGGGGGATCGACTCTCCAGCGTGCTTCTCACGTGCACAATCCTCTAATTAATGCTTCAACCTTTTGGTGGAGACACGAACGGCCCCTCCACGAACACGGACTCCGGATTTGTCTTGCACGAACACGAACACGAACCGAGGTCCTTGCCGCTTCTTTCAGTGTAAGATTTTTGTTGTACTCCTTGAACTTGGGGGCTTCGGGCAATGTTCGCCGCTTCCTTGCTATTTTTCCTTGGAGTTTGACTTGGTGCAGCACAAAAACGAATCCTTCACGTTCCTCACCGCTTTCGCCGAATTTGGACTAGAACTTGATGCAACGTTGTCCCATGTTCCTCGCGTTCCTCGCCACATTCTTCAAATCTGGGATTTGATCTTCTTTGGAGTTGATTTCTTCTTTTGCCGGGCGTTTGTGCTTGATCGGCTTGAAGAACAGGAGAAAAATTCTTGTAGAGAGATTTTTCTTCCTCTCTAAGTTTTTGCCTCTTCAATTTTTTCTCTTCCTCTTTTCTTTTTTTTCTTTTTTCTTTGGCTTTGGGGACCTATTTATAGGTGTAGAAAGGAAGTGGTTTGGTTCAAGAGAACCACATGTGACAATTATCAT
This sequence comes from Aquilaria sinensis, assembly GCA_005392925.1. Taxonomy (NCBI): domain Eukaryota; kingdom Viridiplantae; phylum Streptophyta; class Magnoliopsida; order Malvales; family Thymelaeaceae; genus Aquilaria; species Aquilaria sinensis. Next base: position 132,431 of record SMDT01002141.1, read on the forward strand.
GTATTTTTCTTAAGAGAAAATAAGTATAATAATTATCTTTCATTAATTATCCAATTTATTTAATTTAAAAGGATAATTAATGGAGCATTCTAGAATGTTCTAGAATATTTGAGCAAAATCATAGGCTTTAATCATTTTGGATTTTAAGGTCCAATTTGCCAAAAGTGGACTTTGGCCAAAATGGTATAATGAGTCTTTATTCAGGGCCTCCAGTTGTGTGCTTTTGAGCTCCCGAAAATTGGGTTTCTTGAATTCGTAGTTTCCAAAATTGGTGGACTTTTGAATTTTGTGCATCAATTTGGAAATGGGCTAGACAATTTAAATTAGGTTTAACATTTTTTAACCCAATTAAATTTTGATGTCTACAAATGCCCCATCAAGATTATTTATTTATACACTTTTTTTGTGTAATAAATAAAATAATCTTGATTGATTTTTTTTATGAGAAAATTTGTTGTGTCCTTCAAGATGTGAAAGAATTTTGCCATGGGGCATGTCCCTGGTTGCACCAACTTTGGTCTCCTCCATAAAGTATATTTCCAATTTGAGTAGGAAATAATATTTGATTTGAGCTCCAACATCAAATAAACTTGACCTAAAGTAGGAGTTGAATTTACCTTTTATTTTATGAAAAATACATGGATCAGAGCAGAGCTTTAATTCCATTAGGATTTGATCTCCTAGTTCAATTAAATTTTACAAACTCAATTGAACCAAACCAGCAGCTTATATAAATTTGGCATCAATTTACGATTTTTAACCAGTCTGGTACGCTTCTCTTCTCTCTTCATGCTACTTTTTTTGCTTAGCGGCTGCTGGCTTCACTGTTCGATTTTTGTTTCTGTGTAGTCAAGCAAAGGTCAGCGTTCCGGCGCATTCAAGCAAAAGTCGGCAAAGGTAGGCATGTGAACACTTTTCTACTTTTCCTTCCGCCTCTTTTTTTTTTTCTTTTCTAATCTTTGTCTTCATGCACAGGAATTGTGGACCTTGGCACATTAAAACAAGCATTTCCCAAGAATTGTCTGACGGACTTCAGGCATGTAGCCGATTTTTTTTTTTGCCAGAGTTCGTCCTCTTCTCCATGTTTTTTTTTTGTTTTTCCTTTTTCTCTGTTTTTTTTATACAATATTGCCAGAGCTAACTTTTTTTTTTTGGCCTTTTGTCCTTCTTTTCTTCTTCTTGTTTTTTTTTGGTCTTTGCTGGAGTTCGTCTTTTTTTTTAGGACTTCTTGGTGACTTTTGGGTGCTGTGGAGGTGTGAGGGCTTAGGTATAGATCGTCTCCAAACTTTGATTTTGGATTTTTTGATCTTTCCGGATCCCGAGCATGTAGACGAATCTTTTAGGTTTTAAGGCGAATCTTTTTAGCCATTTCTTTGTGCCTCTTTTTTGGATCTTGGGCTGCCTAAGTCCTTTTGCTGTGGAGTGATCGTCGTTGCTATTACTGCTATGTCAAGTTTCTTCTCCAAGTCAGATATTTTGTTGTAAGATGGCTGCCCCGAAGGTGTGTTCAGAAGTTTTACCAGTTTCCAGGCCTGTGAAGATTGATTGGATCGCTGAGTCTAACGATGGCAAGTATTTGATACTTCCAAAGGCCACCGTGAAGCCGCGTTCTGGAGGGGATGTTGGCCCAATTAAGCTTGTCGTTCGCTATCCTTCTGTCGGTTGTTATGCCGTGGAGCACCTACACCACGTTGAAGAACCGAGCATGCCGAGGCTTAGTGAGTATCCCTTGGAGAAGGATATGGTTCCTGGAGATGTTGTCTTGCCAGATCGTCAACCATTCTTGTGATTTCCCCTGTTTCATGTGAATTTTCATGATGTTCCAAGGCCACATGTGGTTGAGCTCATTTCCTATCATCAACTGAAGTGGGGCTCTTTCCTTGATTCAAGAGGTGAGATTCAGTATTTGCGTAGTTTCAGGGAATGGACTGTCGACACTTGTGATTTGCTGCGGGTGAACGGGCTTACTAACTTAGCTTCTGCCATTGGAGCTGCGCGTTTTGACTACCATCGGCCGAATGGGATGTATCGTGCTTTGGTTGAGGCTTGGTCTCCTGGTAGAAATACTTTCATCACTTTAGAAGGTGAAATCGGCATGTCACTCTGGGAGTTGCATGAGATCAGCGGTCTTTCCATTCAGGGAGAGTATTACGAAGAGGTTGTGCCCAGCTACACTGAGCTCATGGATCGTACTACAGATGGCTTGCTGGAGGCTTGTATGTACCTCTTCAAGGCTTTCTCAGAGATTGCTTCTAGCAAGAACAAAGATAGGCTTTTGCATGCTGATTGGATTGATTTTTGGTTTAAAGTGAAGGATCCTATGCCCAATCCTCATGCCTCTAAGCAATATCAGGTGGCGACTCAAGTGAAGTATGATCGTAGCGGCCGATGCACTAAAAGTCCGCAAATCAAGAGACCGTTATGATGGCTTCCCAAAACTCTAATTTTTCATTTGATTTGCCGGCTTTCCCTAAGCTTGGGTGTCCTACTTCTCCAAAATTTCGTGATGAGCTCAAAATTGCTGCTTACTTGGCTTTATGGCTTTGCCGCTACGTTTTCCCTTTCAATGATGACTTACAACCTGGAACTTTTAAAGCTGCATCAAAGATGGCACAGGGAGTCACCTTTAGTTTGGTACCTCCTATCCTAGCATGCATTTATAGAGGGCTCTCTGAGACTGGGCAGCTTGAAGGAGAGTCTCGTGATCTTAGCAGGGTGAAAGTAGCATTTCCTGGTCATTTTCTTTATGCTTGGGCTGGCTTGCATTTTCCACGGGGAGTTTATGAAACCTTGAGCAAAGATTTGCCTCGTCCTCTAATCCAGAAGATTCGTGGAACCTTAAATGCCTATCAACATTGGGAAGATTCTACTGCTGACTATAGGTCTTTGCTACGTGATGGACTTCCATCTCGTGATTTCTCATGGAATCCTATGCCAGCTTCAATAAATCCAGGGGAGCGTGTTGATGATGGGAAAAGAGGGCAAGATACCGCAGAGTTCATGATGAGCCTTCATCCCAGGTACTTGACATATCTTCGGAATAATACCTTTATCTCAGAGTACTACAATCCTTATCGGTTTGCTCGGCAGCATGGCTTTCTTCAGAGGCTTCCTGGCGACCCAAAGCTTACTACTCTTCCTTCTTGGCTTGACTCCTTATATGAAGCGTGGTTGTCTTTGACTCGAATTTGTACAGGTGCTAAATTCCACATCCCCAAGTTTTCTTCTACCATTGGCTTGCAAGTTGACCTGAGCTATACAAATTGGTGGAAAAGTAAGGTACTCCCTACTTTGGAGAAAATTCCAATTTCTGTATTGTTGGAGAGCGAGAAACCAAGCTTCGAGTTATCTCTTGTCAAAGTTCCACCAACCTTAGTTAAGGAGCAGAGCCTAGATCCAAAGAAGCGTCCGATGACGGGAGCATTAGTGGCTCCTACAGGAAAAAGGATCAAGTTGAAACCTCGTGAACAGCTTTTTCCGGAACCTAGCGTGCAAGCTTCAAGTAACAAATGTTCTTCTTCTTGTCGAAGCTTAAGGAACAGTCTTAGCATGTCCCCGAAGTCTCTTAATAAGGGTAAGTATCTCCCTTATTTTTTGATTAAAAAAAAATTGTTTCTTCATTTTAGTTTGTCTAATCTTCTCCTTGTTATAGTCTTCCCTGATGTACCAGAATCAAAACACCTTATCTCTGAAGAGAACCTGGCATATGGCATTGAGACGATTGGAGCTTTAGATGGTTTAGTTGATCGTCATAAAGAAGATAATTCAAATGAGAAAGATGAAGTGGAAGTTGTGTCGAATGTCCAAGTCATAGCTTCTCCATGCAAGACACCTACCATCGATGTAGTCCTGACGCCTCCTCCTCTGAAGGGAAACTCACAAATTGTGCCAATACTCTCTTGTGCTTCCAGCATGCCAAATGAGTCTTTTGCTTCAGTGGATCTCATTCAGGAGATTATTTATCGTGGCCTTATAGATTACTTGAAGAAGGAAGGTGATGCTGCTTTGCAAAATGGATTTTCTTCACTACGAGGTTGGTGGCATTGCAAGAGGGATGAAATTCCTAATCTTTTGACAAAATGTTTCTTTGTGGATTGCTCCCCTTTACTTGAAAAGATGGATTCTCTACTTAAAGGAACTGAGGTGTACCTTTCATGGAGGCAGGAAGCCATGCAGTCATTTGACCCAGAGGTGAATCAAAGGGAGCTTGCTTCTATTGAAGCAGAATTTGGCATTCATACTTCACAAGTGGCGACTTTTGCTGAGAAGATAGATTCACATGTTAATATCATAAAGAATGCTAATGCCTAGATAGAGAAGCTTCAACAGCAAGTAGTCGATTCATCAACTGCCATTGATATGTTCCGTGATGAGAGTCAGAAATCTTTTGAAGCACTTAGTTCCTTGGATGCAAGGCGCAAAGAAATCAAAGATCACTTAGCTGCAGGGGGATCTAGGATTGAAGTAGTAAATCGGCGAAGGCAAGAACTTGAGAAGAAGCTTTTAGACATTTTTTCTGGGGATTGGGCCACCATTTCCATGTAGCTTTACTTTTCTTTCCCTTTTTTAGGATTAGGTAGGCTGTAGCAGGATTCCAGAATGCAATGAAGATATCTCTTTTATTTTTTTGAATCTTACGTCTTACTTATTCCCAATCTTTAAATAACATCCCAACCTTAATAATAAGGATGTACTTGAACTAAGTGACAAGCAAAACATAGCTCAAAAGGGAAATTTTCATTTGATTTAGCCGTTCACAGTTTATACTCATGTGGGCCAAAAGTAATACATTTTTTGTTTTGAGGATTTCGCAGTACACAGTATATACTTATGCGGGCCAGGAGTATTACATTTTTTTGTTTTGAGGATTTCGCCGTACACAGTTTATACTCGTGCGGGCCAGGAGTATTACATTTTTGTTGTTTTTTTTTGTGTTTTTTTGTGTGTTTTTTTCATACAGTCTAGGCTCTTGTGACAAGGAGCATGCCCCCAAGTCTTCATGCATAAAACTTCTTCAAGAACTTCCCATTGATGGGGCCAATTCTTAAACCGTTCTTGTCCGCTATCTTGTAAGCACCGTTGGTGTAGACTTCGGCCACCACGTACGGGCCATCTCATTTTGACACAAACTTTCCTCCGATGCACTTCGTCATGATGATTGGTCTTCTAATGGCAAACACCAGGTCCCCAACTTGAAAAATCCTTGGGCGCACCTTCTTGTTGAAAGCTTTTGCCATGCGAGCTTGATAGCACTCTAAGCATTGTTGAGCTTCAAGTCTTTTCTCGTCTAAAGCGTCCAGCTCCTCTAGCCACAACTTGGCATTTTCTTCATTAGTCAATCCTTTTTGCAGAGCTATCCTTAAAGAAGGAATTTGGCATTCCAACGGGAGGATTGCTTCTACGCCATAGACCAAGGAATATGGAGTTGCTTGAGTAGGGGTCCTGTGCGTTGTTCGATATGCCCAAAAGACTTCTCCAACTTTCTGATGCCAATATCTCTTTGATCCTGAGATGACCTTTTTCAAAAGGTTGCACAGCATTTTATTGAAGGCTTTAGCTAAACCGTTTGCTGCAGCGTTGTACATAGATGAGTTATATTAGACAAACTTGAACTTGGCACAAAGTTTATCCATCACTTTATTGTAGAACGGCTTTCCATTATCGGTGATGATGTAGGGGGAACTCCATATCGGTAAATGATGTTTATTTTGATGAATTCCACTACATTCTCCTTCTTGACTTCCTTCAATGGGATAGCTTCTGTCTATTTTGAGAAATAATCTGTGGCGGCCAAGATAAATGAGTGCCCAACGGATGAATTAGGAGTGATTGGCCCCACAATGTCAAGCCCCCAAGCATTAAAAGGCCAAGAAGCCACTATGGGATGTAACAGCTCCGGAGGTTGATGAATGAGGTTGTCATGGAATTGGAAGGCTCAACATCTCCTGGCATAGCCGATGCAATCCTTCACCATAGTTGGCCAATAATTCCCCATTTTTTTGATACGATGGTAAAGTTTTGGTCCAGATTGATGAGCTCCACAGATTCCAGAATGAGCTTCTTCTACCACTTGGCCAGCTTCTTCATCATTTAAGCACCTGAGGAGGACTCCTTCGATAGAGCGGCGATAAAGAACTTCCTTGAAGTAGATGAACCTTGGTGATCTTCGGTGAATATCAGCTCGACGGCAAGGGTCTTTAGGTAAGTTACCATGTTCCAAGTAACTAATAAATGGTTGTAGCCAATCTTCCTTTGGTTCGATGATGGAGATAGCATGACTGCACCCATATTTCTCAACTAACATTTGCGGTACCACCTATCTCTTATGTACTTGGATCGAGGCTGTTTGCTCGACTAAATTTGCTAGAACGGCTGTTAGGTTGGCTAAAGCATCGGCATGTCGATTGTGCCCTTCGGGCAACATGATGGATGCTTACTTGATCTAATCGGTCCAATAAACGCCTTGTATATTCAAATAAAAGGAGTAGTTCAGGTTTGCGAATATCGTATTCTTGGAGAAGTTGGTTGACCACCATATTAGAATCTCCAAATATCTCCAGTTCTTGGATTTGCATGTTCATGGCTGCTTCCAATCCAATTAGCAAGGCTTGGTACTCCACTACATTATTCGAGCATTTTTCGAGTAAGCTAAAATAGTATGGAAAAACTTCATTATAGGGAGAAACAAACACCACACCTGCCCCTACTCCATACTCTCGAGATGCACCATCAAAGAACATCTTCCAGGTCGGGATGATTTATGCAAGGAAGACTTCCTCATCTGGTAGGTCTTCTGGGAGTTCCCATTCTGCTGGTATAGGGTGATTGACCAGAAAGTCTGCCAATGCTTGTCCTTTGATTGCCTTTTGCGAGATAAACACTATGTCAAATTCAGACAGAAGAAGAGCCCATTTAGCCAACCTTCCCGAAAGCACCGGTCTTGACATCAAGTACTTCAGTGGATCAGCCTTTGACACCAGATGGATTACATGGGCTAGCATTTAATGCCTTAGCTTCTTTATAGCAAAGATCAGTGCAAGGCATATCTTCTCAATGGGAGAATAGTTAGCCTCTGCCCCCACTAGCCTTCGACTCAAGTAGTAGAGTGCATTTTCCTTCCCCTCATCATTTTGTTGAGCAAGAAATGCCCCTAATGAGTGTTCTTGGGCAGTTATATACAATATTAAAGGCTTTCCTTGAATTGGAGCAACAAGGACAAGTGGATGGAGTAGGTAGTCCTTTATACTTTGAAATGCATTCTTGCAAGCATCATCCCAGATAAAAGGTGTATTCTTTTTTAGGAGCCTACTAAACGGGTGGCATTGTCCTGCTAGGTTGGAGATAAACCGCATTATGTATGCTAATCTTCCTTGTAGGCTTTTAAGCTTACGAGTGTTACTTGGCTCAGGCCTTTTCAGGATTGCGTCTATCTTTGATCGATCCACCTCAATGCCACGATGACGGATAATGAATCCTAAGAACTTTCCAGAAGTAACACCGAAAGCACATTTGAGAGAATTCATCTTTAGTTGGTATTTGCGGAGTTGGTCAAAGACGTCACGCAAGTCCTTTAGGTGCTCTGACTTGTTCTTTGTCTTCACCACCAAGTCATCGACATAGAATTATACTTTCTTGTGCAACATGTCATCAAAGATTCTTTTCATCGCTCGTTGGTAAGTTGCACCAGCATTCTTGAGTCCAAACGGCATAACTTTGTAACAATATATCCCTTTTGGAGTATGGAAGGATGTAAATTCCTCATCTCTCGGATCCATGCGAATTTGGTTATAACCAGAGAACCCATCCATGGAAGACAAAGCTTCATGTCCTGTCATTGAGTCAACCATTAATTCTGTTATTGGTAAGGGGAAATCATCCTTTGGGCAGGCTAGATTCAGATCCCGAAAGTCTATACAGATTCTGATTTGGCCATTCTTCTTCCTCACGACCACAATATTTGAAATCCAGGTGGGATACTTAACTTCTTGAATGAAACCCGCATCAATGAGCTTATCTACTTTCGCCTCAATTTGTGGAATAAGTTCTGGCCGAAATTTTCGTTGAGCTTGTTTGACGGGGCGGGATCCATGCTTCACGGCAAGGTGATGGACAACGATCTTTGGATCCAATTCGGGCATCTCCCTATAGGACCATGCAAAGACATCTTCATATTCTTTTAGTAGTTCAAAGTACCTCGCTTCCTCTTCAGGACCCAGCAGGGTGCTCACAAGCACCGGCTTTGGATGATCTGGCATCCCTAAGTTTAGCTCATTCAAGTCATCAATAGTTGCCTGCCCTCCTTCCTCAAAAGCTTCAGGCGCAGGGCTTGGTTCAATTTCCTCGACTACTTCTTCCATGCTTGGCTCATCTTGATCTTGCCCTTCAAGTGCGATATTATTACAGCAGGCTACTTCCTCTTGAGGATCATTATCTTCGTGAGATGTTTGGTGGTGATGCCTTTGTCTCATTTGCCTCTGGCGTTTGGCCTTTGCTTGTGCTTTTAGATGAGCTCCATTTGGCCCGAGCCGTGCAAAAACTGAAGTCCTTTGTATATTATTAGTAGGGGCTTTTGGTCCCAAGCGTTTAAATACGGAGACTCGAACATTCTCACGGGTTTCTTTTTCCTCCTGGTTAACCTGCAACTTTACTTGGTCTTCATCATAATCATAAAGCTGAATCATCACCGGGTTGCATGATGCATTCTTTGCGAAGTTAGATGGTTGATATCCTAAACCATGCTTTTCCCCAAAGCTGCTTTTTTCCAAGGATTGCATCCAAATCACTAAGTTGCTGGGGTTCACCTTTATCATATCCTGCTTTTTGAAACAATTTCTCGACCTTGGGACCAAACCATGCATTTGCTTTCAAGCTTTGGAATTCCTTCATTTTCTTTGAAGGTTCATCAGACACAGTTAATTTAGAGAGCGACGAGACTGGTAGGACCATGCCTTCTTTTAGCACTCTAGCATCTTCTTTAGAAAAGCGAAGTTTGTTGGTCGAGGCAGGGATGTTCCCTTTGGTGCTTTTTGCTTTAGAGAGCATTATGGAGAAAGCCTTGGGCTTCGTATCTTGGCAGTCTTCTAGGTAGAACTTGGTGTCAGCAAAATAGGTTTCCTCGATGTCAAAAGGGGTGGTTTCTGCCACTACACGCTTGATGCTTCCATCCTTACCAACATACTTGAAGCATTGATGCCAAGTTGATGGTACAACTCCATTTTCATGCATCCAAGTGCGCTCGAGTAGCAAGTCATATGAAGTATTTGCGTCAATAAAATGGAACAAAGCAGAGGTCTTCAATTCTTCTATCTCGATTGTAAGCTGAATTTTACCTGTAGAGCATTGCCCCTTTTGGTTGAAACCTTGGATGGTCAACTTGTTACTTGAAAGATCTTTTACAGATAGCCCGATTTTCTTCAATGTTCGAATAGGCATGTTATTCACAGCGGAGCCACCATCAATTAGGATCCTCCCAATCTGGCGTTCGCAAATATATCCGCTTACATAAAGAGGTCGATTATGCAAATGACGGCCCAATTACAAATCTTCGTCATCAAAATAGATTATAGCCATGCAAGCGACACACTTATCATTTGCCTTTTTGTGAAACGCCTTTCCTTCATAAGCTCTTAGGTTAATGAGCACTTAAAGTATGGCTAGCCGAACATCTTGTGGTAGCTTGAGGACCTCATTCATGGTCATGGTTGCAGGGAGATCTTTGAGTTTAGAGATGATGCCAGCCTTAACCACATCAACCTTATCTCCAATGCTTACTTTGCCGGGTCCTTTTTGGCTATGACTTGATTCGTTATCTCCATGAACGCCTGTAGCGTTTACCTCCACATTGTGTTTTATGAAATATGACTTTGGGAAATAGTCAAGCAGTGTTACGGACCTCCTAACCACCTGTTGTGATTCTGCACTTGTTGGATGTAGTGGCTTCCAAACTTTCCTAGGCATTTGAGGATACACTCTTGTGGGGTTACACCCTTCCAGTTTTTTATCTTTTGGAGCTTCTAGCAAAGGATAGTATGGTGGTTGATTCCTTCTTCGTCTTCGGTTTCTCACCATTTTCCATTCACCATCTTACTCATCTGACGAACTGGAACTTGTTAAATCTCCCCACCCAGTTGGCTTTTCTGCTCGGTAGCTCATCGGGTTGAACACTCTTGAAGGACTTGGGATGCTTACTCTTTTTGTCCAAGCATACTTTTATTTCTTACTTATGAATGTTGACCATTCATCATTGACTTCATCTTTCGACTCAGATGAGGACTCCCATGTATTTAAGTCATCGACAATGACATCATAAAAGCTTGGGGCGTTTGGGTTTTTAGAGTATTTTGGCATACCAGGGTATGCATAAATAGTTGTTACCTCACCATCGACCTCAAATTTCACTGGGACAACATCTTTTGGGCCACATGTAAGTACTTCAAGTGTATTTTCCTTCTCTGCGAAGTCTTGAGTAGAGACCTTGACTTCATCCTCAAGTTTTTCTACAAACTTTGGGGAAGTCGCTTTAAAGCATATCTCGGAAACATTAGAAACCAATGGTTCCTCTAAATCATCGAATTTGATATGCCCTTCCTTTTCCATGCGGACTATGAGATCCTTCAACACAAAGCATTTCTCGACGGGCTGGCCAATGATATGGTGAAATCGGTAATACTTAGGGTCGTCTACCCTTCCAACCTCCTCCGATCTCTTTGGATTTGGCAGCTCTATCAAGTTCCTTTTTAGCAACTGGTCCAAGATTGCTGGGACATCCGAATCTGCAAATGGGTATTATTTTGCTTCAAGTTCCTTGAGTGTCAATCTTTTCTTTACATCCGGTTGGCCCTTCACAAATTTAGTATCAAGACTTGAGCTCCATTTGGAGATCTTCGCTGGAGTAGCAGCTACAGCCATGGTTTCCTTTGTCTTTACAACCTTTTCTTGCTTGTCTTTCTTGCCATCTCTTTTTTGAGAGAAACTACTTGGAACATAACTCTCATGCCTTGCAATCTGGATCTCCAAGTCGTAAGCCCTTGTTGCAAGTTCTTTAAACGAATGTGGCATGTTTCCCTTCAAGCTATAGAGTATTCCCCAGTGCATCCCTTGCGCACACATATCGATGGAAGAGGCTTCACTTATCCGCTCCTTGCAGTTGAGGATGTTGGCTCTCCATCGCTCTATGTATTCTATCACTGGCTCATCCTTTCTTTGTTTGATCGCTGCCAGCTCCGGGAGGCTGACCGTCCTTCTCGTGCTGTAGAAACGTGACAAAAACTTTCTTTCAAGTTGGTTCCATCCATCAATGGATCCAGCAGGCATATCCGTGTACCAGTCAAAGGCAGCCCCTTTCAATGATCGCACAAATTGCTTCACCATAAGATCACCATAGGTCCTGGCATTGTTGCAAGTTTTAATGAAGTGAGCCACATGTTGCTTCGAATTGCCCTTGCCGTCAAATTGTTGTAATTTTGGTGGTTGATAGCCTAACGGTATCCTTAGCTCATCGATCCTGTTTGAGTATGGCTTTGCATACACTAGGGATGATTATGGAGCCATTCCAGATTGAGCTCGAATGGTATCCATGATCATGTGTTGCAATTGTTGCACAGACAATGAGGCCACAGACCTTTGGGCTGTGTCGTTCAAAGCACTTTGCAAGGCCGTACGATCATATTGACTTTGCTTTTGCTGCTTTTCCATGTTCTCGAGCTTTTCAGCAATAGGATCAACAGTTTGCTTAAAGCTACTTGTAGTTGCTTCCCCCGGAAAATGTTGAGCTTCTAATTTACTCATCAACAATGCAATCTAGGCATCTTTCTCTTTGAGTTTTGCCGTCAACCTTTCAATGGAAAATGCCATTTGCTCAAGACGATCCTCAGGATTTCCAGAATCTGCTACCAAGGTTGGCAACTTCGACTCCGAGGATGAAGAGTAATCTGCCCACCTTTTCTTTGGGAAAGTCACAAATCCAGTTTTAGATTCTTCACTTGTGGTGGCCTTTTTCATTGATGTCTTGGAAGATGAGTGAGTCCTTATCTTTTCGGCGGAAACTTCCACTTCTTTGTTCCTACTTGAATGGTTGGAGTGGCTTGAAGGATTGTATCTCCCTTTTGTTGGTTGAATTTCTTGCTTCTCTACAGCAGCTCTTTCTTTCTTGCTTTTTGCGAGAAAATTGCTTTAGCGGAGATGCCAGTTGAGATCCTTCAGCATGAGTTTTGCATGAGTGATCGGTACGACTTTTTTTTCCTTTGCCACAAATTTTCCAGTGTTGGCAACAGCACTTTTGGCTTCCATGATCTTTACTTGAGTTTCTTCAAAACTTCTTCGATGCAAGAGATGAGAGGTAGAGAATGTCCCTAGTGGAGTCGCCAGAAATTTGTACGCACAAATTTCGTCTGTAATTTTTTTTTTCTAGTACACCCTAAAATTAATTGTAGCACAAATTACAATATTAAAATTTAGAGCAGAGATTTTGGGGGATCCACTCTCCAGCGTGCTTCTTACGTGCACAATTCTCTGATTAACGCTTCGAGCTTTTGGTGGAGACACGAACGGCCCCCTTCATGAACACGGACTCCGGATTTGTCTTGCACAAACATGAACCAAGGTCCTTGCCGCTTCTTTCGGTGTAAGATTTTTGTTGTACTCCTTGAACTTGGGGGCTTCGAGCAATGTTTGCCGCTTCCTTGCCGTTTTTCCTTGGAGTTTGACTTGGTGCAGCACAGAAACGAATCCTTCACGTTCCTCACCGCTTCCGCCGGATCTGGACTTGAACTTGATGCAACGCTGTCCCGCGTTCTTCGTGTTTCTCGCTGCGTTCTTCAAATCTGGCCTCGAAATTGGGATTTGATCTTCTTTGGAGTTGATTTCTTTTTTCGCCGGGCATTTGTGCTTGATTGGCTTAAAGAATAGGAGAAAACTTCTTGTAGAGAGATTTTTCTTCCTTTCTAAGTTTTTTTCCTCTCGAATTTTTTCTTTTCCTCTTTTCTTCTTTTTCTTTTTTCTTTGGCTTTGGGGACCTATTTATAGGTGTAGAAAGGAAGTGGTTTGGTTCAAGAGAACCACATGTAACAATTATCATGTATTTTTCTTAAGAGAAGATAATTATGATAATTATCTCTCATTAATTATCCAATTTATTTAATTTAAAAGGATAATTAATAGAGCATTCTAGAATGTTCTAGAATATTTGAGCAAAATCATAGGCTTTAATCATTTTGGATTTTAAGGCCCAATTTGCCAAAAGTGGACTTTGGCCAAAATGGCATAATGAGTCTTCATTCAGGGCCTCCAGTTGTGTGCTTTTGAGCTCTTGAAAATTGGGTTTCTTGAATTCGTAGTTTCCAAAATTGGTGGACTTTTGAATTTTGTGCATCAATTTGGAAATGGGCTAGGCAATTTAAATTGGGTTTAATATTTTTTAACCCAATTAAATTTTGATGTCTACATCAGTCTTTTTCTTGAAGACTCATTTGCACCTTATGGGTTTTGCCCTTTTAAGTAAATCAACCAAAGTCCATACTTGGTTTTCATATATGGATTCTGTCACAGATTTTATGGCCTCTAGTCACTTCTTAGAATTTGGTCCTAACATAGCTTGTTGGTAGGTTGTGCGCCCATCTTAATCCATGAGCTTTACATCACTAGTATGAGTTACGAGAAAACCATATCTCTCAGGCTCATGCCAAATCTTACTAGGCCTACGTGTGCTTTATGCTATAGGAATAGGCTCCTGAATTACAATATATTATGGTGATTGCTTGGGTCCCATATTTGGTTTAACCTTTCGCTGTTGTTCTCAAATTTTTTCAAGTTCTAATTTCATCCCACTGGGTTCTTTAGTGATAAATTCTTTTTCTAGAAAGACACCAGTCAGAGCAATAAACACTTTATGCTTAAAAGGATTGTAGAACCCTTTTTTTTTTTCTTTAGGATACCTAATAAAAGGACATTTATTAGATTTGGCCCCTAGCTTATCTGAAAATTGATGTTTCACATAAGCCTAGCAACCCCAAATCTTGATAAAAGATTGATTGGTATTCCTCCCACTCCATATCTTATATGGTGTCTTTTGAACCGATTTAGATAGAACTCAGTTTAGTGTAAAAGCAGCTGTCTCTAGAGCATGTCCCTAAAAGTGGCTTGGAAGCTCAACTTGACTCATCATAGATTGAACCATATCTAATAGGGTTTGATTTCTCCTTTTAGATACACCATTCTATTAAGGTATAGTAGGATATTATACCACACTCCTTCAAATAGTCAAGGAATTCTCAATCCAAGTATTCTTTACCTCAATCTAATTGAAGTACTTTGATATTCTTCCCAAGTTGATTCTGTACTTCATTCTTGAATTCTTTGAACTTTTCAAAGAATTCTGATCACTTGTGTTTCATAAGATACACATATCCATATCTACTGAAGTCATCAGTAAAAGTAATGAAGTATTAGAAGCCTCCTCTAGCTTGTGCAGATATAGGCCCACATACATCACTATGTATGAGTCCTAGTAAGTCATTGGCTTTTCACTATGCCTAGTGAAAGGGGATTTGGTCATCTTGCCCAATAAACATGACTTACATGTCTCATATGATTCAAAATGAAATGAGGCCAAAAGTTCATCTTTGTGGAGTTTGGATATGTGGGTCTAATTTATGTGGCCAAAATGATAATGCTAGGGATATGTCAGGTTCGAATCATTCAAATTGACCTTTTTGGTATTCACATTATAGATTGAATTTTTGAGTTCTAGAACATACAAACCATTGCTCAGTTACAAGCTACCATAAAAGATTTCATTCAAATAAATGAAACAACACTTGTCCTATATTTTAAATAAAAAGCCTTGCTTGTCCAAGCAAGAAACAAAAATTAAATTTATACTAATAGAGAGGCACATAATAACAATTGTCAAATTCTAAAACCTCTCCACTAGGTAAAGTGAGGGAATAAGTCCCTATGGCTAATGCAACAATTCTTGCTCCATTTCTACTCATAGGTCCACTTTATCTTATGCCAATCTTCTACTTCTATTTAGATTTAGTACATTTGTACAAATATGAGATCCACATCTAGTATCCAATACCTAAGATGAGTAAGTAGAAAAATTAGCCTCTATAACAAAAATACCTGAAGTGG
Source organism: Aquilaria sinensis (assembly GCA_005392925.1). Taxonomy (NCBI): domain Eukaryota; kingdom Viridiplantae; phylum Streptophyta; class Magnoliopsida; order Malvales; family Thymelaeaceae; genus Aquilaria; species Aquilaria sinensis. Next base: position 147,563 of record SMDT01002141.1, read on the forward strand.
AAGTCTTATTTCCCTTCTCCTTCTCGAGCTCTTTAAGATAAAGTTTGTAGTTGTGCTTCTAATGTCTATGTTTCTTACGATGGAAACATTCCCCTTCCTTAGCCACACCACTGGACGTTTTCAGTGCACCCAAAGAAGAATTGGAGTTGGACTTTTCTTTAGCTTTATCCTTCTTCTTGTTGGCCTTTCATTTTCTCTTGCCCTTCTAAACCACCACAATGGGCTTAGCTTTCTTAAGGTTTTTCTCAACAGTTCTTAACATGTTGAGCAATTCAATGAAGGACTTGTCAAGATCATTCATGTTGTGGTTCATGATTAACTAACTGTAGCTTTCTGGCAATGATTGTAGGATCACATCAACAGTGATGTATTTGTAGTTCATAACAAACCCTTTCCACTATGCTAGTAATAGTGTGGACGTATCAAATATTTCAATACTTAAACAAACATATGAATTCATAGGCAAGTGCACTTATCATTAGAGTATAGCAGTGGTAAGTACCAAGATCGTTTTCCCCAGGGAACGAAGATTGTCTACCGTACTCAATATCTCCCTGTTATCTAATTGGCAATTAAAAGGAATTGTTTAACTAACTATTATGAACTAACTAGATTAACCTAATGCAGTAAAATAAACTACTGACTATCAGCAAGTGACGAAAAAACAACTAAAACACTCAACGATAAAAAACCTCATACTTAGAATTGAATCCCTTTATAACTTTAATTGTGTTGCTTTTACTTTGGTTTAACAAAATTGTGACTAACTTCGATCGTGGAGTACTACCTAATGTAGATTAGCTTCGTATTATTCTCGTTACATTAACCCTACTCTTAAGTCACCGATAGGATGTCTAGGCATACTGTGCTTCCTAAGAACGCATTGACATCCTACGACCCACTACTAGGTTTTACCCTAGTCTGGAGGTATTATATCGCACCTATTACTCCCGGTTACGATAATATCTCTTTTATCTAACGGTGATCCACAACAAATATACTGGATACTACTTGAAGCATGTTTATCATCCCACATTAAATTAATAGGCTAACTACTATTAATTAATGTAACAAAGCATAATGGATAAATCGCAAGAAAAATACATAATCATATTAAACTAGAAATAATCACAATAACAAAATCATCCTAAGGTTTATCTACTTTAAGAATGAGTAGGAAAGGTTTAGCTCATAATGCCGTAAAATAAACACTAAAGAATTAAAAGAAAACTAAGAAAAAAATGATCCATGGCTACATTTGCTCGTCTTCAAGAGATCTTCGATCCATGACTGAATTTTTTTGTCTCCAAGAGATCTTTGATTCGGTGCTTATAGAAAGGTGTTGATCATTAGAATTACCTTTCATAGTCTTCCTTTATGAAAAATTCTCTTTTTTTTTTTCTTTTTTTTAAACTTTTTTCACTGAATTAACCCGAGAAACCCTAAAAATTAGACAAACATGGGTGGCTACACGGCCATGTAAAAGGCCTTGCTACTCCTTTAGACTTTAAAATTTCACTTAATTCAGTATAGTTAGAACATGGGTGTGCAAGGCATTACATGGGCATGTACAGGGGCGTGTAAGCACCCAAACTTTGCTAAAACTTGTAATTTAGCTCCAAAACTTCACCAAACTCCTTTTAAATTTACAGAAAGCTAAAATATGACCTGAAAATAAAATATGAACCACTTAAGCACCATACCCTAGAAAAAACATATCAAAAGACAAGCAAATAGAAGGTAAAAAACTATAGAAAACATAATTAAATATAAGCATATCATATTTTCCCCCCACACTTTAACTTTTGCTTGCCCTCAAGCAAAAACCAGGAGCAAAATTTGAACAATTTCTTAAAACCTTAAAAACAATTAGAACGTAGAATGTAGAATTATTTCCTTAAGTAAAGAGATATAGAGAGAATTAAGAATCTAATTATCTTGAGAAATTAATAGGACCACCAAGCATGCAACTCCTTTTATCTTTCACTTCCAAAATAAAATAATTTAATGTTAACAATTCACATCCAAGCTAGCGACTTATATCTCTCAAAACCAAAAGGTTAAAATCAAATTTTCATGCAAAGTAAAAAGCACAAACCACACAAAGTAAGAGCTAACTATGCATAGCCATTCAAACCACAAACCATGGATATTGGGCAATTAATTGACTTTTTAATATCTTTTCTTTCTCTTCTTTTTAACCAATTCTTGTCGCGTGTCAACAACATTTGCAGCAAGTGTACACTATAAGAGCTCTGACTATACCAAAGCTAATTTTCAACCTAATCTAAGATGATCTTTTGATCATACTCATATTCTTAGTATCTTTTTAAGCTGAGATCAACTCTTGCTTTAGGAGAAGACCCCAACCTACTTCAACACTAAAAATAGCAGAGTAGTAATTTCACATTTTACTTAACTTTATCAACAATTAACCACAAATCCATCAACCAAACTTTCCATCAATCCAACATAGTAACTCAAAACTTAGCATGCTTTGGAAAGTGTACTAAACACAAAAACTTGATACAAAAGTAGTTTCTTGCGACCATCTTCTATTAGCTTGCTAATGCATCGTAAAAACATTTTAAAAACAAATTAAGCATAAGAAGTGAAAGATTAGAAATTACTTACTTGGTCTTCAAGTTAAGAACTCAAGATATTAAATTAACAATTATTATCTAATAAGCACATGCTCAATAAAATGATTCAAAAACAATTAAGCTAAATTTTTTTTAAAATTTTCAAAAAAATCACCAAAAAGGATAAATTCAAGAATAATAATAATAAATAAGGGTTGAAAATAAAATCCACTATTCCCACATTTAAATTGTACATTGCCTTCAATGTACTAGCATGGAAAATAAAGTGAAAAAAGGAGTGATAGAAACTGATACCGCCCTTGAAAAGAAAAATTTCAGGTACTTGTCTCACAAGTTGGTGTTCCAAAAAGTAGTTCCATAAAGGGTGTTGATTTAGGCTTCCAAAGAAAACATGGAAAATGATGAACCACAAAATATATATGAAAAGAAACATAAGCAAATATAATGAAATTGATACGTAATAGTATGAAACTAACATAGGAGCAACTGATGCTTCAATATCAAAACATAAATAAAGGAAACATAAATGGAAATGGAAAATAAAAAAAGTAGCAATACTCATAATAACATAGCCACATAAATAAATAAATAAATGTCCTAGATCGTAAAGGATCAAGCATCTCCGAGAGGTGGAACGGCCGTAGAGGTGCTCGGAGCCGTCATCATCAGAGTAAGTGTAGCGATATCCTCAGAAAACCCAACCTCAGTGCTTGGCTCCTTTATCATCAGATCAGCTTCTATCCCTCTAGCCTCCTCGATAGTAGTAGTAGCGTCAATAATAGCAATCTTAATAGCTCCCTCTTCGACTCTCTGCTCAGCAGAAGCAAAACTTGGCTTGGCCTACTCAGTTGATGGTACAACAATCGTAGCCTTATCACCCTCCTCAATAGCTTGGTCATCAGTGCTATCCTACTTTTTCAAACTCTAGGAAGGACAAAATTGTTAGTGGAATCATCATCATTGTCATGAACTGAACCCTCTTGGCCATGTCCCGATGTATCTGCCTTAGTACCTCTTAGAAAATATAGACGAATCACCTCCTCCAAGCTCAAGCTCCTCGCCTTAACAGTAGAAAGGTGAGAGCTCAAATCTTCCATCTGATCTAACATGAACTGGTCACAATCTAGGATAGGCTACTGCATTTGAAAAATATCTGACAGTGTGGCCGGTTAGGCATTAGTGGATGTAAAGGGAGCTTATGTCCCAATAGGATCATTCTTCCCAACTTGAATCTCTACATGTGTCCTCTAGATAAATCTCATTGAGCCATTAGAGAGATTGGTCTTCTTCAGTAATCCCATGGCCTGAAATAAGTCCATGTTGGCTATCCCAGGCATCACTACCTAAGTAATCAGTGCCTTAGGAGGGAAAACATCAAGGTCCTAGGCTAACCTTGCCACGAACTATCTAATACATAAAGCCCTAATCCTCGCGTGGTAGGCAGTATCCTATGCCCACCAAGCAAATGGGACACCTAAATGGTAATGCACTCAGTGAACAATACAATACAGGTGTAAGAGTCTTGTCTTGGTCACCATGCCTGTGCTCTACCTCCTACCACCAATGGAACAGGTGATCAAATAGTGTACATAAGCACAAGGCTGACATGAAGATTTCAGGATCTTATGATAACATACTTTTATGTTATCTTTCTTCTTGTATATGCCACATGCATATTCGTTTATTTCAATTCAACATAAGCATGCATAACATGTTATATAACATATCAAGATCACATACATGTTGTGTTAAATAAATCCTAGCATGCTGCTAAGAACATACATAAGAAATGAAACCTAACATGCTACTAGACCAAGAAAAGATGTGCACCTTTCTTCTTGGTTATCTTTGGCAAAACCTTGAGGGAGAACTTGATCTTAGAAGGGCACCTTGAAGCTTGAATAGAGATGAACAATCTCTATGTAAATCCACCCACAATGCTCTCAAAAAGTGTTTAATATTTCGGCCTCTAAAGGAAATAGGAGGAGAACAATTTTCTCTCAAGAAAAATGGAGCAAATGGAGTGCAAATTCGTGCTTAAAATGGCCAGCCACTAAAGGCTATTTATAGATGACCAAAAGGCACACCTTTACACCAAGAAAGGTGTCTTTTAAGCCAAAGAACACTTCCTTTGGCTAAGGGTCATGTATGGTGGCGAAAATACATGTCTTTTAGCCAAGGAACACTTCCTTTGGCCTATAAGTGGCTGGCCCACCCTGGTGGCGAAAATACACTTTGGCCAAGGAACACTTCCTTATGTTCCTTTGGTCAAGAGACATCTCTTGGTGCTATAACCAACCCATGGCCGAATATACATGTCTCTTGAGGTCAAAGGACATCATTCTTGGTGCAATAACCATAAGAGACATGTTCCTTTGGTCAAGAGACACCACCTATAACCACCAACCCATGGCCGAATATACATGTCTCTTGATGTCAAAGGACACCTGCAATAACCACCCCAACCACCTCATGGCCGAATATACAAAAGACATCATTCTTGGTGCAATAACCACCCCAACCACCTCATGGCCGAATATACATGTCTATTCACTCAAGGAACACTTCCTTTGGATGAAAGGACATGTTCTTTTAGCCAATAGTCATCTCTTTTGATGAAGAGACATACCTTTACACAAAAGATGTGTCTCTTGGTGGTTTTGAGCTAAAAGCAAGGTGAGCTGGCACAAAGCTAGCTCACTATACTACTTATGCACCATTGAGCTCCTTTGAGCTCCAACCAAGCACCATGAACTGAGGTCCAGCTCCTAGAGCTGACCTTAGAGCTGGAGTTAGCTGCTCTCAGCTGAAGTGAACTGAAGTCCAGCTACACTCAGCTACCAGAAGCTGAAGTGAGCTGACTTGAGCTGACTTGAGCTAACTTGAGCTGAAGTCCAGCTACTTTGAGCTACTTATAGCTGAAGTGAGCTGACTTGAGCTGAAGTCCAGCTACATTCAGCTACCAGAAGCTGAAGTGAGCTGACTTGAGCTGACTTGAGCTAACTTGAGCTGAAGTCCAGCTACTTTGAGCTACTTATAGCTGAAGTGAGCTAACTTGAGCTGACTTGAGCTGAAGTCCAGCTACTTTGAGCTACTTAGTCTAGCTACGTTGAGCTACATATAGCTTGAAGTGAGCTGCCTTAGCATAAGCTAGCTTGAGCTAAAGGGAGCTACTTCTAGCTGCCTTAGATAGCTGTTCAAGCTAGAGTTAGCTCAATGAGCTCAAATCCTACCTTAAAAGGATCTTGGTGCGCCAAGAATTCCAACAAACTCCCACTCGCACTAAGATGCTTTTAAACTTCCAGCTCCCACTCAAAACAAACTCCTTAATCCTTATAGCCGAAATAATCCAGACACTTCTACATATATAGAGTTGTGGGTGCGACCTCAGGCACACACACTAAGTCTCTTCTATTGAGGTTGTTAGACTCTCAATAGAAGATTGTCCTCTCCTCATAGTTTGAACTTCTTCAAACTTTCTTTGAACACATCAAATTCAAGTGTGTTGCTTAAACACATCAAGCTTGCTTGAACACATCAAGCTATGCCTCCCAGACCCCAGACATATGATACACTTCTTAATCACAATCAGTCTCTTTCTTAGAATTTCAACTCCTTGAAATCCATGATTGTATTAAGCATTGAGTACTCATTTCAATCACTTGTCATTCAATCTAGCATACTACTCACAGTAATATGTGGGCCCAAGATTGAATTTAGTGAACGTGTATCATCTTAATGTCTTTCCTTTTAGCTTCAACTACTTAGGTCAATGAGTTAACATGATTACCCAAAAGGAGGATACTCCAGTCTCATTTCTCTAAGACCTTCGACAACCAATCAAAGTAATCATAATTAACTCAACTTCCTAATAGCAAGCCATAGTCACTAAGAGTCTGATTCGAAGAATCTCACACTAAGCAAGAATAGAGACAACTTGCTTAAATTCTTCTCTGGTCGTATTTCATGGTCATGGAACACTTGGAAACACATCCATTAAAGTTCCATAATACACTTCTAAGGTGTTTTACTCATGTCACTCCCACTTGGAGTGATCTCCATTCCAATTGAGGAGTGTGTCATTTCTCCCTCTTAAAACACCATTAAGTGTACTCCTCTTAACATATAAAAGGAGGACATGTCAATAACCATGAAATTTCTCCATGTAAGCCCTAGCTTACATCTAACATAGGCTAGGATGTATGAATGGTCATACAAACTGAATGCACCAAAGCATTGAATCTTGATTACTCATAATCAAGGCGACCATAAAAGCTAAAGTGTCATGTGTTGGAGCATGACTCCCACTTAAATGTATCATTCACTTAAGTTTCATTTAAGTCTTTAGCCAGTCTCATCCTTAATCTTACACAAAGATCAAGGGCGGATGACTTGTGTGAGAAAGTCATCCTCTGCCTATGTTTGACATGTTCATTTGTTCGTTGTGATTCATAAAATTGAACTGAGTATTTCATAAAATAATCTGTATTATTTCAAAGAAATACATAACATGTGTGACACCAAAGAGGTGAAGTACATCCAACATTTACATTCTTCTAAGACCCATTGCTCTAACATGTCGAGCAAATACAAGTGGTGGCAATGGCTTAGTGAGAGGATCTGCCACCATCAGGTCTGTAGAAATGTACTCAATCCTAACTTCACCCTCTTCAATTGCATCCCGCACAAAGTTATATTTCATGCTAATGTGCTTGGTTTTTCCATGGTATTTGGGGTCCTTGGTATAAGCCATGGCTGCCATACTATCACTGTAGATAGTAATAGGTTTCTCAATAGAAACCCTGGACTCCAAATTCTTAAGGAAATAACCTAGCCAAAGGGCTTCTTGTACAGCTGAGGCACATGAAATAAATTCAGCCTCCATTGTGGACAATGCTGTACAAGTTTGCTTCTTACTACACCAAGTAGTAGCCCCACCATTTAGCATGAAAAATAACCAGATGTAGACTTGTTGGAGTCTCTATCTCCTCCCCAATCAGCATCAGAATAGCAACGTAAACCAAGGTCTTTACCTTGGTAACAAAGCCAATAATCCTTAGTACCCTTGAGGTACCTTAGGATCCTCTTGACACTCCTCCAATGCTGCAGACTAGGGTTGGACGAATATCTTCCTAGAAGTCCAACCGCTTGGCTGATGTCTGGCCTTGTACATAACATGGCATACATCAAGCTACCAATGGCACTTAGGTAGGGGACCTGAGCCATCTCTTCCTTCCCCTTTGGAGTCTTAGGACACAAGTCCTCTCCAATCTTGCAACCATATGCAAGAGGTGTACTCATGGGCTTTGCGTTTGTTAAGTTGAACCTTGCAAGAATCTTATCAATATAAGGTTCTTGAGAAAGGGCCAACAACCTTGCCTTTCTATCCCTCAGGATTTTAACCCCTAGGATAAAGGCAGCCTCCCCCATGTCCTTCATGTCAAATGTGGAAGATAACCATCTCTTGATGGTACTTAACAATGCAAGCCCATTACTTGCAATCAGTATATCATCTACATATAGAGTCAATACTGCAAAACTAGACCCAGAAGAGTACAAGTATACACAATGGTCTTCATGCATCATCACAAAGCCATAGCTTGTGATTGCATGGTGAAACTTCAAGTACCACTGTCTTGAAGCTTGCTTAAGACCATAGATAGACTTCTTTAGTCTACATACCTTGTCCTCTTGACCCTTTTGGACAAACCCCTCAGGTTGTCTCATATATATCTCCTCACTCAAATCACCATTGAGAAAGGCGGTCTTTACATCCATCTGATGTAACTCTAGGTCTAGATTTGCCACGATGGCAAGTAATATCCTGATGGAAGTGAATTTTACAACAGGAGAGAAGGTGTCTTTGAAATCAACACCCTCCTTCTGTGTAAAACCCTTGGCCACCAAACGGGCCTTGTATCTTTCGATACTTCCATCAGAGTTCACCTTGATCTTGAGAACCCACTTGTTCCCAATTGCCTTACGGCCTGGAGGAAGATCACTTAGCTCCCAAACCCCATTGAGATGCATTGAATGCAACTCATCCTTCATTGCATTTAGCCACTCTTCCCTCTGTGCACCCTCAAGAGCCTCCTTAATGTTACTTGGCTCATCTATCTCAGATGCAACCAAATTTGCCTCACTATCCAAGATCCACCATTCTTTAGGTGGTCCAAATTTCCTCATTGATCTTCTCAATGTAGGCTGAGATGGAGGCAACTCATGCTCCATCTCTTGAGGCTCAACATTTTGCTCTTGAGTATCCTCAACTCCCTCTTGAACAAAACCTTCCTCTTGGAGGTCTTGCTCATGTTGGTCCACAACAACAGGCATTTCTGGAGCCATTGCTCCATGTGGTTGAGGTACTCCCTCTAGAGTAGGTGCATGTGTCCCAGGTGTCCTTATGACACTTGGTTGATCCTCATCTAGGATCTGGCTTAATGAGGTTAAGTCACCACGCTCACCAACTTTGGGGAACTCATCCTCCACAAAGTTAGCATTCCTTGCATCAAAGATGTTCCCAGTTTTGTGACTTATATCCAAGAACACATAACCCCTAGATTGTTCAGCATAACCAAGGAAGGCACACCTCCTCCCTCTTGGACCCAACTTTCCCAAAGGATGGTCCGTTATGTGAACATAAGCCAAACAACCCCAAGGGCGTAAATAGCTTAGATTAGGAGTTTTCTTCTTCCATAACTCATATGGAGAAGAGTTCACATTCTTGGTGGGTACTCTATTAAGGACATGAACTGCACACAGCAGTGCATCACTCCAATAAGTGATGTCTAAGTTGGCCTTTGCCATCATGGAACGTACCATGTCCATAAGAGTTCTATTCTTCCTCTCAGACACTCCATTCTGTTGGGGTGTCCAAGGAAGAGTGAACTCCCTCTCAATACCCTTCAAGTCACAAAATGCCTTGAATGCATTTGATGTATACTCTCCACCCCTATCTGTCCTCAAGGACTTAACCTTCTTACCTACTTGGTTCTCAACCAAGTGCACATACTTCTCAAAGCATGCCAAGGCCTCTGCCTTGTTTCTGAGTAAGTAGATGTGGGTGAATCGAGTATAATCATCTGTGAATGTGATGAAGTACTTGAATCCATTTCTGGATTCAACCCTCATTGGCCCACACAGGTCAGAGTGAACTAAACTTAGTGCCTCACTTCTCCTAGTTGCTTTGCCAAAAGGCTTTCTTGTGGCTTTGCCCTCTAGGCATGATTGGCAACTTGGAAGGACTACCTTGGTCAAAGAACCTAGCAAGCCACTTTTGGCTAGCTTGTCCATTCTATCTTGACCAATGTGACCCAACCTTTCATGCCATCTCATTTCATTTGTGACCTCTGTCACATAGCAACTAGGACTTGCAACAGAATGGTCAGTTGGCTTCAACTCATAAAGCCCATTATTAACTGAGCAAGTGCATACTATCTTATTATCTTTAATAATAGACACATTATTATTAAAGAAATTAAAGCAATAATTGTACTTCAACATACAACTTATAGAAATCAAATTTCTACAAATGTTTGGTACATACAATACATCTATTAGATACAAATATCCAATATCTATAGGAATTCTACATGTTCCTATGCCTTCCACTTCCAGCCTAGCATCATTTCCCACTGAAACATGCTTAGCTCCTTTTGAGAGCTTCCTGTAGGCCACAAACCAGGACTTGTCCCGAGCTATGTGGTCTGTTGCTCCCGAGTCTACAATCCACAAAGAATTACACTCAATTAGTAATGTACATGACACAACATGTTGCTCATCAGTGAGCACATGCCCTGCTGTCTTGAGTTGGTGGATCATGCATGACATCTCACGCAAGTGAGCACTCATAGAGTGATCAACACACTTCACATAATTCTCAAACCTGAGAATCATTAAGCGTTGTTTCTCTACAGAAACATCTCCATACTTGGCCTTGACTGAGTCCCATATGGCCTTAGCCCCCTCAAGCATGGAGAATTCCACCATAATCTCATCCACCATAGTGGAGAGGAGAGTGACTCTACACATAGAGTTCTTCTTTAGGAATGCCTCATAGGCAGTCCTATCCTGTCCCTCAGCAGGAGGCATGATCTCTTGAGTGAGCACATCAAGAGTATCTTGCTCAGTTAAAATGAATTTAACCTTCTGTTGCCAAATTGAATAGTTTTCACCATCCAATTTGAGGTCACGGTTTAATTCTGCAACTATATTCTTACAAGCCATCTACATTGATGCAATTCACATGTTTTAGTTCAATTTACACAACAAGACTCAACAAAGCAACATGTGTATGAAACAACTTCTAACATGCTCATATATGGCAAAAGAGATGCATATAGCATTCGATCAGAAATACATAAACATGCCTTCATTGCTTCATACACATATCCTTCATTAGCCTTTCTCAAAATCATACACATATGTATGATCCTAAATCATGCTTACTACATGCAACATATACATTTTCATGACCTAGGCTCTGATACCAATTGAAGATTTCAGGATCTTATGATAACATACTTTTATGTTATCTTTCTTCTTGTATATGCCACATGCATATTCGTTCATTTCAATTCAACATAAGCATGCATAACATGTTATATAACATATCAAGATCACATACATGTTGTGTTAAATAAATCCTAGCATGCTACTAAGAACATACATAAGAAATGAAACCTAACATGCTACTAAACCAAGAAAAGATGTGCACCTTTCTTCTTGGTTATCTTTGGCAAAACCTTGAGGGAGAACTTGATCTTAGAGGGGCACCTTGAAGCTTGAATAGAGATGAACAATCTCTATGTAAATCCACCCACAATGCTCTCAAGAAGTGTTTAATATTTCGGCCTCTAAAAGAAATAGGAGGAGAACAATTTTCTCTCAAGAAAAATGGAGCAAATGGAGTGCAAATTCGTGCTTAAAATGGCCAGCCACTAAAGGCTATTTATAGATGACCAAAAGGCACACCTTTACACCAAGAAAGGTGTCTTTTAAGCCAAAGAACACTTCCTTTGGCTAAGGGTCATGTATGGTGGCGAAAATACATGTCTTTTAGCCAAGAAACACTTCCTTTGGCCTATAACCACCCATAACTACCTTATGGGCGAAAATACATGTCTTTTAGAGCCAAGGAACACTTCCTTTGGCCTATAACCACCCCATAACTACCTTATGGGCGAAAATACATGTCTTTTAGAGAACATACTTTGGTGTCTTTGGCCTATAACCAAATACATAACTACCAAAGGACATCACTCTTGGTGGTGAATCATACATGTAACCACCCCAACCACCCCATTGAATATACATGTCTATTCACTCAAGGAACACTTCCTTTGGATGAAAGGACATGTTCTTTTAGCCAATAGTCATCTCTTTTGATGAAGAGACATACCTTTACACAAAAGATGTGTCTCTTGGTGGTTTTGAGCTAAAAGCAAGGTGAGCTGGCACAAAGCTAGCTCACTATACTACTTATGCACCATTGAGCTCCTTTGAGCTCCAACCAAGCACCATGAACTGAGGTCCAGCTCCTAGAGCTGACCTTGAGCTGGAGTTAGCTGCTCTCAGCTGAAGTGAACTGAAGTCCAGCTACACTAAGCTACCAGAAGCTGAAGTGAGCTGACTTGAGCTGACTTAAGCTAACTTGAGCTGAAGTCCAGCTACTTTGAGCTACTTATAGCTGAAGTGAGCTGACTTGAGCTGACTTGAGCTAACTTGAGCTGAAGTCCAGCTACTTTGAGCTACTTATAGCTGCAGTGAGCTGACATAAGCTAACTTGAGCTAAAGGGAGCTACTTCTAGCTGCCTTAGATAGCTGTTCAAGCTAGAGTTAGCTCAATGAGCTCAAATCCTACCTTAAAAGGATCTTGGTGTGCCAAGAATTCCAACATGACAAACCCAACCTAAATGCCTTGGACGTTGTGGGCTGGTACAAGCCTTCATCCTTAGTGATCTCTGTCTAAAACTCATGCGGAGTGGGAGTGGTGGCACCAAACTCACAGATTGAGCCTTTGTGCTTGTCGGAACTGATAAACTCCTGAGTGTAGAAACCAAGGCACCATCCTAACTCATTCAGACTCTACTCAAAGTTTTGCTCTTTAAGGCGGAACTTTACTACATTGAGGTCATGTCAGACTTAAGTGTACTCAGAAACTGGAGGTTAAGTCGCCATATGTAGGCTCTTGATAGTTGAATACTAATAGCCATCTGTTGAAATCTATGAGTGCTTGAACCTCTTCAACTAGACCCAGTTGAGCTAGAACGTCTTAGTGAATCGTCATGTTTGCCTTGAATGTTTTCACCCTCAAAATATCATATCTATCCCACTGGGCATCCTCATTGAAGTTAATAAGCAAGTATGACTTTTTCGGCCTCTTGGTGTGGATTGGGAGTTTTTCCTAGTGCTTGGTTATCCTAAAAAAGGAAGAAGATTTTCCCCATTGCAACAAATAATCTCCAATACAATATAATCTAGAATAATTTCCAGAATGAGAGCTCTAAACAAAAATCAATAGCATTCCCATTATATGAAACAAATCTAATTTAACTTTAGGCATTAAGGTGATTGGGCTTAACACATCTAATTTAACATGGGTGTGTAAGGCATTACATGGGCATGTACAAGGGTGTGTAGGCTCTAAAACTTTGCCAAACTTATAATTCAGCTCCAAAACTTCACCAAAATCCTTCTTAACTTATTTGAAGCTAAAATATGACCTGAAAATAAAATATAAACCAATTAAGTACCATATCCTAGAAAAAACCCATCAAAAGACAAGAAAATATAACAGAAAAAATTATAGAAAACATAACTAAATATGAGCACATCTAACAGTTAACTCTTTTTGAAGGGGAAATCCCAAATTCTCAAGATTGTCAATTTAGCCAATCATCTTGAGCCCATTAGGACTTTTCTCAAACATTTTGCACTAAAATAAAACCTTGGAGGTCTCAAACCTCTCATGTCAAGTTTGCTCTTGAAATAGCATCTTAAAGTGTTTGATTATATCAAACGTCCCCATGTTCTCATGTTGCTTCTGAAGCTTAGATTCCATGGTTATTAGCATGAGACAAGTAACATCTAAAGCATCATCAGAATGCTTTGGATAAGCATCCCTTTAAGCTCTTAGAACATTTAGAATAGGTTGCTCTAGGACATAAAACTTTCTCTCTTACTTGAGGACTTTCCTCAAATTTCAGCACCATATGAGAAAGTTGGTCCTGTTCAGTTTTTCCTTCTCAAGGATCGATCGCAATGAAAGTGTTGATATGTTTTGTGCTATAGTAATCTACAACAATAAATATGCAGTGTAAGAGTTATGTATTTTAATTCATTTAATAAGGACTTTTATTAGAAGATACTCCCACTATTTTCCTCAAAATAATAACCCTCGATGTTATATCAGAATACTTCAGTGCTAAGTTATTCTAGTGAGCCAAGATCTATATTTCACCACAACTTGAGTCAGCGTGACTTTTCTCTCAAGTAATAGCTACTGAAGTAGGAAACTCATTTGCAATTGTATCTCATGCAACTCTTGGATAGTTGGGTGAACAACACTTGTTCAAGCTTATCTCATGAACTTAAACCCAAGTCTATGCCTCTATGTCCATAATCCTGTTGGGATGGCTTAGTTAAGTAGGACCCAAAGTTAGCAATTTGGATATCATTTTTATCTCATTACATTTTACCAAGATGAACATAGGTACTTTGCTTTGGAAAACCCACCCAATGTTGATCAAAGTCTTGATGAGTACCAACATTTGGAAGACATCACATTTAATGACTTAATACTTTGCTAAGGGGATTTTTCTTTAATCTCATGAATTATTATCTTTTGTTGTCTTATACATGCATCACATACAAATATAAAAATTGCATCTCATGCATACAACTAATTAAATGTGACATGGTTTTAGCCCAAACTATGCGATATTCTTAAGCTAATGAGAATATCATGAAATCCTGAGAAACAAAAAAGTCTTTATAAGCTTCTTGTCCTCCTTGCTTGGCTACCTCATTGCCTTGGATACACCCAAGATGTATAGTTACAATAATGATAGAAACCTTGAGTTACATTTGAATAGAGTAAGGTGAAAAGAGATGATATAATGAAAATAATAAAGAAAGGCACAACATGTGGCCATATTTACAAGTATAACCAACTAGGGCTATAACCACACACCACGCTTCAATCAACAATCAGAATGTCAAGTTAAATCTCATTCAACAAGAAAATGCATGTTGATTAAAGTGGGTTTGTTAACTAGTTTATTCATATGGTGCTTTTCAAACTTAATCGGTGGTGAAATGAGGTAAATTAGGGTAAATCAAGTGTTCAAAATTTTTTTATCTAGTCTCACTTAATCAAAGGGCTTAGAGATATCACTCCTATTATATACGAGGGGCCAATCCCATCTTGATCATACAAATGCTTTTCCATCATTTGTGACATGCCTAATGACCACATTTGTGTTCACTCTATTACGAGCAACAAAGAGAAGTATCAAAGTATGTGACTCACGTGTAGGGAACTTTGATGACCTCAGGTCAAAAGACTACATGTACAATGATCACTATAAGAATCTCTTATGACACTCATATAGTGATCCATGTATCGTTGTCATCGCGGGTTGATTCTGTACACAAGCTCTCTAACTCATACCCACATGTAAGCCATACATCCCATATTAGTCTCCATATATGTTGGTCTTTATATATTATTGCAACTTATTCACAATAATACTTGACCAAGAACGTTTAAGAATATTATTATTCTAGGGTTATAATTATGTTATGTAGAAACAAATAATAAACACAATTATTGGAATAATGCCTCAATAAATTATCATTACTCATTGTGTGAAATACAATCATCTCATGATTAACTTTTTGGTACAATAGCAACACTAGGTGCACAACTTTGTCAGGTGGTGTTGGCTCATGGATGTTAGTAGTTCATCCACAAGAGTGCCCTAAATACCAAAAACTGCTTTCACAAGCTTGGGTTTGATCTTGCTCTATTAAAATTCTTTCTCCTCTTTTTATTTTTGTTTTGTGTTTTTTCCATTAATCCATTGCATTCCCTGCCATTCATCTAGGTGACTTCCACCTAAGTCATTAGGTCTAGCCTACTTGAAAGGCAGCGCACCGAGCAAGAAGCCACCAATGAGAGTTGTTAGGGTTGAGTCTTACCACTAGCATACCTTGGCATGAAATCACCTGGTTGGCTATCTCATCAGGAGCCTTATCAAGTGAGCCCAAGCCTTACTGACTGAGAAGCACCTCAGTTACAAGGAAGTTTTCTACTAGCATCAAGCCAAAATAGGTCATCTCTGTGATGGCTGATCTTAAGCTTGGAGGGTTGTGTTGAAGATCTCCTGTCGGGCTTAGATGAGTGTTGCCACTGTGTGATCCTTTCATTGATGGTATGTGTAAGTGGCAAGTAATGTAATACTACTTATGTGCTTTTGTTATGTTTAACACTTAGTATATTATAATTAATGTTATAACTACTTATTTCATAGATTTAGGAGTTTTGAGCATCATTTAGATTGGAACATCAAGGTTATAGGCCTAGGAAAGCTAGATTGCGTACTTAAAGACTCAATTGAATGAATTAGGAAAAAATTTATAGGTCTTGGCTGAGAGAAGAAATGCCAATTTTAGCAATTAAAGGGACTTAATTGCAAAGTCGATGTTAATTTGGCAAGGAAGGCTTGGGCAACTAAAGTGTAACACAGGTTTTAGGTACTAAATTGGCAATGTGAAAATAGTTAAGGGTTGGTACTAGAGTTTAAACCCCACTATCATCTTCAATCTTTAGCTAGCACTTTTTTGGGCATTTCCAGCCAAGGCAATCTGGTTTTCAAACTAGAGAAAAATAAAAATTCATAGGTATTTTAGAGAGAGAAAGTGACTTTCAGCAAGTCTTCAACATCAAAACATGTATGCAAAGGAGTTTCCCTGTCGGTCAAGCAAACACTATTCACCAGAGAGCTTCTTAAGGTTTCCAACCTTTGATTCAATGGTTTATGGTAAGGATGCATGGTCTTGTTCATGTTTTATGCTTAATTAGTGCAATGATAAGGTAATGAATCAATGCATGTCACAAAAAAATTAGGAAGCAAAAGGATTCTAGATGGGAAAATGAACTTGGTTTTTAGACTTTGGTAAACAAGTTAGATTACTTGCATGTTTATTTTGACATAGTCTAATAGCAAAACTAATCCCTTATGTAGAAAATGGATAGGAAGGTCAAGGATTTCTAGACCTTATAGTATGGCCATATTACCTAGGACTCTTTTAAATGCTCAGGTTATCTTGGAATCCATGGTTAAAGTATGCGCAAGTAATTGATTTTAATGAATGCATGCTTATGTGTGTTGCAAGATCTACTCTGTAGGTCATAATATGTACTAACATTTATGTGTGTTGCATGATTTATTATGTAGGTCATAATATGTACTAAGTTCACATAAACTTAGTCCTTACTTGTTTACCCTTTACGGATCCTAAGTAAGCCTAGGCTAAGAAGTGTAGTTAAGGGTTCCATGTGGGTGTTCTTACAGGTATGCATATATGTTCCTTACTTTTTGTATGGTTTTATGATTAATGTAAATTATAGCATTGGCAATTAGTTTTGTAACGTAATTTACTTAAGCGTGTAGAGTTACTATGTTGGAAAAGCAAGGATTGTGTAGTCAGAGATGCTTCATAGTGACAAGGTTAGGAAGAGTGATGGCTAGCCTTGTAATTGTTTTTGTTCATAATTCTAGCACTAGTGGTTTTTTAGTGTTGTGCCCAAAAGCTAATTATGAGATGATTGTATCTTTGCACATTGAGTCATGATATTTTATTAAGGCATTAATCCAGCAATTATGTTTGTTGTTTTGTTTCTGCGTAACTTAACAAACATAATCGTAACCCTAGAATAATGATATTCTTAAACGTCCCTGGTCTAGTATTATTATGGAGCGGGTTGCAATAATACATAACGACTAGCATATGTGGAGACTAATATGAGATATGTAGTCTACATATGGGTACAAGTTGGAGAACTTGTGTACTGGACCGACCCACCATGAGAACACTACATGGATCGTTATATGAGTGTCATAAGTGATTCTCATAGTGATCATGGTATATGTAGTCCTTTGACCTAAGATCATCAAGGTTCCCTACATGTGAGTCACATACTTTGATACTTTCCTTTGTTGCGCGTAACTGAGTGAACTTGAAGGAGGTCATTGGGTATGTCACATATCATGCGGAGGGATTTGTATGATCAAGATGGGATTTGTCCCTCCTATGTAACAGGAGTGATATGTTCGGGCCCCTTGATAGAGTGAGGCTTAGAAAATGCATGGCCATGCTCGGATGAGTTGATATATGATATCAATGTCATCAGTTTAAGTTGGTCTACTCGGTAATCAAGAAACCAAAGATTGGGCTATACGAGAGTGACACATTCCATGTCTCGTGCTTAGTCTTGATATCTTGGACAAAGGGACAATGGCATATATCGGTGATGATCGTAAAGGTTTAGTCGAATCATCGACAATCTTGTCACTTGGGTAGCAATGATGTGTTGCTAGACACCGCTCATTGCTTATGATCATAAATGTGATTTATGATCATTGCCAACATGGCAAGAGCCTATTGGGTCACACACATAGAGCTATTTGGATCATTAGAGTGCATGGGCTAATTATTTGGGTTATGGTTTCACTTTAATTTCGTATTAATAATGGGCCAAAGAGTTGAGCCATTATTAAGCCTGAAATTAAATCCTAATTGGATTAAGGCTTTGAAACCCATTAGGCCTAGAAGTTGAGTCTCACTATAAATACAACTTCTAGTGAGAAATTCGCAGGTCTCCTTGCCCTAGCGTCCCAAAAGGACAGCCACACTTTTCTCTTGCAATTCCTTGGAGGACGCAAGCTAGCACTGCGAGCTTAAGAGAAACGCATCTGCCGGGACGTGGTGGAAGCGTGGTGATCCTGAGAGGCTCGTGTGGATACAATAGAGAGCTTGAACACGTCAACTGTTCAGGTTTTATGATTCGACTCTACAGTTGAGTGAGAGATCTCAACCGAAAATTAGGTATGAAAATTTTCGAACACCCGGTTTACCCCGTTTCACTTGGATCCTGGAGCGTTTCGGTTAAATTCTGCTACGCTGTTTGGCTCCCAAAACCCATCATGGTTTTTGGAGGGCCAGATCCTCCAATGGCAAGACCAAACCTAGAATATTTGTACTTTGAAGTGAAGTTATGGATTTTAGCATGTGAACTATGCCCTTGTAAGGTTTATTTTGCTTTTCTAGATTAATGTAGGCTTGTTTGGATGTTTTTACCTAAACTATGTTAAATTGTTTTATGACTTCTAGCAAAAGTAAAGAATTTGACCTAGGTTTAACTTTTATTTTTCCTAAGCAAGAAGTTGTAGTTCATCTATTTATATTTCAATATTGCCTAATTTATAACCTATTTATAACTTTCCTACATGGAACTAAAGTTTATATTCTAGATTTATTCTACCAAATTTATGTTCTAGTTTACTAGACTTCATGCACAATCAATAGTTTTGACCAAAATTTGAATTGTTGATTAAAACAAGTTTGAACCAAATGCTTAGGTAAGAACCCTTCCTATATTTATTCAAATCATACATGAAATTGATCCTACTTAAAGTCTTGTTGGGTTAGCTCTACATAGTCAAATGAACACATTAGCATAAGGAAACTGATAGAAGCTGGTATTAGAGCTAATGTTTGCCAAAACTAGGGAAGTTGAAGGATAAAAATAATACCACAGTGATATAGTAGAACCAAAGAAAGGAATATATATGTGACAAACTTATAATTGATATATAAATGTTTGTTTTATGTTTTGTTGTCTATTTTGTAGGAATGTAATAATGGCCAAAAAGGATAAGGCAACCAAGAGGAAGGGAGCCTGAGGGCCTTGAGAGAACAACATCTATGAATTAAGCACAGAATGTTGGACAAAATCAACCACATGATGCTGGATAACAGAATGTGCAAACTATTGGATAGCCTAGTTTTGGGACATAAAACCAAGGGCAGCCATAGAATTAGAAACCCATACTTCATGGCCTCAAAGCAATGCTCTAAATGAAAGCATTGCTAGGCTTGTCCAGGCATAGCAAGCACCAAAACCAATTGGCATTAGACTAGCTTCACCTTTAGCACCATAATTGAGTCTTGAGGTTAAACCATAAAATTAAAAAGGTCAAGCCTTAAGAGTGTAGCCTTTAAACCAACAAGCAAAAGTTGAAGATGAAGAACAAGGTCCTCCTAGGGCACCTGAGGTTGTCAGAAATCAATTGAGAAGGGTTATAAAAATAGATCCAGAGGATGAAAAGGAGGAGTAGGAAAAGGGACCAAGGCATATAAGATAGATGAGGTCAGAAATACACCAAAAATCTTATGTGCATGTCAAGATTTTAAATGACCCTGGGGTTAGACAAGGACAAATGCATAGAGAAGAGGGAAGACATGAAAGACACAGAGATAGGTCCAGAAAGAGAGAATGAAGCATAAAGGTGACCAAAGGGAAGGTGAAGAAGATATGAAACTATTGGATAGGTTTAGAGGGCTAGGTCCACCAAGTTTTAATGGCAGCGGTAGACTAGACAAGGCAAAATTCTGGTTCAATCATGTAAAAAAGGTGTTTGAAAGAATGAGGTGTATTTCTACATTAAAGGTGTCCTTGACAACCTATAATCTCACGAATTAGGAAAAGCTATTATGGAAGACTACTAAGAGAAGCTTTGAGGGCCAAGAGGCTAGGAATCTAGACCGTAGAAGAGAAATAGGTTGGTTTGAGTTTGTGGAACTCTTTGAGAATTAATACATTAGTGAAGCCATTAAGAATAGGAAGTAACTTGAGTTTGACCAAATGATCCCAGAAGTTAGACTGTTATAAACTATGGGCAAAATTTTAATACTTTAGTGAAATATACATATAAATTTGAGATTGATGAAGTGTTAAAGGCCTTAAGGTTTGTCAAGGGACTTTATTATGAGATAAGGCAGTTTGTCAGACCCTTTTCAATGGAGAGTTATTAGAAAGTGGTGTAAAAGGCAATAACTATGTAACAAGGTCAGATGGAAGAACAGGCTAGAAGCAAGAACGCTAGAGAGTCCAGTATTAAGTGGATGAGCAAGAATTTTTTGCAAGTAAAGGCTTGAAAAAAGTGTTAATGTAAAAGCTCATTCAAGCAAGCTCTTTATTCATCCAAGAATTGAAAAGATGTACAAGGATTTGAAGCCCTACGTTTAATGGCCAAGAATGAAAAGGGACATAGTGGAATATGTCATGAAAAGTCTTACTTATTAGAGGGTTAAGGTAGAGCATCAGAAGCCAGTTGGGAAGCTTCAACCCTTGAAAATACTAGTCAGGAAATAGGGAGCCACTACCTTGGACTTTCTTATAGGTTTACCACCCTTAAGAACCAAGCATGATACCATTTGGGTAGTGGTAGATAGATTAACAAAATCAGCACACTTATTGCCTATCAAGGTTACTAACTCACTAGAGAAGTTGGCTCAGTTGTATGTGAATGAGGTTATAAGGCTACATGGGATTTCAAACAATATAGTGTCTGATAGAGACCTAAGATTTGCATCAAAATTTTGGAAGGCTTTGTAACAAGCATTCGAGACTAACGTATACCTAAGTATTGCCTTTCATCCAAAAATGGGTGGGCAATTAGAGAAGGTAATACAAGTCTTGAAAGATATTCTGAAAGCCTGTGTGATTGACTTTGGAGGCATTTGGGACCAACATCTATCCTTGGTTGAATTTTCCTACAACAACAATTGCTATAGTCACGTAAAGATGGCACCATTTGAGAATTTATATAGAAGTGCATGACACAACATTGTTGGATATATGCCACAGCTAGGCTAACACTTGGCCTTGAGTTAATTCAACTAGTCATATAAAAGATTAAGACCATTCAAGAAAGACTTAAAACTGCTAGTCACAGAAATTGCTATGGCCTTTCTAGTAAAATACTCAGTGAGTAAGGTATGCTCATAAATCCCTAGCTTAAATACCTAAATTATAGGTGAATTAGCAAGATTGAGTTAGTTATTCAAGGGTTAATTGTTTTTGAGTTATTTATGGTACTAGGTTTATGATAGCCAAAAGGCTATCGCCTCCCCCAGCATCAATTTCCCCGAAGGTTTGACCGGGGAGCTTGACGTAGCTCGGAAAGAAGCATTGCCACAGACCTCGGCAGAAGCGAGATCGAGCATGACGAAATAAGCACTTCGGCTGAAACGCCAGGTTATCTAAATGTGTCGTTGACTCTCTCGGGGAACCGAACATATCGCCTTCAGGAGAAAAGAACCAGCTACTGAAAGCAGGAGGAATTCTTCCCGAAGGCGGAACTCCCGAGCTAGAGAATTCCCCGAACCACCATCGTGATTCCCGAAGAAGGGCGTCCGTACCAAAAGATGACCTCGCCCAAAGGACCTCGAGAGTACGGCATGAGCATTTAATGGGCATTTAAGGAGCCTCTGACAGATCGCCCATACGCTGCCTAAAATGGCGGCCTGACGCGTCGAAGCCGTCCGGGTCTTGTCACGACTTGACTCGGTTCAAGGCTCAAGGAGCCTGCCACTGGCTACTTGTCCCCTACGTCCGAAGGTACAGAAAAGATCTGACCGAACACGTGTCATGATTTAAAGGGGCCAGGCTTCCCTATAAATATACAAGAAACACGTCCTGGCAGGCAAAATTTTTGGACTCCTCTCTCCTGAAAAAACACAAATAGGCAAGTCCGCAAGACTCTCTAAGTGTCCCCTTTCACCTTCTCAGGAAACTGACTTGGGCGTCGGAGGCTCCTCCCCGGAAAATCATCCCGGGGACCTCCTAACCTTTTTTCGGAGTCTTTTAGGTACTTTCCCACCTGGGGAACATCTCCGTCAGACGTTCTCCCTCCTCGGAATTCACCATGTCGCAAGACAAAGATGCCGAAGGGCATCATTTGGCGCCGTCTGTGGGAAACCACCCTCAGGTTGCCGTCGTTGAAACTTGGCGTTCTAAGGATAAGGGACTTCCGAGGTCCCCGTCCGCGCCTGAAGTCCAACCGACTACTGAGCAAACCCTTACAGGGACTTCCTTGCCTGAGGAAGAACGTCCTCTGGTCATCACCATGAGTTTTCTACGCGAGTTCCAGCGTTCCGTTGTGGCCGAAATGGCACAGCAGATAGACAGAAGGTGGCCACAACAGACTCAGGCACAGAGGCCTCCTTTGCCAGCGCGCCTTCGAGAGAGAAGTTCTAAATCAGCTCATCGTACTTCGGGAAGTGGAGACCCACGAGAGGAATCTTCAACAGAAAACACGCCCCTCGGGGCACAGCTTGTGGGACGGACGGAGTCCAAGCGACCCAAAATCCCGCACCAAAGGAGCTCATCACCTGAGGCAAGGTCCCCATCCCCGAAGAGATGCTGACGATCCCTTTTCCCTGAAGAAGAGCCCAGCGCCACACTCCTTATGGAGAAAATATTGGCGAGGTTGGAAAGGGTGGAAAAACAGGTAGCCCGCAGACCTGTCTGGGCCAGACTATCTGAAACTTTTTGTAGCGATGAGTCACTGTTCACCCGAACAATAGTCGAGGCAGCCATGCCCAGTGATTTCCAGGTACCTCGGCTAGAGACGTATGATGGCCGAACAGATCCACAGGCCCATCTGAAGAAGTACAAATGGAGCATGGTGTTGCACGGGGCTGACGATGCCACTCTATGCAAATGTTTCGAGGTCACCCTTGCCGGCCCTGCTACAGCATGGTATAACTCTCTGGCCCCAGGAACCATCAGAGAGTTCCAGGAGCTGTCCACTGCCTTCACCCAGCAGTTTATTGGAAGTCGTCCTACGGCGAAGATGCCGGTGCAGATGTTCGACATAGCACAGAGGAACGGGGAAACCATCCGTGACTATGTCGAAAGATTTAACCGAGAGGCCCTAAGTGTTCCAGACTTTCGGCCAGAAATACGCATCCTCGCCATGATACGGGGCCTTCGGAGGGACTCACAGCTATTTTACGAGTTTTCCAAAGACCCCCCAGACACGCTCGGTGAATTTTTCCGAAGAGCCGAGCAGCATATGACAGCCGAAGAGCTAAGAATGGAGGGGCCAAAGAACGATCATTCCCGTCCCGAAGGATCAAGCCAGCAAGCCAAGTATCTGACAGAGCAAACAGGACGACCTCGGAGGTTCAGGGGAAGGAAGCCTCCTCCGAACTTTACACCCCTGAACACCACAAGGACCAACATCCTCATGACAATGGAGAAACAGGGGTCCCAGATTCAGCGACCGAAGGCGATGACCGCTGACAACAAAAAGAATATGAAGAAGTTCTGTCAGTTTCATCGCGACCACGGTCACGACACCGAAGACTGCTTCCAGTTGAAGAAGTATATCGAGTCGCTGATTAAGCAAGGCCAACTACGGCGCTATCTGCGAAAGCCTTCGCCGAAGGCAAGAAGAGAGGAGGAAGGAAAGGCTGTTGAAGATGAGTATGACTCCGACAGAAGGAGGAACCGAAGTCCAAAAAGGCGCCTCCCACCTTCGGCGGGGGTAATACAAACCATCACCACTGGACTGCCATCCTCGGGGAGAAAGAGGAAAGCTAGGGAAATAGCAACGATGGAGTACCAAAGCCCATCGAAAAAACTCACCCGAAGAGATGGTTCCTCCGTCATTTTCCCTCATGACGACCCATTGTTGGTCATGGCAAGAATAGGGAATTGGGACGTCAAAAGGGTATTGCTTGACGATGGATCAAACGCCGACGTCCTATTCTCGCATCTGCTCCCAAGCTTGGGAATATCCAGCATCGACCTCAAGCCTGTTACTTCACCAACCTTTGGAATAGGACCCTCAGAGCTGCCCGTCCTCGGCTGGATCGACCTTCCCCTGATGATGAGAGGGAGTTCGATCAACGGAAAAGGAGAAATTTTTGCCTCCACAATGACGAGGTTCATTGTCATGGATGTCCCTTCGTCGTACAACGCCATCCTTGGAAGGCAAACACAAGGGAATTTGCACATTCGCCCAGATGTGAAGTACTTAACAGTCACCTTCGCCACCAAGGACGGAGACGCCGAAATTTTCATCGACCAGGCCGAGGTCAGGAAGGTGTTTGTCAAAGCCCGAAAGGCCCCAGCAGCCAACTTCACACAAACCACAGCAGGAGGGACTCTACCGACCGAAGAACCAAAAACGGGCGGGGCGGAAGAATTCGCAAACGTAGAAACGGAAGAAATAGAACTTGTCCCCGGCCAAAATACCCGAATAGGGAAAAACTTGGCCGAAGGTGACAAGAAAAACCTTGTATCCTTTCTACTGATGAATAAAGGACTGTTCGCCTACTCGCCAAAGGATATGCCAGGGGTAGACCCTCGCATAATACAACATAGCCTTAAAGTAAGTCCGGAAGCAAAACCTGTCCGGCAAATTCGTCAAAAGAAGCGAGGCATCTCGGTCCACAAAAGTAAATTCGTCAAAACCGAAGTACAGCGCTTGATGGACGCAAATGTAATTAGGGAGGTCAAGTACCCCGAATGGCTAAGCAATGTGGTTATTGCTACAAAAGAAGGGAGTAGTAAGCTCCGGATGTGCATCGACTTCAGAAACTTGAACGATGCCTGCCCGAAAGATTCCTATCCTCTCCCACCGATAGACCAGTTGGTCGACTCAACTGCCGAATATGGGCTCCTAAGCTTCCTCGACGCCTTCAGTGGGTATCATCAAATAAGGATGGATCCCGAAGATGAAGAAAAAACTGCTTTCATCACCGAAGGTGGAACATATTGTTACACTAGGATGCCCTTCGGGCTCAAAAATGCAGGAGCCACCTACCAAAGGCTGATGAGCAAAGTCTTTCATGACCAAATAGGGAGGAACATGGAAGTCTACGTTGATGACATGATAGTCAAAAGTAAGATGCCTAAGACCATGTCACAGACCTAGAGGAAACCTTCCAGCAACTCAGAATATTCGGATTTCGACTTAACCCCGAAAAATGCGTCTTCGGCGTGACCTCGGGAAAATTTCTGGGCTACATGGTATCAGAAAGGGGCATTGATGCTAACCCAGAAAAAATTAAGGCTCTGCTCGAATTCTGAACTCCTGTCACAGTGAAAGACGTGCAGAGACTCACTGGAAGGATAACCTCTCTTAGCAGGTTCATCTCCAGGTACGGAGATCGGTGTCGGGCATTCTTCAAAGTCCTTACTAAGGCAGCAAAAAGAGAAAATGACCTCGGGGATGGTGACCATCCTTGGAATGAGGATTGCCAAAAAGCCTGGGAAGAACTTAAAATCTATTTGTCTCGACTGCCTACTCTGCGACAACCTCGCGAAGGAGAGCCCCTCATCCTGTACCTCGCTGTTTCAGAAAAAGCAGTGAGCTCGGTCCTTGTGAAAGAGGAAGGGCCGAGACAATGGCCAGTTTATTACGTAAGCAAATCCCTGCACGGCGCCGAGGTCAGGTATCCATTACTCCAAAAAGCCATATATGCCTTGGTGCTGGCAGGAAGAAGATTGCGGCCATACTTTCAGGCTCACCCCATCATCGTCCGAAGTAGTCTGCCTCTACGGGATGTTATGAAAAAAGTTGATCATTCGGGAAGGCTTTCCAAATGGTGTATAGAGCTTGGCGAACACGACATTGTTTATGAACCTCGGAAAGCCATAAAAGCTCAAGCACTGGCTGACTTCATCGCCGAAGTACCTACCACCGAAGATAGCCACCCGGATCCTGGCGAAGGTGAGCCAGAATGGACGCTGCATGTGGATGGAGCCTCAGGTTCCGAACACCAAGGAGCCGGGGTAATCATCAGAGGACCCGAAGGTCTAGAGGTGATAAAGGCCATCAAGTTCAACTTCAGTGCCACCAATAATGTGGCTGAGTATGAAGCTCTGATAGCAGGGTTGCGCCTGGCCAGAAAAATTGGAGTAAGAAACTTGAAGGCTCACAGTGACTCCCAGCTAGTAGTTTGGCAAACGGCAGGGGACTACGGCACGAAAGACCCAATTTTGGCAAAATACCACGAACTGGTGACGAAGCTCATTCGAGAGTTCGACACAATACGCATCGAAAATGTACCTCGTCGGGAAAACGCCGAAGCAGATTGCTTGGCAAAGGCAAAAACACACACCGAGGTACTAAACCACCCGAGCATTGAAGTACTGAGCATAGCAACTTCGGAAAAGGGCTGGAAAGACAAAATAAAAAGGTATCTTGCGAACGACGTGCTCCCCGAAGACCCCGTCGAAGCCGCAAAAGTGCGAAGACGCTCTGCGCGATTCTTCCTAATAGGCGAAGAACTGTATCGGCAGGGATACGCAAATCCTTTACAGAGGTGTGTTGGCGAAGAGGATACTGAAATGATCCTCGAAGAAGTCCACGAAGGCGCTTGTGGTTCACATATTGGAACTGACGCCCTCGCCGCAGTGGTACTTCGCCAAGGATATTTTTGGCCTACCCTAAGAAAGGATGCCCGACAGTTCGTCCGAAAATGTGACAGATGCCAGAAACATGCAAAAATCCAGAGGACACCCTTGGAAATGGTGACTTCGGCTGACTATCCCTGGCCCTTCACAGTTTGGGGCATAGACCTCATTGGGCCACTCCCAACAGCCCCCGGAGGCGTAAAATTCTGCGTAGTCGCAGTAGACTACTTCTCTAAATGGGTCGAGGCAGAACCATTAGCAACTATCTCAGCTAAAGAAGTGCAGAAGTTCGTATGGAAGAACATTGTATGCAGATTTGGCATACCGAGGATACTGGTAGCCGACAATGGATCCCAGTTTATTGACAAAGGGTTCCAGGACTTTGTCAACAACCTCGGAATAAAGATGCACTTCGCCCCAGTAGCCCATCCTCAAAGCAATGGCCAAGTAGAGGTATCTAATAGGACCATAAAAGATGGTCTGAAAAAGAGGCTGGGGGAAGCAAAAGGGAAATGGCCAGGCGAACTCCAGAGTGTACTGTGGAGCTACCGAACAACACCCCGAAGAGCCACTGGGGAAACGCCTTTTTCACTCATCTTCGGTACAGAAGCCATCATCCCAATCGAGGTAGTGCAACCATCAATTCGAGTGCAAGTTTTTGATGAAAATGGAAATGACCTCGGCCTGAGAACCAAGCTCGACCTCGTCGGCGAACACAGAGAAATAGCCAAACTAAGAAGAAAAGCTTTTCAGCAAAGAGTGGCCGCGGCCATAAACTTGCGCGCAAGACCAAAAGGAATAAAGAGAGGAGACCTCGTTCTCCGAAAGAACGAATTCGCACCTCGAAAGCCATCCCACGAAGTATTTCGCGCCAACTGGGAAGGCCCTTACCTGGTTCTTGCCGAAGTACGAAAAGGGGTCTACAAGCTCGGCGATTCCGAAGGCGTAGAATTAAAAAATACGTGGCATTCGGACGCCTTGAGGAAATTTTACGCTTAGAATCTCGGCAAGGAAGACCGTGCTGTACAAAGAAAGGAAAATTTTCTCTAAAAGTATAAAAAGTTTCTTAGCCAAAAAGTTTCTTAGCATGAGTGGTGCGAGTTCCGCAAAGGTGGCCGGCTAAAATAAGCGAAGGTATTATTTTCCGAAGTCTCTAGAGCAAACTTGTTCGGGACAACAGAGAAAATCTGGCGAAAGACTTAGCCAAAATTTTGGGCATAAGTTGAACAAAGTCAGGATTTCGCGAAAGAGGTCACCATGATAAGCGCAGACAAAATCTTCCGAAGTCTCTTGAACGAATAAAGTTTGGGACAAAGGAAAACAAAAAATCTCAGGAAAAGACTTAGCCAAATTTTCAAGGTCTTTATTGAGATAAGTGTGCTTACAAA
Source organism: Aquilaria sinensis (assembly GCA_005392925.1). Classification (NCBI taxonomy): domain Eukaryota; kingdom Viridiplantae; phylum Streptophyta; class Magnoliopsida; order Malvales; family Thymelaeaceae; genus Aquilaria; species Aquilaria sinensis. The sequence continues at coordinate 176,056 of SMDT01002141.1, forward strand.
AAAGATAGCCAAAAGAAGAAGTACAAAAAAGAAGAGAAAAAAGGACAATGACCCTAGAACAAACTAAGGCTTCTCGGCGTCCCGGGAGTCTTCGGCTCCTACGTCCTTTTGCACCACCTTCGGCGCCGGAATACGAGGAGGCAAGTTCAGATGGTCAATCTTAGACCAGGTCCACCGAGGTCCCTCGGGAATGTCCAGGGCCTCCAGAAAAAAGAGATCCAGATCTGGAAACCTCTGAAGGACTTGGTGCCGAACAAGACAGAATCCGTCCTGAAAACCAACCTTGGTCATCTGGTCAGACTTGTCTTTCTCAACCTCAAGCTCCTCGAAGTCCTTCTTCAAATCTGAGACCTTCTTCTTCAGCTCCTTCACTTTCTTCTTTTCCGGCTCCTTCTTCATAGCATCGACCTCGGCTTGGAGCGCAGCCTTCTCAGCAAGCGCCTTCGCCAGAAGACCTTCGACTTCTGACTTTTCTTTCTGATGCGCCTCATTTGCCGAGATCAGCTCCGCCACTTGGGAGCCGAGGTCAGAAATTTTCTGGGAGGAGTCCCTCAAAAGTTCATCTTTTTCTTTCTGGAACTCCTCCCGAAGGGCGGCAACTTCCTTCTCCGCAGCTTGGGCCAGCTGCAGGTTCTTGACAGCCAGTTCCGAGCACATGGCCTTTGTTTTTTCTATGGCTTCTAGGGCCTTGGCTCGGAACTCAGTCTGCCTCGCCACCCGAACTCGGAGAAAGCCAGCGTACCCCAGAAGCTGCAAAAGGATAAAGGCGAGGTCGTTAAGACAAAAAGAAAACCAAACACTTAGAAAAAATTCAAAGGAGGAAGATAGACGAAAAGTGTACCTGAGCGGCGTGTTCGGAAAGCTTCGCGGCAAGAAAATCGTCGCCCGGGTGAGCCGCGGCAATGGCCTTGAATGAGGCATCGGTGAGGACCCCTTTCGAGATCTTCGTAGCCATTTGCTGGCAGTCTCCGGAGTACAAATTCATGTCCTCCGTAAACGTCCAGAAAGGCTCATTCGGGATTTTTCCCTTCGGGATGTGGGCGTCCCGAAGGGCTCTCCTCTTGGCATGCTCAGCTACCCAACCCGGAGTGAGCAACTCTTCTACACAAATAAAACAAAAGTTGGTCAAGAAAAGAAAATCTCAAAGATCATCAAAAAAGAGAAGTGCCACAGTTTGTTAGAAGAACAAACCTGCTGGCACCTCGACGACGTCCTCGTCGGAAGCCGGAGCCTCTTCGGCAGAAATCCCCTTGCTTTTTATTCGGCGCCGCTCTTCGGCAGAAGGCGCCTCTACCACGGCGTCCAGGAGAGCCTGCGACGGGGTAGGACTTTGAGGAGGGACCTCAGCAGCAACCTCGGGCTGAGGGGCAGTAGTAGCCTCGGGCTCCTCGCCCACCTCTTCGGAAATCTCCGGAAGGGGAGGGGGCACATCCTTCTTCGCCCGTTTAGAAGCAGACGGCCCAGCCCCGGACGTTTTCCGTCTTCGGGAGGCTGCTTTCTTCGTCTGATCACCCTTCGCGGGCTGACCGGTGAAAAGGGCTTTGTAGAAAGCAGCAGTGTCCTCCCCCATTTCTGAAAATGAAGAAAGACATCAGTGTGAGTCCGGAACGAAGTTATAACAAGGAGATTAGAAAGTAACTTACTCTCATAAAAAGTTTCGAAAGAAACTTCCTCCCGAAGGAGCTGTACTAGCCAGGAGTCTTTCCCGGCGATGGCAGGAGCCGGCATCCCGAGGTCCGTCTTGTGCTCCTTTACCACCCCGAGCTCCCGAAGGACCTCCTCGGTCATCAACCTCCAATTGATGGGGAAGGGGTAAAGAGGGCGCGAAAGGACCTCGGGACCCCAGTCGGCGACGGCTCGGATACGTCCGTCGAAATCCGTGAATACGGAAACCAACTCGGGAGTCAACAGTATCCTCGGATCTACGACGTCGTCCTCCAACCGTCCCTGAGCCCACTTGGTCTGAACATGCGACCAGGCCTCCTCCATCTTCAGAAAGAAAAACTTTTTTTGCCACCCTCGCCAGCTGTCCTTAGTGGCGAAGGTGAACATATACTTTTTGCTCCCGAATCCCCGAGGTAGCATGAAGTAAAAGCCACCCTTCGGGACCACGTAGAGCTTGTAGTACTGCATAAAAATGACGAAGTGGGGTTCTATTTTGAAAACGCCACACATACAGAGGAAGGCGTTGAAATAGCAGTACGAGTTCGGAGGAAGTTGATTTACGGCAATGCCATGAAATTGGCAAAAGTCGCAAATCAACTTCGGAGGGGGGAACCGAAGTCCGGCTTTCAGCTGAGCTCGGAAAACGGTGATCTCGTTACTATGGTTTGAAAAGCTATAGTGGTCAGGACGTGGCAACCTCGTAACAGCATACGAGGGAAGGAAAATTTTTTTCTTCCACTTCGCTAATTTTGCAGGAGTAGTGCAACAAGGGTGAGAAAGAAGAGGCTGCCAACTCTCAGGAATAGGCATTTTTTGGCTGGAAAACAAGTTCGGAAAAAGGCAAAAATGGACTTCGGGAAAAACTTTGAAAAATAAAGAGTTCTAGAAATCAAAACCCACCAAATCTTTTGCCGAAATCTGGGTGTGAAGACGCCGTCGTGAAAGATGACCGGAAAAAAGCTCAGGTGAAAGAACCGCCGTGAAAGGTAGAAGAGAGCAGAAGGAAAACCAGAGCAAAAGAAAAAGCAAAAGAAACAAATGATGAAATGAGCATATATATAGGCCGAGGGGGGTAGGCGAACCGGCGTCATAAGTACTATGCGAAGGTGAAACGCCGCCATAAATGCCCTTCTGCACCTAAAAAGGCGCGCCTGCGGTAACCGATGCAACCCCAGCCAACAAAAAGCTGACACGTGTCAGCCATCGCACCAAAAGAAGAACACGCCCTCTAACAGACGTCGCGCCGCTCCAGACTGACACGTCTGGTTACGAGACGCGACGGTTCACTAACCTACAAAAATAAAGAAGTAGGTTACCTCGAGGACACCAAAAGACGGGCTATGGCCGAACAGTCCGTATCTTCGGACAAAATGGTGTATCTTCGGCACAGAGTGCACTCCCTAGAAACTCCCGAGAAGCATCCTGGGAAAGGCAGCAAACCGAAGTCTCTACTTCGGCCTCTTCGAGGAAGGCCTAAAAAAGCTGGAAAGCAGGTTACTTCGAAGACACCAACAGACAGGCTTTGGAAGAAAAGCCTACGTCTTCGGACGGAAGGTCCGTCTTCGGAACAAGTTCTGCACTCAAGGCCCAAAGAGGGGCCCTCAGGAAGCGAACAAACCGAAGTCTCCACTTCGGCTTTTTTCGAGGGGGGCCTGTGATAGCCAAAAGGCTATCGCCTCCCCTAGCATCAATTTCCCCGAAGGTTTGACCGGGGAGCCTGATGTAGCTCCGAAAGAAGCATTGCCACAGACCTCGGCAGAAGCGAGATCAAGCATGACGAAGTAAGCACTTCGGCTGAAACGCCAGGTTATCTAAATGTGTCGTTGACTCTCTCAGGGAACCGAACATATCGCCTTCGGGAGAAAAGAACCAGCTACTGAAAGCAGGAGGGATTCTTCCTGAAGGCGGAACTCCTGAGCTAGAGAACTCTCCGAACCACCATCGTGATTCCCAAAGAAAGGCGTCCGTACCAAAAGATGACCTCGCCCAAAGGACCTCGGGAGTACGGCATGAGCATTTAATGGGCATTTAAGGAGCCTCTGATAGATCGTACATACGCTACCTAAAATGGCGGCCTGACGCGCCGAAGCCGTCTGGGTCTTGTCACGACTTGACTCAGTTCAAGGCTCAAGGAGCCTGCCACTGGCTACTTGTCCCCTACGTCCGAAGGTACAGAAAAGATCTGACCGAACACGTGTCATGATCTAAACGGGCCAGGCTTCCCTATAAATATACAAGAAACACGTCCTGGCAGGCAAAATTGTTGGACTCCTCTCTCATGAAAAAACACAAACAGGCAAGTCCGCAAGACTCTCTAAGTGTCCCCTTTCACCTTCTCAGGAAACTGACTTGGACGTCGGAGGCTCATCCCCGGAAAATCATCCCGGGGACCTCCTAACCTTTTTTTGGAGTCTTTCAGGTACTTTCCCACCTGGGGAACATCTCCGTCAGACGTTCTCCCTCCTCGGAAGCTCCCTCGGAATTCACCATGTCGCAAGACAAAGATGCCAAAGGGCATTAGTTTACCCGGGTAAAATGATAATTTTACACCTTAGAGGGTTGGGACGAGTTTCGGTAGCAAAAATCATGTTCTAAAATCAAAACCCAAGTTAAATAAGACTTGCTTAAATGTTTAAACCTCTTGCTAATATTTGGAGAAGGTCTTTTGCAAAATTTGAGAAAGTTTGGGGATGGGGAGGTTTTGTATTTAAAACTTGTTGGAGAAGATGATGAAGGCACTATTGCTTTATCTCATTTTCTCTATTTTTATATGCCCCTTTAGCCTTCTCCATCTTTTGCTCAAATCTTCTCAAAATCTAGGTTTCTTGGTTAATTTTGAAGTCTTTTGAGGTGCCTAAGTGAATAGTTGTTTGCCTTACTCTTGTTTCATGGCTTTGAAGCTTCAAGGGATGCTCTCTTACTTGGGAAACTTTGTGTGCATGTGGTAACCTTGAATCCTTGATGATTTCATGTTTCTTGAGTTGTTTTAAGCTAGGGTTTTGTTAGGTTTGTGATATTTTGGTGCCAAGAGCCTTGTATTTGTCTTGGAAACTATGAAACTAGTAGAACTGTTGGGAGCTTGGTTGATGTAACTTGTTATGTTGGATTCATGCTAGTTTAAGGTTAATTGAGGTAAGGGATTTATTAATTATACATATTTGTTTCCATTCATAGCCTTCTTACGATAGAATCCACATGGTTTTATGAATAGTGTTAGTTGGTGAAGGTGAAGGTCATGGTGGACTAGTGTGATTCCATTGATTTGTCTGGTGTTTATAGGCATCATTGTCATGGTTCAATGGATCATTGTAGCCTGTGTATGTTGTTATGAAGGTATGCACTAAGGGGTGGCATTTCTAGCATGTTTTGGGACCTTAGGAAGCCACCAAAAAGGCTTGGAGCACAATTTTTAGGTGCAGTGCTTGAGGCCGGTGAGGTGCTATGAAGCCTAGCCCTTGTACCAACCTTTGACAGGTTTTTACTATGGCCTCATATCTCTAAGGGTGATGACACGTAGACACAAAAAAAATGACAGCAAAGTAACATTTTAATACGAGGTTCCAGGTAAGGTCCGGGCGGTGCCTAGTGTGCCTAAGGGTTGATGTGACCCAGTGTCACTCTAGGAATTTCAAAACCCCCTCATAACCAAAGATTTTTCTTGAGTTTTAGTAAGCTTCAAGTGCTACATAAAAGAAAACTAGGTTAATTGGCAATATAAGAGCACCATTAGGCAAGGTGTATGGTTCAGTACCAGTAAGGACCAAGCCAGGCCTTTGAGTTTGAGGTCCTGTTGTAGGAACTTTACTAAGCCAAGAAGATTTCCATGGAACCTAAAAATTATAATTCTGATTATGATTTTATTACTCCACTAGGGTGAACCAAGTAATGGTGCATTGAGTAAAGGTTTAGTGCACTTGTAGCCTAGGCAAGGTTACTTGAGGTGACAAGTGAGAACCTAGTGCACTCTTGGTAAGGTTTTGAGGTCGAAGCTTAGTACACAAGTGGCCTAGCCAAGTCTAAGGACTTAAGCCACTATGTGGTGGCTTAGTACACCTATTGAGTTTCTTGGAACTCAAGCTAGATGCATCTACCATGTTCACCTCTGCAACAATCAAGGGAAGTCTAAATGATGAGCTAAGCTCAAAGTGTCAGTACGCTAAGGTTTGGTAGAAGCAAGTTAGAAGCCAGAACTCTCTAGACATGGAGTGATGCCTATTGGAAGACTAGGTAGAGGACAAGTCCCAAAGGACTGAAACACTATGTATATAGGTTTAACCTCATGCTATTTGAGCTTGTAGTAGATTGCATATTGTATGTGTATGCATGTCCTCAGGGTTTTTCTTGCAGGTTGAAGGATCCCTTAAAGAGAATAGAAGATTTTTACTTCTTTCATGTTTGTTGTACAAATAGTGTATTTGTGAGGCCGATAACCATTAAGGGTTGTTAAGCTAGGCTCATGAGTAGGTTATATGCTTATTGAATCCTTATGATTCTAGGTTGTAGTTTGCTTGTTGGTTATGCTGTGGTGTTAAATACAGATGTTTATTTGGCTGACAGAGGCTAGTGAAGCATAAGGGAGGGCTTTTAGAGCTTGCCACTGGAGTTGATCTAAGGTGGGAGCTAGTCATTAATCTTAGTAGTTTAACTTCACTGTATGGTTTTGTATGCTAGTTTGCCTTCGATGTACATGGTTGAGCGGTTAAATATAGAGTTGTTTTTAGGTGTGAGCATAGTGTTTTTGTGCTTGGATGTTCACACATGGTTGATTTTGTATAGCTAATATCATAAGTGTTTTGTTTGCTTTCACGGTTTTTATACTTGGTTTTATTGAAATTCCATACCAATGTGTTAAGTTCTATCACTTGTTTTATTGTTCAAGTCAAAGCATTACTTATGCATGATTTCTTAGTAGGTTAATTAACTACAAGTATAAAAGTTCTAACTAGTGTACATGTAATCAATTAGCCAATTGTGACTACTATGAGACATGTTCCCATAGGTTTCATAGTGGGCCCATAAGGGGCCTTGTCAGTTGGCTTTAAAGCTTGGTCATGGTCATTAGAGGCTAGGAATTAAGATCGAGTGGATTGTCTTTATGTTAGGGTAGTTATTACTAACTAACATCTGTAAATTGTCGTTTGACTTTGGTTGCAGGCTGTGATGGTGAAAACTAGGTTAGGTGCAGTTTGGACACTGGGGTATGAAAATAGGTCCTAGTGGTGTAGTATGGCAAAATTAAAGGCAATTGGTTTTGCTTGCTCCAAGGTAAGGTAACACCTTGGTGCAAGTAATTGGGATGACACCACCATCCTAAGAAGTTATTTTTAAACCTTGAATACTAGGTGATGCCAATGGTGGCCATCAAGATCTCCACTGTGTACCGTGGAGACTGCAGCAGGGACTTCCGGGGGTGCAGATGAACTCAAGGAGAGGGTGCTTTGTGTGGGTCACCCGGAATGGCCGGTAGCGTCTTCGTCTCATGGTCGGAGGGCCTGCCTGAAACACTCGGAAAACAGGGGTTAGGAGGTCCCCGGAGTCTTTTTCCGGGGAGGAGCCTCCGACGCCCAAGTCAGTGTTTAGCAGAGGTGGAGAAAGAGTAGTAAGCACAAGGGGTTCTTGCCTGTCGTGTTCTCTTTTGAGGGCCGAGGAGAGGAGGGGGAAGCCCTTTTCCTTAGAGTATTTAGGCGGAGAGAGGAAAGAGATCCCCCTGCTTGTGACCATTCCCCTGGTATATATAGGGGGTGAGCCCTTCAGATCGTAACACGTGTATGGACGGATGGTATCTGTATTTCTAGGCGTGGGGTCCCCTAGCCACCTGCAGGCACCTCGGTCCACAAGCTGCGTCAGGCGCAGGCCTACATGACAGGACGTAGGTAGGGGCGGCGCGCCAGAGTGCATATGAGGGCGGCGTGCAGGGTGTTCGGGCGGAAATGTCAGAGACTCCTTGATGGCTCCTGCCGTACCTCTAAGGTCCCTTTGGTTGATGTCTCCCTTCAGAGTGAGGGGCCTTCTCCTGGAGTCACACCGGTACTTCGGGGTATTTACGGGTGCTGAAGTTGGTCCCTTTAGGGGCTTTCGCCTGCAGAAGGTGGCTGGCACTTCTCCTCGAAGCTAGTTCGGTCACCCTCCCGATGGAGGCGATATGGTAGTTTCCCGAGGTTGGTATTGGCGGGCTACCGAGGTCACGTGCCGCAGGTGTTTGGCTCCCTTCTTCTCGGGGTCCTTAGGTGTTCGGGGCGACAGCACTTCGGCTCTCACATGCCCCCCATCGGAAAGCCGGAGTGGAGACTTCGGCTAGTGGTCCTTTCGGGAGTGCTTTTCGGGACTCGGAGTGCGACGTTCGTAGGGGAGGTGATTTACGACGTAGGTGGTATGCCTTGTTCGGGCAGGTATTACTTGTTTGCCCTTTGGTGTTCTCGAGATACCCAACCTCTTTACTTTTTCTGCCATGGGCTAGTGGACTGTCATGTCTTGAAACTAGGCATGTCATTTTGGAGCAGTGTGCCTGGGTTTTCAGGATGTCAGAAAACACGTCTTGATTTCTTGTGTCGATCGACACGTGGCAGGTATTGGTTGGGATGGGCACGCCTTTTTGCGCGCGAGGGGTAATTATGGCGACATTTCGCTTTCATGCAGCAGTTATGACGTCTTTTTGGCTGCCCTTCCTCGATCTATATAAGTCTCATCCTGTCATACTCTTCATTTGTTTTCCTTTTCGTCTCATTTTGCTCTTGCCTGCTTCCGTGCCTTTTTGTGGCAGTATTAACAACAGAGCGATTTCCGGCATCTTGCACGATAGCGTTCAAGAATCCTGATTTTGGCAAGGCCTTTGGTGGGTTCTTCCTTCAGTTTCTGCTTTTCTTTTAGCTTCCCGAAGTCATTTTTCTTCTTTTCCAAAGTCTCTTTTTTGGTCAACCATGTCTTTGGCTATTCCCGAGAGTTGGCAATCTCTTATGTCTCACCCTTGTTGCTCCACTTCTGAGAAATTAGAAAAGTGGACAGCCAAATTTTTTCTTCCCTTCTACGCCACCACGAGGTTACCCCACCTCGGTCACTTCAGCTTTATGAATCGGGATGACGAGGTTACCGTTTTTCGAGCCCAACTGAAGGCCGGACTTCGGTATCCTCCAGCGAAGATGATTTGTGACTTTTGCCAATTTCATGGCATAGTCGTGAATCAACTTCCTCCCAACTTGTACTGCTATTTCAATGCCTTTCTCTGCATGTACGGGGTCTTCGGGGTAGAAACCCATTTTATCCTGTTCATGCAGTATTACAAGCTCTATCCGGTTTCGAAGGGTGGCTTTTATTTCATGCTACCTCGGGGGTTTGGGAGCAAAAAATTCATGTTCACCTTCGCTACCAAGGATAGTTGGCGAGGGTGGCAAAGGAAGTTCTTCTTCCTAAAGGTGGCGGAGGCCTGGTCTCATGTTCCAACTAAGTGGGCTCGGGGAAAGCTGGAGACAGATGTCGTTGATCCCAAGAAGTTGCTAACTCCTGAGTTGGCAGTGAGGTTTGCGGACTTCGACAGACGTATCCTTGCTGTCGCCGATTGGGATGCTGAGGTCCCTACACGTTCCCTCTACCCTTTCCCGATCATGTGGAAACTCATGACCGAGGAGGTTCTTCGGGAGTTGGGGGTGGTTACGGAGCATAAGACGGATCTTGGCATGCCAGCTCCTGTTACCGAGGGGAAGGACTCTTGGCTGGTGAAGCTCCTTCGGAGTGAGCTCACTTAAGAGGCCTTTTTTGAAAGTAAGTTTTCTTTCAAAGTTATCAGCATAAGTGCCTATTTGGACTCAGGCTGATGTTTTCCCTCTTTTTCAGAGATGGGCGACGAGTCTGCTGCCTACTATAAGTCTCTCTTCCTTGGTCGGGCCGAGAAGGGAGAACAAACGAAGAAAGGCGTCTCCAAGAGGCGCAAGACTACTGGGAGCAGACCGTCTTCGGCCAAGAAGGTGAAGAAGGACACCCTTCCTCCACCCCTGGAGGATGCGGCGGGAGTTGGTGTCATTGCAACTTCCACCAAGGTTGGCGATGTCATTGCAACTTCCACCGAGGTTGCAACTCTCTCCGAGCTTGAAACTACGGCCGAGGTTCCTGCAGGGGTGATCGCCCTTCCTGCTTCTTTGAGTCCCACCACGTTAGCAGATCTTGTAGGCTCTTTGGCAAGGAGTCCCTCTACCGAGGAGCTGGAAAAGCGCCGAAGGGACAAAGGCAAACATGTTCCTACCGACGTGGAGGAGGTCTGGGATTCTGATGACGACGTCGCTGAGGTTACGCCAGGTTTGTTTCTTATCTCCTTTTCAGTATTCGCAATCCCATAGCTTTCTCAGTCAAGGAATTTTGATGGGGCGCATGCTTTTTTTCTTTTTGTAGAGGATCTGGAGCCCTCGGCTTGGATGGTCAAGCATGCCCGAAGATGGGCTCTTCGGGATTCCCACGTCCCAAAGGACAAGGTTCCAAGGGAGCCGTTCTGGTCTTTCACGGAGGACATGAACCTGTTCTCCGAGGATTGCCGGGAAATGGCTCCCCAGATGGCGAAGGGTGTGCTCACTCAGGCCTCCTTCAAGGCAGTTGCTGAGGAGTGCACTTCCGAGGACTCTCTTGCCGCCAAAGTTTCTGAGTATGCTACCCAGGTATTTCTTCAGGCCTCTTCATTTTTCCTCCCCATTTTTTGTCTAAGTGTTTTTGGCTTTCCTCGTGTAAATTTCACTAAGTACCTTCTGTTTTGCAGCTTCTGGGGTATAGTGGATACCTTCGAGCTTGGGCAGCAAAGCAGTCTTCGGTTAGAGGTTGGGCCGAAGATAAACTTGCGAAGGCCAAGGTTTTCTGCGCTAACTCGGTTGTGACAAACGCCGACTTGAGCCGCATAGCCAAGGAGAAGGTTGCCAATCTTAGGGAGGAGTTCTTGAAGGGCCAAGATGAGCTCTTGAAGGATATCTCCAAGAAGATGTCCGGCCTTGGTGACAAAGTAGTGAGCCTGACTTCGGCCAATGAGATCCTTCAAAAGGAAAAAGAAGGGGAATCTTCCCTTTTGGCGAAGGCGATGGCTGAGAATGCTGAACTCCAAGCCAAGGTCGACTCGCTGAAGAAGGATTCAAAGAAGAAGAAGAAGATAAAGGAGCTGGAGAAGGAGGTCGAAGTCCTTCGGAAGGAGGTTTCGGATCTTTAGAATGAGGCGGACGATCTGGACGTCGAGAAAGACAAGGCCGTTCAGGCGACTAAGGTTGCCTTTCAGGACAGCTTCTGCCTAGCTCGTCACCAATTTCTGAAGAGATATTCGGACCTCGACCTTTCCTTTTTGGCTGCCATGGATATTCCCGAGGGGCCTCGGTGGACTTGGTCTAAAGTCGAGTTCCTCAACCTGGCGTTTGCTCCTCCTTCTGCACCGAAGGCAACGGCCAAAGACAAAGGAGCCGAAGCTTCCCACGACGCCGGGGACCCTTAGATATTCTAGAGCCTTTGGCTTCTTCTTTTTCTTTGTATTTTTCTTCTTGTAACCTTCTTCTTGTACTAAGACCTTCTTCAATAAATTTTCCTTCATAATTTAGTTAAGTCTTTTAAGCAATTTTTGTTTCCTAATTGTCCCGACCACTTTCGGTCAAGGGACTTAGGAAAGGCATATTTCGCTCGTTTCCTCGGCCAACCTTTGGGTAAACGTTCGTTGTTGGCGAAGTTCCCTTAGGCAAATTTTAGCCTGTCGGCCATATTCGATAGACTTCACCTTTTTTGGGCATACAACCCAATGAACTTTAGAAGGAAAACGAGACTTTCGGGAGTGGATGGACTTCACCTTTTTTGGGCACATAACCCTATCAATTTCGGGAGGAAAACAAGATTTTCGGAAGTTGATGGACCTCACCTTTGTTCGGCGAGTATTTTCAGATAGGGGAGAACTTCTGTACTTAGAGAAAATTTCTCACTTGTACAATTTCTCATCTAAAATTCTAAGTATAGAATTTCTTTAAGGCCTCCGAGTGCCATGCATTTTTTAGTTTTCCTCCTTCGGTGCTAGCAAGCTTGTATACTCCCTTTCGGACCTCTTCTAGGACCAAATATAAGGCCCTTTCCCGTTTGGCCGAGGTACCCCATGGGTTGGTTTTCGGGGTTTAGACTCGGCCTTTCGGAGAACTAGGTCTCATTTTCCTATTCCTTTTGGCCTGTCATGCAAGTTTGCGCTCCTGGCCACTTCTGCTGGAAGGCCTTTCTTCCGAGCTTGGCCATTTTTCTGTGGTCGTCAATTAGGTTAAGCTTAGTTCTCAACCCAAGGTCATTTCCTCTTTCGTCGAACACTTGTATTCTAGCTGATGGCCGTACTACTTCGAATGGATAATGGCCTTTGTACTGGAAAGGTGTCTCCCTCTCATTGCCCCTCGGGGAGTTGTCTAGTATCTCCTTAGTACATTCGGAAGTTCTCCTGGCCACTTTCCCTTTGCTTTTCCCAACCCTTTTTTATAGTCCCTCTTTATAGTTCTGTTGGCTACCTCAACTTTGTCTGTTGCTCTGGGGCTGAGCTAGTGGGACGGAGTGCATTTTTATTCCGACGTTGGTGATGAATTCGTTATCACCGTCGGTATGCCAAATCTGCATATCACGTTCTTCCAGACAAACTTTTGTATATCTTTTGCCGGAATGGTTGTTAGGGGTTCTACCTCGTTCCACCTAGTGTAGTCCACTGCTGCTACACAGAACTTCACTCATTCGGGTGCTGTCGGGAGTGGCCCGGTGAGGTCTATGCCCCATACTGCAAAGAGGCAAAAGGTAATATTTCAGGGTTATCCACTCCGAAGGCAGTCTTTGGGTGCGAGTGTGTCTTTGGCAATTTTCACGCTTCCTAGATGAACTGTCTTGCACCCCTTTTTGCCGATACCTTTCTGTAACGGACTTGCGTACCCTTGCCGGTATAATTTCTCCTTAATTAGGAAATGTCGTCCGGAACGTCTTCGCACTTTTTTTTTTTGGTGACTCTTCGGTTGCCTCTTCGGAGGATCTTTTCTTCCTCCGTCCGGAGTTACTATATTTAGTGCTGCCATGCTCGGATGGCTCACCATTTTTGGCTGTCTGCTTCTTTGACATTGTCTCGGAGAGGTGTGTTTTCAACACGCACTGCATCGCACTTTTGGATGAGCTTTGCTACATCCTTATGGTATTTTTGCCAAAGTTGGACCCTTTGTGCTATAGTCCCCTGCCATCTGCCGTACTAGTAGCTGAGGGTGCCTGTGGGCCTCTAGATTTCCCACGCCAACCTTTCTAGCTAGGCGTAACCCTACTATGAGAGCTTTGTCTTTTTGGTGGCGTTAAATCCACATTTAATGGATTTCCTGATTTTCAGGCCTTCGGGAATGGCTATCCCAAATTTCTAGTGCTTAAGGACAGAGACCCCTTCTACCAAATAAGGTCCACCTTGGCTTGGCTGTGCTGAAGTTCGATTGCCCTTCTTTGGCCACTTTGGTATTTTTAGCAATAAAGTCTGCTAGGGCCGGGGTGGATTTGAAAGCATAGAGGTAATCTCCTGCTTGCTGGCACCAGGGCGTAGATAGCTTTTTGCAGCAGGGGGCACCTGACTTTGTTGCCAAGGAGATGGTGACTTTTCTTCGGGTGCGGAACTCCTTCGGCGGGGAATTCTGGGTCATTCTAACCCTGTTTCTCCAGCAGGTCACGTCCTGAGGGGTATGTTTTCCACCGAGGACTCATCTAGTCGATCTCCGCTTCCCATAGTCCTGTGAGTTGACACGGGACTCTTCTCCGACGAGGTACTGATGAAGAGGACCCTCAGCCCGAATTTAGCCACGGCCATCTTCGGTCTAACTGCTGCGTTTCTTCAACCACGACAGAGCATGGGAGTTCACACAGGAAGGCCATGGTAATAGTTAGAGGACGCTCGCCCTCAGATAGGAAGTCCCTGCCATGGTGGTTTGGTCGCCGGTTGGTCCTCTGGCGCGGACGGGGACCTCGGAAGTCCTTCGTCCTTAGAACGCCGAGTTTTCAACAACAACGGCCTGGGAGTGGTTTCCCACAGACGGCGCCAAATGATGGCGATGGTGGCCATCAGGATCTCCACTGTGTCCCGTGGAGACTGCAGCAGGGACTTTCGGGGGTGCAGATGAACTCAGGGAGAGGGTGCTCTGTGTGGGTCACCCGGAATGGCCGGCAGCGTCTTCGTTTCATGGTCGGAGGGCCTGCCTGAAACACTCAAAAAACAGGGGTTAGTAGGTCCCCGGAGTCTTTTCCGGGGAGGAGCTTCCGACGCCCAAGTCAGTGTTTAGCAGAGGTGGAGTAAGAGTAGTAAGTGCAAGGGGTTCTTGCCTGTCGTGTTCTCTTTTGAGGGCTGAGGAGAGGAGGGGGAAGCCCCTTGCCTTAGAGTATTTAGGCAGAGAGAGGAGAGAGATCCCCCTGCCTGTGACCATTACCCTGGTATATATAGGAGCCGGTGAGCCCTTCAGATCGTAACACGTGTATGGACTGATGGTTTCCGTATTTCTGGGCGTGGGGTCCCCCAGCCGCCTGCAGGCTCCTCGGGCCACAAGCTGCGTCAGGCGCAGGCCTACATGACAGGACGTAGGTAGGGGCGGCGCACCATAGTGCATATGAGGGCGGCATGCAGGGTGTTCGAGCGGAAATGTCAAAGACTCCTTGATGGCTGCTACCATACCTCCAAGGTCCCATTGGTTGATGTCTCCCTTCGGAGTGAGGGGCCTTCTCCCGGAGTCACACAGGTACTTCGGGGTATTTACGGGCGCCGAAGTTGGTCCCTTTAGGGGGCTTTCGCCTGTAGAAGGTGGCTGGCACTTCTCCTCGAAGCTAATTCGGTCGCCCTCCCGATGGAGGCGATACGGTAGTTTCCTGAGGTTGGTATTAGTGGGCTACCAAGGTTGCGTGCCTCAGGTGTTTGGCTCCCTTCTTCCCGGGGTCCTTAGGTGTTCGGGGCGACAGCACTTCGGCTATCACTAGGTAGGCTATATGATCCCTAGGACTAGGAGAGCATAGAAACCTCTAAGGTGGGGACTATCCTTAAGCTCGGTGGATTACTCCCGAAGTTCCAAAATTTAGCCCACCAACTTGAATGGGTTAGGCAATGCCAAAGAAATTGGACAATGTAATGTGCTGATCAATGTGACAAGCACTTAGTTATGAAGGCTACAAAGCAAATTAGAGCACTCTCATACTTTTTTATCAAGAGTAGAAGTTTGGGGCCAAGATCACCAAGGCCTTACATTAGTATACCATGGTACTTGATGATCATTGATGTGGGGCCACTAGTGAGTGGTCCAGGGTGCATTAGTTCTTGATAAAGAGTTAGGTGAGTTAGAGATGCAGAATGGTGAGGTGGAGGTTGGTACATCCAACCTAGTTAAAGCATGTGCAATGTGCCCATAGTGTAAAGTCGGTTAAAGACTGAAGAGTGAGAACAGGTCATTTGGAAGAGGGGCATAGACCTTAAGGTGCTAAGAGTATTTGGCTCCAAGCCTTGCACCTAGGAAAATGTTGCCAATGGTTTGAGTGGTCATCAAACTAGCGTTATCACGGGCTTGGTCAAGTTAAGGCTAGCCTAGGAGATGCTTCCTAAATAATAATTGCCATCGGGAGTTGGCCTAATACCACCAAAGTAATTATTCAGGTTTTCCCTTGGCTAGCTTAATGGTTGGGGTAGGCAACCTCCAGCCGAACATGACAAGTAGCCATGGTGAACTCACGAGTAGTAAATGGCTAGTGTGAGGTGAGTCCTCGCTCTTTCACGGGTAGTCTAGTTTCATTGTTTGTAAATTTTGGCATCAATTTGCCGGCATAATTTTTTTTTTTGGCTTGTATCATTGTGACACTAGATAGGGCTAAGGGTGAGCCAAGTGCATTAAGACCCACGAATGCACTAAGTGTTGGGGCAATACCTAGAACCCTAGGACCCACTTGTTAGTGTGTGAACCCACATAAGTAGACACTTAAATGTCTTAGATTGGAAGTGTTTTAAGGTTCTATAGGTTATATTCTTTCATGAGTTAGTTTTGGTTGGCTTAGTTAGTAATAAATAACTGGCTAGTTAAATGGATAAGTTTCTTAGAGTAGCCAAATAGGAGACAGTTTGGACAAACATTAGGAAGGTAAGTAGGTATTTTTAATTTTATTTCTATCTATGGATTGTAGGTGGTGGCCACAGAAGAAGTGAGGAGTAAGGAACTCGGGTAAAGGGATTGATAGGTTTATTTGTCCATTACTTGTATGCCCTAGTACATAACCAATGGGACTAGAGTCATTGCTAGCTTGATTGCCAAAAGGTACCAAGAAGACCTAAGCAATAGGGACAATCGCCATGGACCAAGGGATAGCTAAGGTCATTATCCTGAGGTTAAGTGAAGTCAAGGGCCACCAAGGTGACTTGTTTAAGATTAAATCTTGGTTAGTGAGGCTAGTTGAGCAGGTAAAGGACCATGTCCTAAAGGGTACCAAGGTAGTTGTGGTAATCGCTTGATGTTTTATGATAGTGCCAATAAGTTAGTAATGTTGAACCATCTGGTAAAAAATGACCAAGTAAGGCCAAAAAGAGGAGGTTTTACATTGACCCTTCATGGTAGTGTCTGAGGGGTGCCCGTAAGGAAGAGTTCATTATGACTAGTTGAGAGGAAACTAAAAAATAACGACAGTGTGAAGTAATCTCCCACCTAGTTAAGTATTATACTTAGTAGTAAAAAGTGTCACATCTAGGATAGGTACAATCATGCTTAAGTGTTATGTAATGGCTTCGATAGGGGTTGATGTTCATTAAAGCTAAGAGAAGTTGAGGGTTGGAACCATATAGGATCTTAGTTGAGCTAGTTAAACCCCAAAGCTAGAGCATTTCACTTACAAGCTTAGTTGAGGGCTTATGGGTAAGACTCACAACCCTGAACATATAGAACTAATAACAAGGTTAGGTGTCCCACTGAGTAAGTTGGTTTGGCATGAAAGAAGCAAGTACATTATTTTAACAAAAGGTTAGCACATGTAGTTATAGTAGTTTAGCGTAGAAGTGAAAATGGTTCATTGTGACCATAGGCTAAGTGAGTAATGGTTGCCAAGGAGCTATTTTAGTGGTGTGAGGTAACAATTAGAAGCCAGGAGGCCTAGGAGGAGATAAGAAGTCAAGTAAGACCAAAGGCACATTTGAGCTAAGTGATGTAGGGTCAAGCTGTGTAGCCAGTTATCAAGTTGATGATATCTATGTTGGCCCAAGATTGAGTAGTACTTTGTAACTTGGTTAAGGACCCCATAAGTGCTTCAAGCACAAGGTGACTATCGATGGTTAAGGTGTAAACAAACTAAGGACACAGCTGAGGAGCTAATCCAACATGTGTAGTGTATTGGGCTCCGAGTGCAGGAAAGTGAAAGGACTTAGTATGTAGGTTTTGTGCACTAAAGATACTTTGAGTGGCGTAGTTGAAGCATCAAGACCTTTAGCTTAGATGGCATGTTGGTAGCCTTATTACCGAATGCTAGGGGACTTATGCTGATGGAGCACAAATAGGGCCCAAAGGCTGCTAGCTGTTTAAAGGTCTTATCTCAAAGAATTTTTCTTTGGTAAGTATGCTGTAAGAGACTCTAAAGTAATGAAAGCAGTAGGATTGCAATGCTCAGGCAATGCATAGGTACTTTGACTAGTGTACTGGAATGCCGGATGCATAAGGTTCAAGAGGAGCATGGAGGACTCATACTTTAGGTTGCGCTAAAACTTGCAACTCTCAGTAGGTTGCTCCCTTAGAAGAGCCATAGGAGCATAGTGGAGCATAGAACAGAGTATGCCTTAGGGTGCTAATAGTGTGTGTGGCAAGGCCATAGTACACTAGTGACATACTTAATCTAGTGATCATTAGGAGTCATTGGGTACCAAACCTAAAGCAAGGAACTATTTGTGCAAGAGTTAGGGGATGAGTTTCATACTCATTAAGCTAGCTTATGTTAAGGAGTTTGGTACAAGGGCAATGAGTGCTGAACCTAGAATGGAACTTTCCAAGTGTCAGTGTTAACAAACAAGTTTAACTTGTTAGGTTAGCCTACATTAGTGTGTTCTGGAATAGAGGAGAAAGTTAAGGCAGTTAGTTCATGCTGTGTTTTCAATAGGTAGCTAGTAATGTGGTTAGTAGGCAAGTTTTCAAAAGCTTGTTAAGCTATCTTACACTAGGAGACTAGGGCATAGAGAATAGTTGGAGGAGTGGTAGTCACCAGGTTCTCTGAGAGATGTTCAAGGTATCAGAAATGCTTCAGTAGCTTTCATAAGCTGAGGGTAATGAGAAACCATACCAGAGTCTTAAAAAATGAGTTTGCATTAAGGTGTTTCAAACTGAGTAAAGTCCGACTAAGGTAGGGAGAACCGTGAGTAGTGGTTGATGTGCTGTTAGGTGTGATCACAAAGTTTGGTGTTGGCTATCATACATATATAAGAGGAGTTCCAACTTGAATGCCATAAGGGCATTAGTAAAGCAAATCGAGTAGTCAAGCACCAAGTTTGTTTTTATTAAGTCGAGACCCCTTGGTTGGTTGATTGAGATGCGCTACCGTCGTATCCTAGGAGACTATCTCAAGGTGGGGAGATTTAATTTAAAGGACTAAATTTTTCAAGGTGGGGAGAATGTTATGGCCTTCCTAGTGAAATGCTCGGTGAATGAGGTAAGTTCATAAATCCCTATCTTAAATACCTAATTTTGAGGTAAATTAACAAGATCGAGTATGCTATTCAAGGGTTATTTGGCTCCTAGTGGTTTATGGCACTAGGTTACTCAGGGGAAAAATGATAATTTTGCACCTTAAAAGATCGGGACAAGTCTTGAAATTAAAACTCATAATCTAAAAGTCAAAGCCCAAGTTAAACAAGATTTGCTTAAGTGTTTAAACCTTTTATTACTATTCGGGAAAGGGTTCTTTTGTAAAATTTGAGAAAGTTTAGGGAAGGATGGTTTTTTTTTTAAACTTATTGGAAAAAATGAGGAAGGCACTATTCCTTCATCTTATTCTCTTCATTTTTGTATGTCCCTCTAGTCCTCTCCATCTCTTGCTTAAATCTTCTTAAAATCAAGGTTTCTTGGTGGATTTTGAAGCCTTTTGAGGCGTCCAAGTGATGAGTTGCTTACCTTGCTTTTGTGTTTTTTTTTTTTGTGGTTTTGATGCTTCAAGCTGCATTTCTTGCTTGGGGAAAGTTTGTATGCCTATGCTAAGCTTTAATCCTTGATGATTTCAAGTTTCTTGAGTTTTTTTATGCTTAGGTATTGTTAGGTTTGTGACATTTTGGTGCCATGAGCCTTGCTTTTCTCTTGGAACCTAAGAACCTTGTAGAATCCTTTAGAGCTCAGTTTGTGTGGCTAGTGATGCTTGATTCATTCTAGTTCAGGGTTAATTAAGTGAAGGGGTTTATGAATTATGCATATTTGATGCTATTCATAGCTTGCTTATGGTAGGATCCATTTAGTTTTGTGAATGCTGTTAGTTGGCAGAGGTAAAGGTCATGGTGGACTAGTGTGATTCCATTAATTTGTGTGGTGTTTGTGAGCACCATAGACATGGCTTAATGGATGCATTTGTGGCCTATGTATGTTTTTTTGCATGTATACACCAAAGGGAGGGTTCTCTCACATGTTTTAAGACCTTAGGAGGCCTCCCAAGGTGCTTGGAGCACAATTTTTAGGTGTAGGGATCAAGGCGGGGTGATACATTGTTGGGTGTGGCGCTACTGCTTTTAGCCCTTGTACCAACCTCTGAGTGGCTTACATTGTGGGGTTCGGAAGGGTCCGGGGTAGTTCCTAGGGTTCCTAAAGGTTGAGGTGAACCAATGGCACTCCGGGACTTCCAAAATTCCCTTGTAATCTAGGGGTTTCTTGAAGTTTTAAGCTCGAAAAGCTACATACAAGAAAAGTAGGTTAATAAGCTACAATAGAGTACCATTAGACAAGTGTAAGGTTTAGTACCGAAAAGCACTTAGCTAGGCCTTTAGGTTCAAGGTCCCGATGGGGGAACCTTAATGCACCTAAGAGGGTTCCATAGAACCTAGAAATTATGAGTCGAACTATGACATTCATTACTACACTAGGGTGAACCAAGTAATGGTTGATTGTTATGTGCCTTAAGTGAAGGTTTATCTCACTTGTAGCCTAGGCAAGGTTGCTTGAGGTGCAAGCGAGAATCTAGTGCACTCATGGTAAGATTTTTAGGTGGAAGCATAGTACACAAATGGCCTAGCCAAGGCTAAGGACTTGAGGCAGTATGTCAAGGCTTAGTACACTTAATGAGTTTCTTGGAACTCAATGAGGCGCACTAATGAATACTCATAAGTGTATTACTATTAAGGGTTTAAATCATCATTATATACTTTAAGTATAATTAATTTCTATATTCTGAGCATTTTTTCCTCTGAGTTACTATTTATGCATTTTTACTATTCACAAGAATTTTTACTATTCATAGTTACTATTCACTGACTTATTGTTCATACACATATTTCACTATTCATACACAAATTTACTGTACATATGCGGTTTACTGTTTATTAATATTAAAATATATATATTAAATAATTATTTTTTTATATAGGTAAAATCATCACTTGGCAACCCTTCACAAGAGAAATCATATCTGGAGCTATAGACACTGGAACTGAGTGATTCTAAATTCATCTGAAAGCCAACACATAGATCTTCAACTCTGCTTTATTTTGTGATCTAGTTTGATTATTTTCATTAACAAAATCTGATTATAGATGAGACCATTCGTTCTTTCATGTGCTGAAGAGCAGTTTCGGTAGAAAAATCATAACTTGAGCTATAAATGTCCAATTTGAATGAGCAAGCTATCGATTCGAAGCTAAAGAAGAGATCTACAAGTTTTTTGTTTGAGAAAGAGCTGATTTGATGTTTACGATGGTCAAAAAATTAAAAGAAGTTACAGTCTGCCTTTGTTGATTTGTATTTAAATACATTTTACTATTTTATCATTTCACCCACCCCAAAACTCTATAAATAGGCACCTTGGGGGGGAGGATGAATTCATGCCATTTATTAGGCCTTCTTTATATTCTTGTATCATCTTTAGCTTTTCTTCTTTAGTTTTGTTCTAGTTTTCAATACCGAAGCTCTGTCCAAGTGTTTTCTCGTTCTTCTACTTGTTCTTCCCTTAATCTTTCAATTCATGTTCATTTTCTATTTTTATATGTTGTTTACTTTTATCATGGCTAACTGATCTTTCTTTTGCTAAGGCAAAAGGGTGAAGCTTTTGGTATGAAGGTTATGATTGATTTAAATGGATCACAATGTTAACGGTATTTTCTTTCTTAATCTACTTAACTTCCCTCCTTGTTAAGTGGGAGTCTTGATTCATCATAGTCAATCATTGGTACAAAAGCTGCTTGATTCCCTCTGTAGAACATGGCTTTGCCGGCTATATTGGAATCTTAAGTTATTGTCGATAAATGTTGGCATGATGGATACTTGAACCCATTAGGAAGCATTGGCGTTTTAAGATCAATGAAAGTTAATACTAACTAAATTCCCCGATTAGGACCTTCTTTATGCATGGATCTTAATTTAGTGGTAAGATGGGCTAAAATTAATCATAACCGATATACTAAAAGTGGATCCCATAACCTTAGCTATTTTATTTGAATTTGAATTTTTAATCAACACTTATTCACATCTTTCACAAAAACCTTCCTTCACTTTTGTAGTTTGTATTTCTTAATTCACTTCCCTGTGGTTCGACACTTGGACTCCCATGATTTTATTACTTGCGACAACCTACACTTGGGTTACAACTGCTAGAATGCGGCAAGTTTTTTGCGTCGTTGCCAGGGAAGTAAAATTAGAGTACAAGTTCAATTTTTTTTTCTTTTTGTTCCTTTTTATTTTGTTTCATTTTTTTTTCATTATATGGAAGGCTGAGCCTCCTACCTCTTCGTTAATCATATGGAAGGCTGAGCCTCCTACCTCTTTGTTTCTGTTAATCTTATATTTCTTAATTTTTTTCTTATTGTTGAATAGAAGGCTGAGCCTCCTATCTTTTATTTTTTTGTTCATATTGCTTTCTTTTTGTTTATTTTTCTTATTACTATTAAATGGAAGGCTAAGCCTCCTACCTAACTTGTTATTGATATTTATTTTTCTTGTTATTATTTTGTTAATGCATGAAAGCTTGGTCACGTACATCAGGTGGTAGACTGGTAAGAGAATCTTTATCTTCTTCAAACATGGCTGAACACATTAATGACTAAGAAGACAACCATTCTCTACATAATGGCCAAGATCGGCTTAGGACACTTAGAGAACAAATGAATCCTATAAGAAATAGCACACCATCCTGTCTAATATTTCTTATTGATGCAAGTCACTTCAATTTTAAGCCAGGTATTATTCAGCTTTTACCAACTTTTCATGGCTTTGATTCTGAAAATTCATACTTGCATTTGAGAGAATTTGAGGTAGTCTATCACACATATAACAACTTAAACTGTAGCATGAACACCATCAAGATTAATCTTTTTCCTTTTTCATTAAAAGATAAAGCTAAAACTTGGCTACAGAATCTTAGGTCAGGCTTTGTTAATTCATAAGATGAATTGCAACCATAATTTTTGAAAAAAAAAAATTCCTGCCCATAGAACAAATTCTTTCAAAAGGCAAATCATAACTTTCACACAAAAATCAGGAGAAACTTTTTACCAATGTTGGGATAGGTACAAAGATTTACTTGACACCTGCCCACACCATGGTTTTGAAACTTGGAGATTAGTCTCACATATTTACGAAGGTTTGTCACCTAGGGAAAGACAAATGGTAGAAATGATGAGCAATGGAACATTTGTGGATAAAAATCCTGATGAGGCAATGAATTACCTAGACATAATAGCAAAAAATGCACAGAATTGGGACACCGCTGGTACCTATGAGGCCCCAGGTAAGACTCAGACCCTTGCACCTAGTGGAGGCATATATCATCTTAAGGAAGATAATGACCTTCAAGCAAAATTTGCATCTCTAGCTAGAAAGGTTGAAGCATTAGAAATGAAGAAAACTGGTCATTTAAAATCCATTGAAGAAATTGTTTGTCACATTTATGAGACCAATGACCATTCCACTAGCACTTGCCCAACCTTGCCCTCTTTCAAAGAATGTCTCCATGAACAAGTCAATGCATTGAACAACTTCGAGAGACCAACCCAAAATCCATACTCGAAAACTTACAATACTGGTTGGAGAATCATCCGAATTTCAGTTGGAGAAGTGACAATCATGCTCAACTGTCACAACCACCTTTGCATACCCAACAAAATTTTCAACAATCTTAAGGGTATGCATCATATGTTCCTCCTTTTAGGAAAAATTTTGAAGATACAATGCATTCATTCATTAAGAAGCAAGAGTCCATCAATGCTCAAACAAGTCAAAACCTAAATGATTTGAAAAATACTCTTGCAAAATTTGCATCTGCACTTAACATTCAGGAGAGAGGGAAATTTCCTTCTCAACCACAACAAAATCCCAAAGGTCAAACCATGGATTAAGTGAAGTCAATCATTACACTTCACAATGGTAAGGTTATTGAAAAATCCATTCCTAATCCTTGTGAAAAAGACGATGAGTCAATTTCTAAAAGTAAAGAAGGGGTTGAACCTATACTAAGCAAAGAACAAATTGAATCTCCACTAGCACCTCCATTTCCTTAGGCGTTAACAGTTCCTAAGAAGGTGAATAAGAATCCTAAAATTTTTGATATCTTCAAGCAGGTAAAGATCAATATCCTATTGTTGGATGCGATTAAATAGATACCTTATTATGCCAAATTTTTGAAGGATTTGTGCACTGTTAAAAGAAAAATAAATGTGAAAAATAAAGCCTTCTTAGCCGAACAGGTAAGTTCTGTTATTCAAAATAACACTGTTTTGAAATATAAGGATCATGGTTGTCCAACAATTTCATGTTTCAACGGAGAACATAAAATTGAGCAAGCATTACTTGATCTTGGGGCTAGTGTAAACTTACTTCCATATTCAGTTTTCCAAAAACTAAATTTGGGTGAGCTAAAACCAACTAAAATAACTCTTTTGCTTGCTGACAGATCAGTGAAAGTGCCCAAAGGAGTAATTGAAGATGTGTTAGTCCAAGTTGATAAATTCACATATCCTGTGGGTTTTATTATTTTGGACACACTACTAGTGGAAATCAAGAATTCAATACTTGTTATCTTGGGACGTCCATTTTTAGCAACTTTTAATGCCTTAATTAATTGCAGGAATGGATTGATGAAGCTGACATTTGGAAATATGATATTTGAGTTAAATATTTTTAACTTGCTTAAGCAGCCACCTGAAAAACAAGATGAAAGTGATGAAGTTTGCCTCATTGATACTATTGGGAAAAACCACATCGAAGAAGGGAGTACCTCTGATCCTCTAAAAAATTATCTAGTTAATTCATTTGAATCGAGTATACAAATGGATCAAGATACATCTAATATATGTTCATTGCTTGATTCTTCACAGGTGAAAGGAAACAGATGTTGGAAACCGAAAGTTGAGGGGAAAAATAAAATTCACATAATAAAGTTGAAGCTTTTACCCAAAGAATTGAAGTACCTAACGTCAAAGAAAGATTTCAAATCAAAGCTGATACGCTGGAGCATATTATTCCAAGAATTCAACATTGTAATTAAGGATAAGAAGGGCACTAAAAATGTTGTCACTGACTATTTGTCAAGACTGACAACGGATTCATCAATTGAGGCTACACCTATAAATAATTGTTTTCTTGATGAATTTTTATTTTTTGTCACTACAGTACCTTGGTTTGCTAACATCGTTAATTTTTTGGTGATAGGACAGATGTCAGCTTAATGGAGTAACCAAAGATAAGAAGAAATTTCTACATGAGGTGAAAAATTTTTGTTGGGATGACTCTTATCTTTTGAAATACTGTCCTGACTAGATATGTACGAGATGCATATCTAAGGATGAGGTAAAAAGTGCCATTAAATTTTTTCATTTTAAAACATTTGGAGGGCATTTTTTGTCAAAGAAAACAGGTGTAAAGATTTTGCAGTCTGAATTTTATTGGCCCTCTTTGTTTAAAGATGCACATGCATTCTGCAAACTCTTTGAAAATTGTCAAAAAGTAGGATTCATTTTTCCACGGTTAAGTGGCGGATACGGTACTCCGTGACTCTCAAGTTTGTTATCTCAGTTTCCTATAATAATTGATTTTTTTCTCTCCTCTCTCAATTTTTTTCACCAATGGATTTTGTTCTTTCTGCTTTACGAAAATACTTTCCCTCTTTCCCAATAAATGTTCTTAAAAGGATTTATCAAGGTAGATGTGAAAGGTTCAGAGTTTTTATATAGAAAGGCATTCCTGAAAAAGTGCATTGGTTAATTGAAGCTAAGGTCCGTTTGGCTGGTGAAGTTCCAGATGCATTTGTGCCCCGCATGCCTAGCTTAGGCAAAAGCTCTTATGCCAAAAAGCAAAGAGCAAAAAGGTTACGAGTCTATCATAATTGTGGTTGATGGAATTGTGATACTAAATGTCATTCTTTAGGGATGATGTCCGATAATCGAGAAGATAAAAGAAAATTCATTAAGGATGGCCTGCGTAAGGAATCTTTGGATGATATCCGATTGACTCTTGAAACTCATTCTTGTGGAATAGTGCAATGTGAAATTCTTGGTTTATGGAGGGCTTTTCATAGAGAATGAGAGCGTTACAGTCTTGGGAATCTGACTTTAAATGACCATGTTTGCCAGTTTGTAAGAAAACTGGATGGGAAGCATACCCTTGACTCATAGAAGGCGTTGAAGCCGTTACTGGACGTAAAACCAGTGGAAGATGTGAGCCACAATCACAACTACTGTACATTAATATTATTTTATTTTTGTTATTTTTTTTCTTTACAGGTTATCAATCTTTAATAAGTAATGAAGCACTATGGAAGAGAACAATCGGACTTGGGGATCTATTTATCTTGTCCTTTAGTTTTTATTATCAGCATTTTCTTTATTTTGGTTTAAGTTATTTCAGGTTTTTCATTTTCAATAACTACCATTTTAGGTAATTTCTTCTTCACTCTTCTTTTCTATGTTTTGACATTGGGGACAGTGTCTTAATCTGGCTGGGGGGAGGGATAGTTGATATTTGAAATTTTTTAGTTTAGTTTCTCTCGTGCTGATATTAAAACCATTAGACAAAGCACTTAGTTTATGATGGCTAAGTAAAGAGTAATTTTTCACTCTTGAGACACATCCTATTTTATGTGACATGCATAAAATTTTTTTTTTGCAAGCATAAATAGTTGCATGTAGGAACATTTAGCATGAATTTAGGTTGTTTGTTTGCATTTAGGAACCCAACTCATGGAAATATCATCATTGGATGTATACCTTGTAAATTTGAAATAGTTGTTAATTTTTGAAAGCAGTTAAAGTATGTTGCTTGTTACCTAAAGAAAATAAATAATCGGTGAGCACTTTTGAGCCCTTAGTGTTTATTAGGATGTGTGAATTTCTTTGTTGAGAGTGCTTATTTTGTGTTTTGAGCTAGACCTTGCTTAGATGAGTGATCTCAAAGACCCATGCAACCTCACTTCTTGCATGTAAATTTAAGGAAGAAGATGGCATTTTAGGGCCAACTACTTACCAAAAGGCTAACCTTGTACATTATCACTTAGTGAACCCCTTTGATCCTTATAGCCTTATTCTTTGTTTGAACCTCATGTTTAACCACTTCCACTTCATTTTGATCCTTTAATGTCCATGGAACTAGTGATACTTATGTGATTATGGGCTTAGAGAATTAAAATAAATGTGTTGTTTTTGGTAAAATAAAAAATAAATATGATGCATACTTTAGAATATGTTGGGTTACCTTGTGCTTAAATTGTGATAGTAGAAAAATTTGGGGTAAGTTGAGCTTGAATAATAAAAATTGAATATATATCATTGGATGGTTGAGTTTTAAACAAGTGTTAATTTTTTTTATAATAGAAAAAGACAAAAGCGAGGCCATAAGAAAAATCCCTTGCAAAATAAAGTTAAAAAATATAAATAAAAAAAACTCTTTCGTTTCATAATGCTTGGCCTTTTTTTCTTTTATGGCAGTCTAAAAAAAAAGCTGTTCTCTTTCCCTTTCAAATAAAATTATATATGCTCATACCCATGTGAATTCATACTAAAGTAAAGATAAAAGACATCTTCTTTTATCTTTTTCGGACAGATAAAAACTTCAACCTTAATATTTAAGCAAGTCAAATGAGGCTAGCTGTTTTGAAACGGAGAGAGGTAAAAAAAAAAAAAGTGTTAAATTCAATAAGTTTAAAACTCAACCATATTTGTTTTCTAAACTCATGTGTTGATAAAGAATTGTGTTTTGGAGAGGACTTGGAGACTAGGGTTGATTTGGGTATTTAGTGTTTTAGGTGCCCATATTTATTGTTCATTGTATTACTAGTTCTCTTAAACTCTACGATTAAAAAGCCTCCATCCGATTCCCGCTTTCACCAAACCCAGCCTCATTACAACCTTGTATAAAGACTATTGGACTTAAGTTTACATGCAGTCCTCTTTTGGGAATCTAGTGAGGGTGAAGTTGGATTCCCTGGCAACATCCAGATTGAGAAACATAAAGTAAGCTGTTCACAAATTCACCTTAAAATAAGTGCAAATACTTAGGGAGTGATCCTTTACCTCTGGTAACAAGGACATAACTTTTTCTCCTTTCATTAATTACTTACAAGTCAAGTTTACAAGTGTTATATATTCATAGCATGATTTGTCATGAGTTGTTAAATTATGTATTTTGTTTATTTTCTTAGGTTACACTTGCTAGGGACTAGTAAGAACCTGGTTGGGGGGGTGTGATGAATACACATAGGTGTATTGCTATTAAGGGTTTAAATCATCATTATACACTTGAGTATAATTAATTTCTATATTCTGAGCATTTTTTCCTACAGATTACTATTCATACATTTTTACTATTCACACACGTTTTTATTATTCATAATTACTATTCACCAACTTACTGTTCATACACATATTTCACTATTCATACACATATTTACTGTACATACATGGTTTACTGTTCATTAATATTAAAAAATATATATTAAATGCTTATTTTTTTTTATATAGGTAAAATCATCACTTGGCGACCCTTCACAAAAAAAATCATATCTGGAGGTGTAGACATCGAAACTGAGTGATTTCAAATTCATCTGAAAGCCAACACATAGATCTTCAATTTTTGCTTCATTTCGCTAGCTAGTTTGATCGTTTTCATTGCCAAAATCTTATTATAGATGAGACCATTCGTTCTTTCATATGCTAAAGAGCAGTTTTGGTAGAAAAATCATAACTTGAGCTATGGATGTCCGATTTGAATGAGCAAGCTATTGATTCGAAGCTAAAAAAAGAGATCTACAAGTTCTGTGCTTTAAGGAAGAGCTGATTGGATGTCTATGATGGTCAAAATATTAAAATAAGTTGTAGCCTGCCTTTGTTGATTTTTATTTACCTACATTTTACTATTTTACCATTTCACCCACCCCAAAACTTTATAAATAGGCACCTTGGGGGGGGGGGACGAATTCATGCCATTTCTTAGGCCTCATTTATGTTCTTGTATTGTCTTTAGGTTTTCTTCTTTAGTTTTGTTCTAGTTTTCAATACCAAAGCTCTGTCCAAGTGTTTTCTCGTTCTTCTTCCTGTTCTTCATTTAATCTTTCAATTCATATTCATTTTCTCTTTTTATATGTTGTTTACTTTTACCATGCTTAACTAATCTTTCTTTTGCTAAGGTGAAAGAGTGAAGTTTTTGTTATAAAGGTTATAATTGATTTGAATAGATCACAACGTTAACGGTATTTTCTTCCTTAATCTATTTAACTTCCCTCATTGTTAAGTGGGAGTCTTGATTCATCATAGTCAATCATTGGCATAAAAGCTGCTTGATTCCCTCTGTAGAACATGGCTCTGCCGGCTATATTGGAATCTTGAGTTATTGTTGACAAAGGTTGGCATGATGGATACTTGAACCCATTAGGAAGTGTTGGCGTTTTAAGATCAATGAATGTTAATATTAACTAATTCCCCTATTGGAACCTCCCTTATGTGTGGATCTCAATTGAGTGGTAAGATGAGCTAAAATTAATCATAGCTGATATACTAAAAGTAGATCCCCTAACCTTAGCTATTTTATTTGAATTTTGAATTTTTAATCAACACTTGTTCACATCTTTCATAAAAACCTTCCTTCACTTCTATAATTTTTGTTTCTTAATTCAGTTTCCTGTGGTTCAACACTGGACTCCTGAGATTTTATTACTTGCGACAACCTACACTTGGGTTACAATTGCTAGAGTGCAACACGCACTAACTATGTTCATTTGTACAACAATCCAGGGAAGGCTAAATGGTGAGCTAAGCTCACAACGCTGGTAAGCTAAGGCCTGCTCGGAGCGAGTTAAAGGCTAGAACTCATTAGACATGGAGTGTTGCTTGTAGGAGGACTAGGTAGAGGATAAGTCTTATGGTACTGAAACATTATGCACATAGGTTTAGCTTTGTGCTGTTTATGCTTGCACTAGATTACATATTGTATATGTATGCGTGTCCTCAGAGTTTTTCTTGCAAGTTTAAGTATTCCTTTCTGGGAATTAAAGATTATCACGTCCTTAGTATTTATTGAAAAGATAATGAATTTGTAGTGCTAACAACTGTTGAAGGCTATTGATCTAGGCTCACAAGTAGTTAATATGTTTATTGAATCCTTATGATTCTAGGTTATGGTTTGCTTGTTGGTTATGCTATTTTACCAACAATAGATGTTTATTTCGTTGTTAAAGGCTAGTGAAACACAAGGGAGGTCTTTTGGAGCTTGCCACAAGGAGTTGATCTGAGGTGGGAGGCAATCGTAGCCATAGATCTTAATAGTTTAGCTTTAGTGTATAGTTTTGTGCACTAATTTGCCTTCAATGTACGTGGTTTAATGGTTAAACTCTAGAGTCGCTCTTGGGTGTGAGTATAGTCTTCTTATACATTGATGTTCACACTTGGTTGATTTTATATAGCTAAAATCATAAATGTTTTGTATGTTTTGACAATTTTGATACTCTGTTTTATTCAAATGCCATTGTGATGTGTTAGGTTTTATTACTCATTTTGTTGTTGAAGTCAAAGCACTACTCATGCATGGTTGTATAGTAATTAAACTAAAAGCATAAAGGTTTTAATTAGTGTACATGTAATCAATTAGCCAATTACAACTAGTATAAGACATTTTCCATAGCTTTCCTTAGTAGGCCCATGAGGGGTTATGTTAGAAATCAAAAGTATGCAAACATAAGAAAAAGAGATCTTGAGTTTTCTGGGGGAGATAAAGTGTGGCTTAAAGTATCTCCACTTAAAGGCATAACCAAGTTTGGCAAGAAAGAGAAATTGGCACCCAAATATATAGGACCCGTTGAGATCCTAGAGAGGTTAGGAAAAGTAGCTTACAAGTTAGCTTTTCCTCCTGAAATGGAGGTCATACATAATGTGTTTTGCATTAGCACATTTAAGAAGTATATCTTAAATCTTAATTATGTGAAAAATTCAAAAACTATACCCTTAGAACCAAACCTAAGTTATGAAAAAAAGACTAGTGAAGTTCTTGGCAAAAGATGTCAGAAAAGTTAGGGATAAATTGATACCCATGATCAAGGCACAATGGTATCATCATGATGAATCAGAAGCTACTTGGGAGGTAGAGTAATCCATAAAAAGAAATATCCAGATGAGTTTGCAAAACTCATAGAAAATGTTGGGAACCAAATTTTTTATCGTGGGGAGAAAATGTGACATCTTTACTAGCTATTGAATAGTGTACATAAGTTAAGTGTCACATGGTGTACATGCATACTGGTAGTGAACTTGAATTAGAACACATAATCCAG
Source organism: Aquilaria sinensis (assembly GCA_005392925.1). Lineage (NCBI taxonomy): Eukaryota > Viridiplantae > Streptophyta > Magnoliopsida > Malvales > Thymelaeaceae > Aquilaria > Aquilaria sinensis. Next base: position 206,650 of record SMDT01002141.1, read on the forward strand.
GGATTTTATGTTAGGCAAGCTACTTTGAGACCTTAGGTCTAGCTTGATGAAGCTAGTTAATGTTGAAAGTCTTAAGTGATTATAGACTTTAAAAAGGACTTATTTGTGGAGTTTTAAGTTATGAGGCTCTCCACTAGAATGTCATAATGAGAACCTAAGGTTCTAAGGGAGACTTTTAAAAAAGACTAGTAGTGACTAAATTTCTATTTGGCTGGGGAAAGGAAAAAAGACACAAGGTTTCTTGGGGAAAAGTTATTTTTAACAAAAGTACAGGAAAGGGTTAAACTTAAGAAGGCTAGAAGGTAAAAACTTGGCTTTGTTGTCTAAATGGTGTTGGAGGTTTAATTCAAAAAAATGTGTTTTCTGGAGGAAGGTAATAGCTTCTATTTATGCAGAGGAAGGTAGTTTAGGAACCTATAACTCAAAATCAATTTGGGGAGATATTTCTAGAATCTCAGTTGCCCTAGAACAAAATAGGATAGTTTTAGAGGAGTGTTTTTCTTGGAAACTTAGTAGTGGGGAATTTGTTAGATTTTGGTTAGATAACTGGTTATGCAACGAGCCTCTAAAAGTTTTGTACCCTATATTATTTAGGTTAAGTACCAATCTAGAGGGGTTAGTGTCAGATATGGGAGTTTGGGAAGAAAATTTGTGGGTTTGGCGCTACAGCTGGTCTAGGAATCATAAAGGTCACTTATTAGGTGACCTGCAGGATTGAATAACAAGTTAAATCATGTTCTCCCAAGAAGGTATTCTCAAGATAAGCTTACTTGGAATCTAAGTAGAGACAGTAACTTTTCAACCAAGTCTTTGGCAAGTATTTTTTGATTCACTACAAGTAACAAGGTTGTATCACATTCCTAATTAGATGTGGAACTCCTAGCATCCCTTGAAGGACAATTTTTTTGTATGGAAAACTTTACAAGGACAAATTCCCTGCAAGATGATCTTGGAGTCAAAAGGAAGTCATTAGCTCAACCTGATTTGTCCCTTTTGCAAGAGCTCTCAGGATGATATTACTCACCTATTTCTGGAATGCAAAATTTCCATAAATGCTTGGCACTCCATCTTTACTTGGTGGGGTTTCAACTTTAGACATCCATCTAGTTTTTTCTATATGCTTAAGTTTTCTCATTCAAATGCAAGATCATCATTTGAACTATTGAAAACGTGGGATGTCGTGGTAAAAGATGGATTGTGGAGCATTGGGTTATTGCATAATAGCATTATTTTCAACAACAAATCTGTAGATGGGTTGGACTTATTTTCTTTTATTAGGTTTTTATCTTTCTTTTGGCTGTCCAATTGGTCTTACAACCACTCTTTCTCCTTTGTGCCTGGTGTCTAAATCCTAGCTTGGCATTGTGATTGAAGAAGGGCACCATTCTAATCCTTATTCATTTTTGCAATTATTTGTAATATGTTTTCCAGCCTCTAGTTGGGTTTCTAATTAATTTTCAATCTTATTTTGCTGATAAAAAAACTAAATTTTTGTTAGGTTCAAAACTGAGGGCATAAATGACTGATGCATGTAGGCTAAATGGAAAATTTAGGTTTTTAATCCATTCATGCACGCATTGCCTATGCTGGCATACCATAAATTTTCCACCTCAATTTAAAAATTGGTTATGTCCCTAACCTTAGCAAAATTAGAGATCATCTCTAAAACTCATTGGAAAATCTAGAATTTTGGAGCTTTGAGCTAGGATTGCAGATCTCGGGTGGAAAACAAGTTTGCTTACAAAGGAATGTTTAGGACTTATAGCTGCTTGTGTCTTCCTTGCCATTTAGGGTTTCAATCATTTGGTAAGGATACATAAAATCTCTTTATCTTTGTGTTAATTTGATGTTTCTGGCTTGGATTGGTTGAAACACAAGTGAAATTAAGGGATTAAGAGTTTAAGGGACACAAGGGTGGTGAATGACCTTAAACTGGGATAAGCATCCTATTAATGCTCTAGATTGAGCAAGGCAAACAATGCTAGAAGGCATAGTAGGGTTTTCTTATGTTTTAGCATGTGATTATAAGTTTTTCTAGACCCTAGTGATTTGGTCAAATTGATTGTTAAACTTTTTTTATGAGCTCAATGAAAGTATATGTGTCATATGTAGTTATTTGCTGGGTTTATGTTCAACAGCTGTCATGTGGCTCATAAAGATACCTAATATGTCATAGTGTATAACTCACTAAATTCAAATGAACTTACCCTTACTGTTTACCTTGCAGAGATTGATCAGGTTTTGGTTGCTTGTTGTGAGATTTTGTTATTTTAGGACTACATGGAGGTACTTGTATTTCTTGAGGTTCTGCTTGGTTATTATAGCACCTTGAAATTGGACTAATGATGTTCTTATTTTGTACTTCAAGTATGTGTAGCTAACTATGGTGATAGGGCATGATTAACATAGCTCACGAAGAAGGAAGTTGCCAAGTTGGTCATTTATGTGCTTAGCTAAGCAGTTTATGAGTCAGGATTTCATTTCTTTGATGTACAGGCTTTTGACACCTAAGTCCTAGACAAGTTTATGTATGTATTGGTGTATACAAAGATAAATGCCCTAATCTAGTGTTGGTTTTATGAATGTTTTGCCTTAAACCCTATTTGGCTTTTTTGCATCATGGCCTTTTCCACTACACTAACAATAGTGTGGATGCGTCAAATCTCTCTATACTCAAACAAATATGTGAACTCACAAGCAACTACACCTATCATCAAAGTACCAAGATCTTTTTCCCCATGGAACGGAGGTTGTCCACCGTACTTGATATCTCCCTATTATTTAACCGGCAATTAAGATGAATTGTTTAACTACTACTATGACTAATTAAATTAGAATAATGCAAAAAAACAAACTACTAACTAACTAATGGCAATAAAGAAACAATTAATACAATCAACGAATAAAGACCTCAAATTTAGAATCGAATTCCCTTAGAACTACCTTTGTGTTGCGTTCATTCTAGTTTAACAGGATTGTAATTTACTTGGACCGTGGAGTACTACCTAATGAAGATTAGCTCCTTATTATTCTCATTATACTAACTTTATTCCTAAGTCACCGATAAGGTGTTTAGGCCTACCGCACTTCCTAAGAACGCATTAATGTCCTACAACCCACCACTAGGTTTCACCATAGTCCGGAGGTATTATATCACACCCTTGGTTATGATACTAGCCTTTTTATCTAATGATGAGCCACAACAAATATATTGGATACTACCTGATGCATGTTTATCATCCAATATTGAACTAATAGGCTGGCTACTATTAATCAATGCAACAAAACAAATTAGATAAATCGCAAGAAAAATGAATAAATATATTAAACCATAAATAATCACAGTCACAAAATCATCTTAGGGTTTATCTACTCTAAGCATAAGTAGGAAAATTTTAACTTATAATGCCGTAAAATAAACACTAAAGAATAAAAAAACTAAGAAAAGAATGATCCATAGTTGAATTTCTTTTTCTCCATGAAGTCTTTAATCCGGCGCTCATGAAACGGAGTTAATTATTAGAATTGCCTTTAGCAGCCTTCCTCTATGAAAACCCTCTTTTCTGTGTATTTTTTTGCTTCTTTTGTCTATCATTCTTCTCCTTTTGAATTAACCCAAAAACCCAAAAAATTAAGACAAAAACTAGTTGAAACACGGCCTTGTAGTTGGCCGTATTATTCCTCTGGAAGTTAAAATATTGCTTAATTCAACACGGCTTGGAACATGGGTCTATATAAGGGTGTGTAAGCTCCAAAACTTCTCCAAAATCTTATAATTTAGCTCCAAAACTTCACCAAAATCTTTCCTATGTCACATGAAGCTGAAATATGATCTGAAAAAAAAAATATGAACCAATTAAGCACCATATCCTAGCAAAAATACATCAAAAGATAAACAAATACAAGGAAAAAAAACCTATAGAAAACATAACTAAATATGAGCATATTATATTTTTCCCCTACACCTGAACTTTTGCTTTCCCTCAAGCAAAACCTCAAGGAGAAAAATCTGAAAATTGCTTGAAACATTTGAAAAAAAAAAGATTATAGAACCATTTTCTTGAGCAAAAAGATGTACAGAGGATCGGGACTCTAATTATCTTGAGAAATCAACAAGACTACCAAGCATGCAACTTTTCCTATCTAACACTTCTAAAGCAAAATAATTTATTGGTAACAATTCATTCTTAAGTTAGTAATGTTGGGTTTCGGGAGCCAAATAGCGCAGCGGAATTTAACCGAAACCCTCCAGGATCCAAGTGAAACGGGGTAAACTGGGTGTTCGAAAATTTTCATACCTAATTTTCGATTGAGATCTCTCACTCAACTGTAGAGTCGAATCACAAAACCTGAATAGTTGACATGTTCAGGCTCTCTATGGTATCCACACGAGCCTCTCGGGATCACCACACTTCCACCACGTCCCGGTAGATGCGTTTCTCTTGCGCTCGCAGTGCTAGCTTGTGTCCTCCAAGGAATTGCAAGAGAAGAGTGCGGCTGTCCTTTTTGGAGGCTAGGGCAAGGAGACCTGCGAATTTCTCACTTAAAAGTTGTATTTATAGTGAGACTCAACTTCCAGGCCTAATGGGTTTCAAAGCCCTAATCCAATTAGGATTTAATTTCGGGCTTAATAATGGCTCAACTCTTGGGCCCATTATTAATACGAAATTAAAGTGAAACCATAACCCAAATAATTAGCCCATGCACTCTAATGATCCAAATTGCTCTATGTGTGTGACCCAATAGGCTCTTATCACGTTGGCAATGATCATAAATCACATTTATGATCATAAGCAATGAGCGGTGTCTAGCAACACATCATTGCTACCCAAGTGACAAGATTGTCGATGATTCGACTATACCTTTATGATCATCACCGATATATGCCATTGTCCCTTTGTCCAAGATATCAAGACTAAGCACGAGACATGGAATGTGTCACTCTCGTATAGCCCAATCTTTGGTTTCTTGATTACCGAGTAGACTAACTTAAACTGATGACATTGATATCGTATATCAACTCATCCGAGCATGGCCATGCATTTTCTAAGTCTCACTCTATCAAGGGGCCCGAAGATATCGCTCCCGTTACATAGGAGGGACAAATCCCATCTTGATCATACAAATCCCTCCGCATGATATGTGACATACCCAATGACCTCCTTCAAGTTCACTCAGTTACGAGCAACAAAGGAAAGTATCAAAGTATGTGACTCACATGTAGGGAACCTTGATGATCTTAGGTCGAAGGACTACATATACCATGATCACTATGAGAATCACTTATGACACTCATATAACGATCCATGTAGTGTTCTCATGGTGGGTCGGTCCAGTACATAAGTTCTCCAACTTGTACCCATATGTAGACTACATATCTCATATTAGTCTCCACATATGCTAGTCATTATGTATTATTGCAACCCGTTCTACAATAATACTAGACCAGGGACTTTTAAGAATATCATTATTCTAGGGTTACAATTATGTTTGTTAAGTTACGCAGGAACAAAACAACAAACATAATTGCTGGATTAATGCCTTAATAAAATATCATGACTCAATTGTGCAAAAATACAATCATCTCATGATTGGCTTTTGGGCACAACACTAACAAGTAACCCATATTTCTTGAAACCAAAAAAAATAACATCAAATTTTTATGCGAAGTACAAAGCACAAACCACATTAAGCCAAAGCTCACTATGCACAACCTTTCAAACCACAAACCATGGATTAGGCAATTAATTGACTTTTTCCATTTTTTTTTCTCTCTTTCATTTCTTTTTCAACCAATTCTTGTCATATGTCAAAAACTTTCATATCAAGTGTACATTACAGGAGCGCTGTCTATACCTAACCTAATTCTCACACAATCCAAGATAATTTTTTGATCATACTCATACTTTTAGCATCATTTTGAGCTGTGATCTACTCTTGCGTTAGGCGAAGACCCTAACCTACTTCAACACTAAAACCAACGGAGTAGCGTAAATTCATACTTCACTTTACTTTACTTTATCAACAATCAACCACAAATCCATCAACCAAACCTTCCATGAACCAACATAGAAACTCAAACTTAGCATATTTGAACAATGCACTAAGCACAAAAACTTGATGCAAGAATAGCTTCTCAAGATATTAAGCCCTAGTTTGTTTTAACTTAAGTCAATTGACTTCAAAATGACTTATTTTTATTTTTACATCATTTTTATTCAGAACTAATTTTAATTAAAAGTCAATATTATGTAGTTACAATAATCTATTGAAAATACAATTTTTGTAATCTTACTAATTTTTTATGAATTTTTCTAGTTTAAGGCATTAAGAAAAAAAATTTCCCAAAAAAATTAACAATATCATGAAAATTTACTTTCAAATGGATTATTAAATTTACATAATATTGGCTTTCAAATGAAATTGGTTTCTGGCAAAAAAATATTAAAGTAAAAATAAGTCAATTAACTTGAGTTAAAATAAATTGGCCCTAAATTAACAATTACTCTCTAGTAAGCACATGCACAATAAAATGATTCTAAAACAATTAAACTCGGAAAGAAATTTTAAAAGTTTTCAGAAAAATCACCAAAGAGATAAATGCAACAATAATCATAAAAGTAAGGGCTGAAAATAAAATCCACTCCCCCCCCACACACTTAAATTGTACCTTACCCTCAATGTACTAGCATAAAAAATAAAGTGAAAAGGGAATGATAGAAATTGATACTGCCCTTAAAAAAAATGAATTGGTGTGATGCAAGTTGGTGTTCCAAAAACTAGTTTCATAAGGAGTATCGATTCAGACTTCCAATTAAAAATTGAAGGCTTCCAAAGTAAACATAAAAGATGATCAAGTACAAAATATAAGAAAAAGAAATATAAGCAAATAATACGAAACTAATATGAAAAAAGAAACAAAGTTAGGAGTGACCAATGCTGCAAAATCAAATATAAATAACAGAAACACAAAAGAAAATGGAAAGTAAAAGTAGCATTAGTATCCATAATAACATAACCAATAAATATAAATAAAAGTCCTGGAGCTTGAAGGATCAAGCAACTCCGAGAAGTGGAATGTCAGTAGAGGTGCTCGGAGTCATCATCATCAGCATAAATGCAGTGGGATCCTCATTAACCCTGGCTTTAACACTCGACTCCTCAACCATCAGTGCAACACCGGTCCTAGTATCTCCAACCTCCTCTGCAGTAGTAACAATAGTAGCATCATCAGTAGTAGCCTCAACAGGTCTTTCCTCAACTCTCTCTCTAGCAGTAGCAAAACTTGGATCGGCTTGCTCAGTCGATGTTCATCAAATCCAACTCAAATGTACTCAAGAACTGGAGGGTGAGCTCACAATAGGTAGGATCCTAGCAGTAGAAAACCGATAGCCATCCATCAAAATCTACAAGCGCTTGAACCTCCTCAACTAATCCCAGCTGAGCTCAGGTGTCCCAACCGATCACCTTGTTGACCTTGAACTTCTTCATCCTCAAAATGTCATAATAGTCCCACTAAGCATCCTCCTTGAAGTCAAGGAGAGGATGTGCCTCCTTTGGCTTTTTCCCCGGCCTTTTGGTGTAGATCGAGAGCTTTTCCAGGCATTTTGTCATCCTAAAAGTTGCAGAAGATTTTTCTCAGTGCAACAAATAATCTCAAATATCATAATCAATGATAAATTCAAGAATAAGAGCTCTAATAAAAAATCAATAAAATTTCCCTTTATAAAAAAATTCTAATTTAACTTTACGCATTAAGGTGATCAGGCTTAACAACTAAAGCTAAATGCATAAGAGTTATGAGACTTCAAAACAATGCAATTCACAATTAGGCTCTCTCTTGGTGCACAAGAAACCTAGAATCTATTACAACAAAAGACTTTGAATTCCTAGAATCCATAAGATTTCAAGAAAAATTAATCAATCAAGGCATTCGCAGTAATCCACAATCCAAAACAACATCAATCCAAGCCAAAGAATTCAAAAAAATCAATCATACGTAGCATAAATTTCATAGACCATCAATTTTAACTCTTCATCTTCCAATCACAACAACCAAAGATCCAAAACATGTGAAAGATGATATTAACCTGAAACCAACATGAATAGGCATGCAAAACCATCCAAATAACTCAAATATAACCTAACCATATAAAAAAATCAAGCCAATACTCCATAAACTTCAAATAAACTTAGAGGGACAAAGTTACCTAGAGAGAGAAAAAATCAACATTGCAAGGATGAAAAATAGGAATTTGGGTGAGACATGGGCTCCTTTAATGCTGGGAAATCACACCCAAGATGCAAGAATGCTAGGGTCTAAATTTGGTAGTGCAGGGAAGAAGTTTGAGTGAGTTTCATGCAAAGTGGGAAACTAAAATTACAATCGCGCTTAAATATGCACGACACGACTTGTAACAAGATCGTGTTAATGCCTGTGTGACTAACAACTTCCTCAACACGCTATTGCACACGGGCATGCCATGTGGCATATATGGTGTAAAAATCCTATTTTTTTTGAAACACATAATCAAAACATTGGAACATACATGATCGTGTAGATGATCGTGTACCATCAACACTCCTCACAATATTGTCTTGCAATATGCTGTGTAAGTGCTCTGGAGCTTAAAAATTTTCAAAAAAAATATCAAACAAGGGTAAACACATTTTCCAACATGAGTATGTGCATGACCATGTAACATAAACATGTTTTAAAACATAGCCAAGTGCATGTGTTTAAACTCTAGAATTTTTAAATTTTGAACAACACGAGTAAGAACAAAGCCATGTAGGAGACCATGTTATGAAACACGCCCTCCAACATAGCTTGAGCATAGGCCATGTTTGTCCACTAGAGCTAAAATAAAAATCTTTTGTGAAAAATCAATTTCTTAAATCAAATATGGCTGTGTTTGAGACCATGTAGGTTGACATGGCCTTGAACACGGACCTGTTCAAAGGTGTGTTCAGCTCCTGTGAAACTTTTGTAAACTTACCCAAAATTGAACTTACCATTTTTCTCCCACATTGAACATAATTTATTTTTAAAATATGTCAAATTCCTGCATCAATAACATAGATTAGAAGATCACAGGACAAAAAAAAACCTAATTAATTACCACAAATGAAAATAAAATAAAACGAAAATAAAATCAAATGAAAAGCTAAACGGTTAGGTTGCCTCCCAAAAAGCGCTTCGCTTAACATTATCGGTATGACGTTCTCCTTGATTACTCAAGGAAGTTCTTTCTTCTCAAACATCTTCACTTCCGCATGACTATCCATCTTATAATGGAAAGCTGGATTGAAAACTCCTCTAAGATTCAGCTTAATATTCACCGGTAAAGCTCTTTGTAGTTTTTCGAAAAGCATTTTGTCAAGTTGACCAACCTGGGCCTCTAAATTTTGAATACTTGCTCTCATATTAGCATTGATTCTCTTATAAGAAAAGAACAAGAAATAAGAAAATTAAAAATTCAAAGCAAAATACTACAATAAAATAAAGGAATGGATTAATAAAGATCATTCTTTCAGATAACAAACTCAACAAATGTTGGAATGGCACTAGAAAACTTGGTGTGTTTGTAGTTCACAACAAACCTTTCCACTACACTAGCAATAGTATAGATGTGTCAAATCTCTCTATACCCAAACAAACATGTGAACTCACAAGCAAGTGCACCTATCATCAAAGTATAGCAGTGGTAAGTACCAAGATCATTTTTTCTAAGGAATGGAGGTTGTCTACCATACTCGATATCTCCTTATTATCTAATTGGAAATTAAAATGAATTGTTTAACTACTACTATGATTAACCAAATTAAACTAATGTAGTAAAACAAACTACTAAGGGTGTAAATAAACAGAGCATTCTATGAACCATTCGATAGAAGTTCTTTTATGTTCATTTATTTAGTTAAATGAATGAACATGAACAGATTTTTCTATATGATTAGTTAAACGAACGAAGATGATCAAGGTACCTTTCATTCATTTATGTTCACGAACCGTTCGGCTATTGTTTATTTGTGTTCATTTGTTTATTTATTCATTTATGTCTAATTGTTTGTTTATTTATATATTAGCTATACATTTATTACTATATATATATTTTATATATCATATATTTTTATTAGTGTCCACCAACTCAACACACACATGATTATGCCCAATCTCCTCCAAATTAATTTATTGTCTTTGTTTCCCCAAACATAATCTTTCATTTCCCTTATAGCATGAACCTGCTGCAGTACCAAGTCAAGCCCTATTGCCCTAACCTATAATCTCTTTCATCATCACCCATTGCCCTGCCAGCTATTGTTAGACTCGCTATAATTCAGATTGGTGGTAGCCATTTGGTTTAATTATTCATGTTCATTTTCATGTTCGTTTATTAATAAACGATTGAACATGAACAGAGAAGTTGCATTCATTTATTGATCGTGTTCGTGTTCGTTAAAAATTAAATGAAAAAAATATTAACATAGTTTGTTCATGTTTATTTTGTTTATTTACAGCTGTACAAACTATTAACTAACAAATGATAGCAAATAAACAATTAAGACAATCAATGAATAAAGGTTTCATACTTAGAATTGAATCCCCTTAAAACTATCCTTGTGTTGCATTTATTCTAGTTTAATAGGATTGTAATTAAATTGATTTCATAGAGTACTACCTAATGTAGATTAGCTCCCTATTATTCCAGTTATAGTAACCCTATTCCTAAGTCACTGATAAGGTGTTTAGGCCTACCATGCTTCCTAAGAATGCATTAACATCTAACAACCCATTACTAGGTTTCACCATAGTTTGGAGGTATTATATCACACCTATTACTACCAGTTATGATATTATCCTTTTTATCTAATGATGATCCACAATGAACATATCGGATACTACCTGACACATGTTCATCATCCTATGTTGAATTAATTGGCCGATTACTATTAATCAACACAATAAAGCACATTGGATAAAATGCAAGAAAAACACATAATCACATTAAACTAGAAATAATCACAATCACAAAATCATCCTAGGGTTCATCTACTCTAAGTATGAATAGAAAAATTTTAGCTCATAATGTCGTAAAATAAACACCAAAGAATCAAAAGAAAATTAGGAAAAAAATGATCCATGGCTGAATTTCTTTTCTCTAAGAAATCTTAGATCTGGTGTTCATGAAATGGTGTTGATCATTGGAACTACCATTGGCAGCCTTCTTCCATGAAAAACCTTTTTTTTCTGTGTATTTTACTACCTCTTTCATTTATCGTTCTTCTCTTTCTGAATTATCCCCAAAACCCTAAAAATTAAGAGAAACATGGGTTGAAACACGGCTGTGTAGCAGGCCATGTTACTCCTCTGAAAGTTAAAATCTCGCTTAATTCAACATCATTTGGAACATGGATGTGTATAACACTACATGGGTGTGTATAAGGGCATGTAAGCTCCAAAACTTCACCAAAATCCTTCTTATCTCACATGAAGCTGAAATATGACCTGAAAGCAAAATATGGACCAATTAAGTACCATATCAGAGTAAAAAAAGATGAAAAGACAAGCAAATATAAGGGCAAAACCTATACAAAACATAACTAAATATGAGTACATCATATCAATCGATGCATAGTGTAGGAAACTAGGTTTAGTTGTGCATTCTAACTATTTTGGTCACTAGTGACTGGCATATAAAGGTGTTATGAATTTTCAAGGCATGCATACATGAACTATCTAGGTTCAAAAAGACCTAGAGAAAATAGGAACTTGGGTTAGAAGTAATCTGCTGCAGGAAAAAATAGGAACAGTATTCATATAAATGCCTATGTCATGTACACAAAAAAAGTGTCTGCTTGTTTTTTTGTGACATTAGGTGGACTTTCCTAAGTAAATGGACACAGTTTGGGGTTTAAAAGTTACTAAAAATCCTAAATAGGATTTAGGAGAATCTTTCACCTGTGAACATTTTTTTCTCACTTGAACGCTAAGGTTCATAATCTTATTAGGGTTCACGAGCAATAAATCTAGATTTAAGTGGTTCCATAGTGGGATGTGTCAATTAGGACATGATTTGATATGTTGGGATTTTAAGAGGACAAAATGAAGGTTAGAGACCCGTAAGACAGCATGAAAAGGTTAGGAACAATAAATGAATTTTACCCATTCTGGAAAAGGAGATAATGAAGCATCATTGGTTGATAACGGCAGCAATAGGGTTAACCAAGGAGGGAAACAGGGCAAAGTAGAGGTTGTGCTATGTGAGAAGAAGGCAGGGTGTGATAGGATCGAGTAGTCCAATAGTGGTGTCAATAAAGCAACATGAAGCAGGTGGAAACCAAAGGGAAGAATAGGCTATGATTTTGTTAAATCCTTTAGGTAATGGGTTAGTCGAATGCTTGTAGTGGGCTAGACAATGTTAATCTTTCTGATGGGCTTGAGCAGGATTTTATGGGGCTTAAGAATGGACCTCAAAGAGATTCTAGTAGGTCAAAATGTTCATCAATTAATGAGTCAGTATTTTTCTTGTAGGGAGGTAAAAAATAATAAGAATGTTTCAGATATGGGGTAATTTTGTCTAGGATCCCATCAATTTTGAAGGCTTTATATAAACCATCGGGGCAGGATTTTGTGAGTTTTGAGTTCCCGAGAAAAATTACAGTAATGAAACATATTGGTTCTTTTGATGATAGTGATGAATTAGGGCCGAGAATTTTAGAGAATCTTAACACAACTAAAGAGGAAAAAAAGGAAAAAAAGACAGGACCAAGGCCTAAACAAGTGATGATGAAATGTGACTTGAAAAGATTGAAATGGAGGATTAAAAACTAGAATTTTATTTTGTTCTGTACTTTGGGTCTTGGACGTTTTGACTATTGGTGCTAAAGATTTTAATTTCTTGATGGTAGTAGGGAATGCCTGATCTCCTTAGGGTAGGTGAGAATTGTGAGGGTTTTGGGGTGATTTGTCCCTAAATCTTTCACAGCTGTATTTTTTATTTATTAATAGATTTTTTCTTGCCATTCATATAAAATTCATTAGAGTCCAAAATAAACTTAGGGTGGGAGCATAGAATTTCCATCTCAATAGCTCAAGTTGTTAATTATTGTTAGCTATAATCGTGTTCCATCTAGAGATGAAAGTCTTTTGGATCTCATAAAAGACTATATATATATCATAAGATTAAGTACCAAATTTATCACTCAAAAGTATCAAAAGGACTAAATTTACTATCAAACTTTCAAAAGTGCCAAATCCCATACTGAACTTTACTTTCAAGACCAAATTTACCATCGCTCCTCCATTAAGTGATAGTCAAATTGAAGGAGGAAAATAACAGTTTTGGTCCTTGGTTCTTCACATTTTTTCCATTAGTGCCCTAAGTTTGCCCAACAATGATCATACTACTTTCTTCAAGAATTGGTTCACCAGATGCATCTCCACACTTGGTATCTTACTCTCAATCTCAGTCAATAGCTTCCAACCCATATCCAAACCTAAATTGGAGGGGAAGATGTCTATCGCAGCTTATTGTTTATGATTTTTTAGTGACCATTCTATGAGAGCTTGAAGAGATAGCACAAGCTCAAGTGCATTTGCTTAGAGCAACAAGCTACTGCATTTGAAAATATTCTGTTGGACACTATAGCCAACTTGTAAGCAATAGCCAAGTTCATGAAGCACATCGATCACAAACAATGCTGGCATTGGGGTTTTCCAACAAGAGCTCTTAGAGAGGCCTTGGACAAAATGATGTTAGTGTTGTGCCCAAATGCCATTCATGAGATGATTGTATTTTGCACACTAAGGCATGAAATTTTATTAAGGCATTATTCCAATAATTTTGTTTGTTGTTTGTTTTTGCGTAACATAATTAAACATAATTATAACTTTAGAATAATAGTATTATTAAACATCCTTAATCTATATTATTGTAGAACTGGGTTGCAATAGTACATTAAGAGTAGCATATACGGTGACTAATATGAGATATATAATCTACATATGGGTACAAGTTGGAGAACTTGTGTGCTATATCGGCCCACCATGACAACGCTACATGGATTGTTATATGAGTGTTATAAGTGATTCTCATAGTAATCATGGTTTATGTTGTCTTTTGACCTAAGATCATCAAGGTTCCCTACATGTGAGTCATGTGCTTTGATACTTCCTTTTGTTGCTCATAACCGAGTGAACATGAAGGTGGTCATTGTGTATGTTACATATCATGCAGAGCATTTTGTATAATCAAGATAGGATTTGTCCTTCTTATGTAACAGGAGTAATATCTTTGGGCACCTTGATTAAGTGAGACTTAGGAAATGTATGGCCATGCTCATATGAATTTATATGGGATATCATTGTCATTAGTTTTAGTCAATCTACTTGGGGATCAAGAAACCAAAGATTGGATTATATGAGAGTGACACATTCCATGTCTTATGCTCGGTCTTGGCATCTTGGAAAAAAGGACAATGGCATATACGAATAATAATCATAAAGGTTGAATTGAATCACCAACTATCTTGCTACTTAGGAAGCAAGGATGTATTACTAGAAATTGCTCATTGTTTATGATCATAAATGTGATTTATGATCATTGCCAATGTAATAGGAGCCTATTGGGCCGCACACTTTAACTAATTAGATCATTTGAATGTATGGGCCAAATTGTTTGATTTTGGTTTTATGATAATTGTGGACTAATTATTGGCCCAATAGTTGAGCCAATATTAAGCCCAAAATTAAGCCTAATAAGATTAGGGTTTTGAAACCTATTAGGCTTGGGAGTTGACCCTTATTATATATACATTATATAGTGAGGATTTCACAATTGCTACCTTTTAAAGACAAAATAAAAAAGGTTCTAAAAAGTTCCAGCTACACTCTCTTCTTACATTTCCCTGGTGAGCACAAGTTAGCACTATAGGTGCTAGGGGAATACACCTGCCAGAACGTGGTAGAGGTGTGGTAATTTGAGTGCTTTGTGTGGATACCATAAAGAGCTTGAACATGTCAACTATTCAACTTTTAGTGATTCGGCTCAACAATTAAGTAAAAGATCTCAACTGACTAGGTATAAAATTTTTGAATACCCGATTTACTCAATTTCACTTGGATCCTGGAAGGTTTCGGTTAATTTTCGCTGCACATGCTTTACTCTTAAAACCCTAAAGTGGTATTAGAGCTACTAGTCAGACCCTAAATTGAGATTGAGTACTGAATCACATGATTTATTCTGTGTTCTATTGCTTTTGATCATGATTAATTAGATTGATTCAAGATGCACGAACTAAAACTCACAATATATATGAGATATATGAAGAAACAACCCAAGTTGGTTAATGAGATTAACCCTATATTGATGGATATGAGATATCAATCTAAATCAGGATTGTTGCCAAATTAATAAACTGGTTAATAAACATGCACTAATTGGCATGCATTTTCTAGTTGAATGAGATTTGACTTGTCATGGTGTTCGTTGATTGAAGCATGGTGCATGCTTTTAGCCCTGGTTGGTTGTAGTTGTAAATACTACCTGCATGTCATGTCTCTCATTATTACTCTCATTGTACCTTCTCTTCTCACCTTATTCCCTTCAAATGTAACTCGAGGTTTCTATCATCATTGCTATTGTACTTTTAGGAATCATTCAAGGTGGTGTGTGCAAGGAGATGACTATAAGAAAGAATTTAGGTAAGAAGGAAAGGGAGCTTGTGAAGACCTTTTCTTTTTTTAGGCTTTTATGATATTCTCATTAGCTTAAGAATATCACATAGTTTAGGCTCTAACCATGTCACATTTAATTAGTTATTGGCATGAGATGCATATTTTATATTTGTATATAATGCATGTATAAGACAACCAAAGATAATAATTGGTGAGATTAAAAGAAAATCCCTCAAACAAATATTAAGTCATTAAATGCAATGCCTTTTAAATGTTAGAACTTATCAAGACTTTAATCAACATTGGGTAGGTTTGCCAAAGCAAAGTACCTATGTTCATCTTGGTAAGACATAATGGATAAGAATGATATCCAAATTGCTAACTTTGGGTTCAACAGAGCTAAGTCATCCTAATAGTATTAGGGACTTAGATGTATAGAGTTGGGCTTAAGTTCATGAGATGAGCTTGGACAAGTGTTGTTCACCCAACTATCTAAGAGTTGCATGAGATGCAATTGGCAAGAAGTTGCCTGCCTAAATAGCTATGACTTGAGAGAAAAGCCAAAGCTGACCCACTAAAATACCTTAGCACAGAGGTGTCCTAAAATAATATCAAGGGTTATTATTTTGAGTAAAATAGTGTGAGCATCGTTTAATAAAAGTCCTTATTAAATAAATTAAAATACGTGATTCTTACACTTTATATTTACTATTGTAGATTACCATGGCACAAAACACATCAACCCTTTCATTGCGATCGATCCTTGAGAAAGAAAAGTTGAATGGGACCAACTTTCTCAAATGATACCAAAATTTGAGGATAGTCTTCAAGTAAGAGATAAAGGTTTATGTGCTAGAGTAGCCCATTCTGAATAAGCCTGTTGTCTATGATCCAAGAGCTAAAAAGGATGCTTATAAGAAGCATTCTAATGATGCTTTGGATGTTACTTGTCTCAAGTTGATTACCATGGAATTTGAGCTTTAGCAGCAACATGAGAACATAGGGACATTCAATATGATCAAACATCTCAAAATGCTCTTCAAAGAGCAAGCTCAACATGAGAGGTTTGAGACCTCTAAAGTATTGTTTTATTGCAAAATGTCTGAAGGAAGTCCCATAGGTCCGCATGTGCTTAAGATAATTGGGTACATTGAGAATCTTGAGAGTCTGGGATTTAGTCTTCAGAAAGAGTTGGCTATTGATGTAGTTCTGCAATCATTGCTGGAAAGCTACAGTCAGTTTACCATGAATTACAACAAGAACGATCTTGACAAGCCCCTCCCTGAATTGCTCAACATATTGAGAATTGCTGAGCAAAACCTTAAGAAGGCTAAGCCCATTATGATGGTTCAGAAGGATAAGGGAAAGGGAAAAGCTAACAAGAACAAGAGCTAAAGGAAAAATTCAATGTTAATTCTTCTTCGAGTGCACTAAAACCATCTGATGGTGTGGCTAAGGAAAGGGAATGCTTCAATTGTAGGAAACCTAGATATTAGAAGCATAACTATAAGCTTTATCTTGAAGAACTCGACAAAAAGAAGGGAGGTAAGACTTTCACATTAGGTATTTTTGTTATAGAGGCTAACTTTTCTACTTCTTCATCTTAGGTATTGGATACTGGATGTAGATCTCACATTTGTGCAAATGTGAAAGATCTAAGTAGGAGTAGAAGATTGGTATAAGGTGAAGTGGACCTACATGTGGGAAATTGAGTAAGAGTTACAGCATTAGCTGTAGGGACTTATGTTCTCACTTTGCCTAGTAGATTGGTTTTAGAATTGGATAATTACTATTATGTGCCTACTATTACACTGCAAAACGGATGCAAAATCGCGACTGAAAATAGCAACTAAAAGTTAGTCACTACGTGTTTCAGTCGCTAATCAGTCAGAAGTAAAAAGGTCTACTTTTTACTGCGACTGACCCTTTAGTCACTGAAATGTTAGTCACTTTTCAGTCAGAAATTTTTTAGAAATTTGACTTCAATCGCTTTTTTAGATATCAAATTTGCCTCAGTTGCTTTATCAGTGGCTAATAAATATAGAAGTTTTGGACTTTTAGGGTTTGGGTTTTTTTAGAGTTTAGGATATATGTATTCATATATTTTTTTTTTTTAGGGTTTGGAATTTTTTTAGGGTTTAGGGATATAGAATTAGTATTTAGGGTTTTTAAGGGATTAAGGGTATTAGACATAGATTTAGGGTTTGGGATTTTTCTTTAAGGTTTAGGGTTCGAAATTAGTATAAGGTCAGGGGTATTAATTGAATCAATTTAATATTAGGGTTTTGGGATTTATTTTAGGATTAATTTAGAGCTTTTTATGAATTAGGTTTGAGAATTCTTTTAGGGTTTAGGGATATATATATATATATATATATATATAATTAGGATGGTTTAAGGGTATTTAATTATTGAAATTTAGGGTATGGGATTTGCATTTAGGGTTAATGGTATAGATTAAGTTTAGGGTTTAGGGTTAATGGTATAAATTAGGTTTAGCTTTTAGGGTTTGTACTTAGGGTTTTGGGTTTAATTAGGGTTTCTATTTAGGGTTTAAGGTTTGCTTAGGTTTTAGGGTTTAATTAGTCCTTGTTTTTAGGGGTTAGAGTTTTAGGGTTAATGGTAGTTCATTTTAGGGTTTAGGGTTAAATTAATAGGGTTTGTATTTAGGGTTTTTGATTAATGGTAGTTAGGTTTAGGGTTTAGGGTTTAATTAGGGTTTAGGTTTTAATTAGGGCTTCTATTTAGGGTTTGGGTTATTATTAGGGTTTAGGGTTTAATTAGGGTTTGTATTTAGGGTTTAGACTTTAGGATTAATGGTAGTTAGGCTTAGGGTTTAGGGTTAATGGTAGTTAGGTTTAGGATTTAGGGTTTAATTAGGGTTTGTATTTAGGGTTTAGAGTTTAGGATTCATGGTAGTTAGGGTTAGGGTTTAGGGTATAATTAATAGGATTTGTATTTAGGGTTTAGGGTTAGTGGCAGTTAGGTTTAGGGTTTGAGGTTTAATTAGGGTTTGTATTTAGAGTTTAGGGTATAATTAGGATTTATGGTTTAATTAGGGTTTGTGTTTATGAAAGTTTAGGATTAATGGTTGTTAGGGTTAGGGTTTAGGGTTTAATTAATAGGGTTTGTGTTTAGGGTTTATGTTTAATGGTAGTTAGGTTTCGGGTTTAGGGTTTCATTAGGGTTTAGGTTTTAATTAGGGTTTGTATTTAGGGTTTAGAGTTTAGGATTAATGGTAGTTAGGTTTTGAGTTTAGGGCTTACTTTTAATTTCTTGAACCTATGTGATATAATTTCTTTATTAATTTTAATTTTTGAAATTATATATATGGAGAAAATTTCCTGAACTTATATATATTTATTGTTGTACCACATATGTAATTATATTCATGTATGTACACACACACACACACAGATATTCTTGACTGTTCCATATATATAATTATATTCGTATATACATATATTTATATTTATATTTGTAAACATTGGTATACATGAAAATATAAAGTAAAAAAACTGGAAAATCATGAACATAGCAACTGAATTTCGACTACACTCATGTATGGGACGACTGTGTTCATCTGACTTTTGCGAATGACTTTGTTTGTCAAGATTCATTTGAGTTGCAATCAAAGTTCAATCGCTAAGTAGTTGGAATAAAAAAGATTCAGTCAAGTTACAATTTGAATTCAGTCGCTCCAGCTACTTTCTTTCTACTTCCCTCATTCTTTACCCGATTGTTTCACTCATTTCAAACCCAACACTCTCATCCATCTCTCACTCTCATCTCCATCCTTCATCTCTTTCAACTCTTTTACTTTTATCTCACTATCGTCTCTCACTCTCATCTCTTATGTTCGTCAACCAATCCGCCATGCCCATCGCATCGCCATTCATTCACCTTGCTTGTTGGCCTTGCCGGTCCGCCATTTGCCATCTCTGCCCACATTGCCGTCCGCTTAGGCCGTTTCTTGCCTCGCCATCATCCGCCTTGGTCTCCTCCTCAACCTTGCCACAATCCACTTCCATCTTGTTGGCCTCGCTATTGTCCGCCTCTGCCTCCTCCTTTGCCTCAGTCTCCTCGGCCTCCTTTGCCTCATCCATGTCGATCTTCTCCAGATTTGAGTTTTGAAATTGTGATTTTTGAAATTTTTGAACTATTGTATCGAAATTTTTGAATTGTTCTGGGTTTAATTTTTGAATTTTGTTTATTTTTTAATTTTATATTTTGGCATGAATGTTGACTTTTATATTAATGTAAATGTGTTTTATTTAAATTTTAATTTCATAACTTTGTTTATTTTATTATTAATATTTAAAATAAGATAATATTCATAGCAATTTAATGAAATTATCAATTAAATAACAAATTAAATAAATAATATTAATTAAAAAATAACTATATTACATAGTAATGTTTTTTTTTTTTGAAAAATAAAAATCTTATTATAGTGACTGAACATAGTAGTCGCTAATATAACGACTGAACGAGTCAGTCACAACTCACAATATTCTCGACTGATTTTTGACTGAAGGTTTTAGTCACGATAAAATTACGACTTGAAAAAATGCGACTGTCATCTGTAGTAGCAAAGCAGCCGCTTTTAGCCAATATCACTACTAAATTTACATCTATTTGGTAGTGTTAGTAGAAATATGATTTCTGTTTCTTAATTGGACAAGAAAGGTTTTTCTTTTATAATAAGGGATAATTGTTGTTCCATTTATTTGAATGAAATCTTTTATGGTAATGGTTGACTTGGTAATGGTTTGTAGATTCTAGAACTCAAAAACTCAATCTATAATGTGAATATCAAGAAGGTCAAATTAAATGATTTGAACTCAACCTATCTTTGACATTGTCGTTTGGGCTATATAAATGAGACCTGCATATCCATGTTCCACAAGGATGGACTCTTGGACTCATTTGATTTTGAATCACATGAGACGTGTGAGTCATGTTTATTGGGCAAGATGACCAAAACTCCTTTCACTGGGCAAAATGAAAGAACCAATGACTTACTAGGGCTCATACATAATGATGTACGTGGGCCCATGTCTACGCATGCTAGAGGAGGTTTCCAATTCTTCATTACTTTTACTAATGACTTCAGTAGATATAGCTATGTGCACCTCATGGAACACAAGTTAGAATCTTTTGAAAAGTTCAAAAAATTAAAAAATGAAGTACAAAATCAACTCAACAAAAGTCTCAAAGTACTTTGATCAGATCAGGTGAAGAATACTTGGACTGAAAATTCCTTGACTATCTAAAGGAGTGCGGCATAGTATCATAACTCAAACTCAACCTTGTACATCTTAATAGAATTGTGCATTTGAAAGGAGAAATTGAACTCTATTAGACATGGTTCGATCTATAATGAGTCAAGTTGACCTTCCAAACTTTTTTTGGGAACATGCTCTAGAGACAACTGTTTTTACACTAAACTGAGTTTCATCAAAATTGGTTCAAAAGATGCCATATAAGATATGAAGTGAGAGGTGTCCCAAATTGTCTTTTATGAAGATTTGGGGCAGTGAGGCTTACGTAAAATGTCAATCCTCTAACAAGCTATGGTCCAAATCTCATAAATTTCTTTTTGTTGGGTATCCCAAAGAAACAAAAGGTTACTATTTCTACAATCCTTTTGAGCAGAAAGTATTTGTTACTCGTACTAGTGTCTTTCTAGATAAAGAGTTTATCTCTAAACGAACCAGTGAAAAGAAAGAAGAACTCGAAGAAACTCAAGAACAACAAGGGGAGATTAAACTTGAAATGGAACCTAAGCAAACATCACAAGATGTTGTGGTTCAGGAGTCCATTCCAGTGGCACAGAGCCTACGTAGGTCTGGTATGATTTTAGGTGAGCCTGAGGGATATGGATTTCTTGTGACTCATACTAGTGATGTGATTCTCTTAGATCAAAATGAGCCAACAACTTACCAACAAGCTATGTCGGGACTAGATTCTGAGAAGTGACTAGAAGCCATGAAGTCCGAGATGGAATCCATGCCAAGGTACCCTAAGAACCCCCTTACGTCTCCTCAACCTTCCTAGCAAAATTTGAAAATTTCAGCTACCATGCCTATGGCAACGTGTAGCCACAATTGGTAATGTACTGCCAGTTTTCGTGGTAATGGTGACGCATCACAGGTACTGGCGACAATTGGTGACGCATCACCAATACCTGTGACAACCCAAAAAATTCCAATTTTTGCTGCTATGAACTTTGGACACTTACCAAACATATCAAACATGCTTGGTTAGCCTCCAAACTTCACATACATATAAAACATATTGCATAGATCACAACCAACTATCACAAATCAACCTATGATGCATTTAAATATCATTCCAATCATTATAAACCTCATAGTCCACCATTAACCAACTTTGCTCATTAACTAATGCTATTGCTAGAACTACTTGAATTCATCACGCAAACTCATTCCAATAGCATCAATTAAGCTTGAAAACATAACTCTCTTACCTTGGCTTTACCTCATAAGAAAGAAACAATTAATCCTTGCTCACAAAACCAAGTTCTACAAAGTTTTACCTAGTTCCAAGCAAACAAAGGCACAAAACGCATAAAAACTAGGTTCTAACCAAAACCTAATCATATGAGCTTTTAATAAACAAGAATCTACAAAGAACATAAGTGTCACCTCGCATCAAAACCAGGGGATGACGAAAAACTCAGTTCCAAGCTTCAAAAACTTAAAATTATGCTTAAAGCAAGCCCTCCATAGCATACATACCTTGGTAGCTTCTATTTTCATCAAAATCTCTTGTTTTTGGGCTTGGATTAATGAAGAATTGATAAGGTGAAGGGTGAGCTCGGGTTTAAAGATGAAAATGGTAGCCTCCCCTCCACTTTACCAATTTTATATGCCATTTAACCAAGAAGCTATAAGGTTTTGGGAGCCAAACAAATGCAGTGAAATTTAATTGAAACCCTCCAAGATCCAAGTGAAATAGGGTAAACCAAATGTTCAAAAATTTTCATACCTAATTTCGGTTGAGATCTTTCACCCAACTGTAGAATCGAATCACAAAACCTGAACAGTTGACGTTTTCAAGCTATCTATGGTATCCACACGAGCTTCTCGGGATTACCACGCTTCCATCACATCCCGGCAGATGCATTTCTCTTGCATTCACAGTGCTAGCTTGCGTCCTCCAAGGAATAACAAGAGAAGAATGTGGTTGTCTTTTTTGGGAGGCCAGGGTAAGGCTATGAATTTTTCACTAAAAGTTGTATTTATAGTGAGACTCAACTTTTAAGCCTAATGGGTTTCAAAGCCCTAATCCAATTAGGCTTTAATTTCGGGCTTAATAATGGCTCAACTTTTGGGCCTATTATTAATATGAAATTATTATGAAACCATAACCCAAATAATTAGCCCATGCACTCCAATAATCCACATAGCTCTATGTCTGTGACCCAATAGGCTCTTACCACATTGGCAATGATCACAAATCACATTTATGATCATAAGCAATGAGTGGTGTCTAGCAACACATCATTGCTACCCAAGTGATAAGATTGTCGGTAATTTGACTAAACCTTTATGATCATTAACCATATATGTCATTGTCCCTTTGTCCAAGATATCAAGACTAAGCACGAGACATGGAATGCGTCACTCTTGTATAGCCTAATCTTTGATTTCTTGATTATCGAGTAGACTAATTTAAACTGATGACATTGATATCATATATCAACTCATCCGAGCATGGCCATGCATTTTCTAAGTCTTACTCTATCAAGGGGCTCGAAGATATCACTCCCGTTACATAGGAGGGACAAATCCCAGCTTGATCATACAAAACCCTTCGCATGATATATGACATACCCAATGACCTCCTTCAAGTTCACTCAGTTACGAGCAACAAAGGGAAATATCAAAGTATGTGACTCACATGTAGGGAACCTTGATGATCTTAGGTCAAAGGACTACATATACCATGATCATTATGAGAATCACTTATGACACTCATATAACGATCTATGTAGCGTTCTCATGGTGGGTCAGTCTAGTAACAAGTTCTCCAACTTGTATTCATATGTAGACTACATATCTCATATTAGTCTCCACATATGCTAGTCGTTATGTATTATTGTAACCCGCTCCACAATAATACTAGACCAGGGACATTTAAGAATATCATTATTCTAGCATTACAATTATGTTTATTACGTTACTCAGAAACAAAACAACAAATATAATTGTTGGATTAATGGCTTAATAAAATATCATGAATCAATGTGCAAAATACAATAATCTCATAATTGGCTTTTGGGCACAACACTAACAAAAGCCATCCAAGAATTTAAAAAGTTTCAAATAAGTCGCTTCCTTTAGGTAACATTAGTCAGACTTGGTCAAATTTTGTTTATTTGAACTAAACTTGCGTGAAAAAGTAGAAGTTAGGTCTTACAAATTTATTTTTAACACTCGGGACCCAACCCGACTATTCATGCAACAATTTTAACATTTTGCCCCCGAACCTCATTTAGTGCCTTAACCTTCTTGGAACTTAGTGAACTTTGCTTAATTTACCTATTATTGCTATGTGAAATTGAATTAAGGTTTTAAACTAAGTCTCAAATACTTTACCTTCCTTAAGCAAGCTTCCAGCTAGGAGAGCCATAACAATAACCCAAGAATAAATAGTACTACCTCCGTCCCATTTTAGTTGAAACATGTCTCTGGGCACGGAGATTAAGGTGTATGTAATTTGTGTTATTTTTTTATGTGGTAAAAGCTTAAATAATGATTAAAAAAGAAAAGATTCTTTTTTGAGTTTTGTGCTGTGAGAGATTGAGTGGAGATTAAAAAAAGAGTCTTTATTGGGTTTTGTGTAAAATGATAATTTAATTATTTAAACTTTTTCAAAAGAGGAAACATTTCAACCTTTTGGGACTTACCAAAAAAGAATACGTTTCAAGTAAATTGGGACGGAGGGAGTATTATTAAACGTCTCTTATTGTGTCCCTACTAGTAGGAAGCAAGCCTGAGGAAGGTAAAATGCTCTAAATTAAGTTTGGAACCTTAATTCAATTTTACATAGCAAGAATAGGAAAGTTTAGCAAAGTTCACAAAGTTCTGAGAAGGTTAAGGCACTAAATGAGGTTTAGCGGTAAAATTGTAATTTTTCATCTCGACAAGTCGGGCTAAGTCCCAAATGGTTAAAAATGGGTTTTTATAACCTAACTTTTAACTTTAACCCAAACTTGGTTGAAGTAAACAAAATTGATCAAGAATGACTAAGGTTATCAAAAGCAGGGGGTTTATGTGTCCCATATCTAATACTTTGGTGGCTTAAGTGTTTAACATGGTTTATAAGATAGTAAAGTGGGGGATGGCTGCCATAACCCGATTTCATCCTTCATATCATCATTTCTTCACCAATTAGAGCCCAAAATCAAGAGTTTTTTGTGAAAAGAGACGCTACCATAAGTATATAGGCCATTGGAAGCTTGTTTCAAGCATAAAATCATGGTTTTGGAGCTTGGAAGCACGTTTCCGTCTATCCTCTATTTTTTATACGAGGTAATCAATGCATTCTTGATTGATTTCAAGTTTTTTAGTTGATCAGGAGCTTGGGTTTTGGTTAGGAGTTAGTAACTTGATGTTTTGCGCCATATTTGCTTGGAACTTAGGTTGAAGTTTGTGGAACTTGGTTGGTGCAAAAGAGTTGCATAATTCTTTCTTGTTGCTTGGAGTGGAGGTAAGGGAGTTATGTTTTCGAGTTTAATTAATACTATTGGAATGAGTTTGCTATATGAATTCGAGCAGTTCTAGCAATAGCATTAGTTAGTGGGCAAGGTTGAATTATGGTGGACTATGAGGTTTGTGATGATTGGGATGATGTTATAATGCATCCTAGATTGGCTTGTGATAGCGGGTTGTGATCTATGCAACATGTTTTACATGTTTGGGAAGTTTGGAGGCTATCCAAGCATGTTTGACATGTTTGGGAAATGTCCAAAGTTCATAGTAGCAAAACTGGGAATTTTCTGGGCTGTCACAGGTATTGGTGATGTGACGCCAATCGTTGCTAGTACCCGCGACGCGTCACCGTGATAGGAAAATTGCCAAAACGGTACCAACTGTGGCAACGCATCGTCATAGTTGGCGACATGTCACCAAAGGCATATTGGTTGAAATTTCCAGTTTTTGCTAGGAAGGTCGAGGGGAGACCTAAGTGGGTTCTTAGGGTACCTTGGGGTCTAAGCATTCCAGGGGTACTCCAAGACTTACAAAAGTCCTTCGAGACCTAGAAGTTTTCTTGAGTTTTGTAACACTTTATGGTTACTTTTACTACAATCAAGAAAACTAGTTTACTAAGGATTACAACTAAGTACCACTAGCTTAGGTGAAAGGTTTAGAAGCCTAGGCGACCTTGCCGTGCTATTAGCTACGAGGTTACAAGGTGAAACCTTAGTGCACCTAGTCTACAATATCTTTATGGCCTAGTCTACAATGGTCCTGCCATAATGCCCCTGTACAACATAAATGGGAGAGGTTCAACTGGTGATTTATCACTAGTTACACTTGTAGGCTAAGCTTGCTAGAGGACAAGGTAATGCCTTGTAGTTTAAGGACTAAGATGAGAAAGGTCTCAAGGAACCTAGGTATATGCATATATTAGACCCTCTGGCTGTATGAGCTCACAGCAGGTTACATATGTTATCATATGTGGACTCCTTAGTAATTTTCTTACAGGTATAGTAAAGACCCTTACTGAGAATTTCAGAATTCTCACTCCCTAGTTATGTTGTGCAGATTCTGAAGTCGTTGGGCCGGGTAACCACTAAGGTTAGCTCTTGTTGCAAATATAGTACTTAAGAATCTCTATGATTCTAGCCTACATAGGTAACTTGTTGGTTAAGTAACAGTACTAACTATAGTCTTCCTTTGGCTGCAGAACCTAGCACCACGTGGACAAAGACTTTTGCGACTCGTCACTAAGACTTGCATCCAAGGTGTGAGTTAGTTCAAAAAAATCTCAGTTGAGGCTTGTATAAATAGTACTCTTAGCTGCCTCCATTGTCTATGTTTTGAGGAGTCCTAGACTCTAGGGTTGCTCTTGGGTGAGGGGCATTAGTCTACTTTATGTATGAATGCTCCCACATAGTTGTTATGTGTAGTAAACTCATATAAATGTTGATTTTGTATGCTTTCGCTATTTGAACTTGTTTTCTTGAAAATGTCTTGGCCAAGTCAATAGTTTATGGAATTTTGTTAATCCAAGTCAAAACATAAAGAGCATGCTTCTTGCATATTTTAGGTTAATCAACTAGTATCACGGAATTTTTAATCCGCGCACATATACAGCTAGCCAATTGCAACCACCGTGAGACCAGCTCTCATAGGCTTCCTAGGCAAGGGCCAAGAACGGCCGTGTCATCTCTGGTCTAGTATTATTATGGAAGTAGGTTACAATAATACATTAAGACTAGCTTATGTGATGACTAATATGAGATATATAGTCTACATATGGGTACAAGTTTGAGAATTTGTTTACTAGACCGACCCACCATAAGAACTCTATCTGGATCATTATATGAGTGTTATAAGTGATTCTCATCGTGATCATGGTATATGTAGTCCTTTGACCTAAGGTCATTAGGTTCCCTATATGTGAGTCACATACCTTGATACTTCCTTTTACTGCTCATAATGGAGTGAATATGAAGGTGGTCATTGGGTATGTCACATATCATGCAAAGGGTTTTGTATTATTAAGATGAAATTTGTCCCTCCTATGTAACAGAAGTGATATCTTCAGGCCTCTTGATTGGCTAAGACTAAGGAAATGCATTGCCATGCTCGGATAAATAGATATAGGAAATTAATGTCATTAGTTTTAGTCAGTCTACTCAAGGATCAAGAAACCAACGATTGGGCTATATGAGAGTGACACATTCCATATCTCTCACTCAATCTTGATATCTTGGATAAAGTGACAATGGCATATACGAATAATGATCATAAAGGTTTAGTCGAATCACCGACTGTCTTATCACTTGAGTAGGAAGGAAGTGTTGCTCGACACCGCTCATTGTTTATGATCATATATATGTGATTTATGATCACTGCCAATGTAATAGGAGCCTATTGGGGTGCACACTTAGAACTAATTAGATCATTTGAATGAATGGGTCAAATTGTTTAGTTTTGGTTTCATGATAATTTTGAATTAATTATTGGCCCAATAATTGAGCCATTATTAAGCCAGAAATTAGGCCAAATAAGATTAGGATTTTGAAACCTATTAGGTTTGGGAGTTAACCTTCACTATATGTACATTATATAGTGATGATTTTCATAGTTGCTACCTCCTAAGGACAAAGTCAGAAAGGTTCCAAAAAGTTCCAGCGGTACTTTCCTCTTGCCTTGTCTTGGTTAACGCAAACTAGCACTGCGGGCGTAAGAGGAATGCCCCAGAGGTGTGGTGATTTGAGTGGTTTGTATGGACACCATAGAAAGCTTGAACATGTCAATTATTCAAGTTTTAGTAATTTGGCTTCAACAGTTGAGTGAAAGATTTTAACCGACTAGGTACAAAATTTTCAAATATTGGATTTACTTCATTTTACTTGGATCCTGGAGGGTTTCAGTTAATTTTGACTGTACGTGTTTTGCTCCCGAAACTATACAGATGAGGGGTGGAAGGCTAAAGTTGAATCGCTTGCAAGTGAGGAAGATATTGATGAAATAGAAAGAGGAAGTGGCGAAGGAGCTGAGCTTGCAGAGGATGGAGACGAAGAGATCGTCAGGTAATTGGTTGAAGAAGATGGCTTGATTATTAGATAGGCACAGTTACAAAAATAGTGGAAGAAACATGAAAAACAAAAAACCGAAATTGTTATTTTCCCCTTCATATGATGGCTAATTATCGGTCAATTAATGTCAATGGTAAATTTGCTCTAAGAAACAAAGTTCAATATTAAATCCAGAGTTGTTGGAGGACAACATAAACTATAGTAAGGGAAAAAAATAGAAAAAAAGGGATCCATTGAAGCAAGAATTGTGTGGGCCACTATTTTTCTTTCCTCCAAGATAGGTCCATTTATTTGGTTCTAGGGTAGGAGTAGAAGGGTATTGTTCTATAAGCGGGATTTTGGTAGGCATATTCTAGGTTTTTTGGTGTTGAGGTTGGGTGCTTGGAATAGGGTGCTCATTTCATTTTCTTAAGTTTGTTGGGGATTGGGAGTTCCTTGCATCATCTCTTCCTTTAAGTTGATATTTTACTTTCACCTTTTGATAAATTCTCTTGTGGCGTCCAGAAAAAAAAATTTGTACTTTTGAAAGTTTGATAGTAAATTTGGTTATTTCAATACTTTTGAACGGTAAATTTGATACTTAATCCACTTAATCCAATACCATACACCATTTTTATACTAGTTATTCGAAAAGTAAATGTATTTTATATATCTTTGTCACTTAGAAATTTTAGACTACAAATTACAAGGATTAGGAATTGGAGAAGAGATTATTTGATAGATGTGATGGCCAGGGGCCTCATCGTTCAGAGTCATGATGACTGGAGGAGAGACTTCTGGGAGGAAGAACGCCTGGTGAATTGGATCGCCCAAAGGAGAGTGCCTGAAAGCTCAGAAACAAAGGGTTAGGAGGCCCCCGGAGTGTTTTTCCGGGGGGGGGGAGCCTCCGACGCCCAAGTCAGTGGTTGGCTGAGAAAAAGGCAAAGGTAATAGCACACAGGGCTGAAGAGTCTCGCCTGGTAATTTTCTCAGAGTGTGGGAGCAGTGTTTTGCCAACCAACCTCCTACCAAGTATTAATTCCTGGTATTTATAGGAGCGCCTAGCCCGTTCAGATCGCGACACGTGCTCGATCGGATGTTCCTGAATTTCTGGGTGTAGGAGACAGATAGCTGGTAGCAGGTTGCCTTGAGCCATGTGCTGAGATGGGCCATGATGTGATTCTGGTGGCGTCCGTGTGTCAGAGCGCCTTTTGAGGCGGCTTGTGACGTCTGTGAAAGGACGTGTCAGAGGCTTCCTTAAATGCTTCCATAAATGCTCCCGCCGTACTCCCGAGGTCCCTGGGTGAGGTCGTCCTTTGGTACGGACAGAGCCTCTTCGGGAAACAAGCCCTCAGTTCGGGGGTTCCCAGTTTCAGGGAGTTCCGCCTTCGGGGATATCATGTTCGGCTCGCTATGTCTGGTGCCGCTTTTCCGAAGGCGATCTGTTCACAACCTTGGGGGGGCAAGTAGTGTCCTCGGGTTTTCCTAGCGTGCCGGGCTCGGAGCTCTTCGGCTATCTCCCGAGGTGCATGATCACACCTTTTCTCGGGTAGCGCCAGCTTCTTCTGGCCATTCTTGTGGCAGGGAGTTCGGCCAGATAGAGGCGATAGCGTTTGGCTATCAAGATGGAATTTTTTTACTACAAAGAATGGTTAAACCCCATTTATTAGGCCAATTACTACAGTCTGCAGTTTCAGTTGAAACGAGAATTCAGATGCCATCAATTCTGTTCTTTCTAAGATGGTTTTGATTTTTTAAAATAGCTATCCCGTCAAGGGAGGGAATACGCGAGTAGTTTCACAAGACGTATGTCATAGGGCAATTCATCTATCAGCTTCCACTAATTTTAGGCGAAAAAGACCTCTTTGAATTAAACAACAACCATTGATCGATGTCCAAATCCGCAAGCTAAATAGCAATGAAGCCAACAGACAAGGACAAAATTTCCGAACGAAAATTAATGGAAACGCTAGAAACTACAGTCTCTAGAAGACGCCCTTGTTGACTAGATGTGCCTGTCCAAAACATGTCCAGGCTCTTAACTTGCAAAACTCTGACCATTATTAGCACCTCCCTTGAAACTACGTACCCCTTGACGGCTACCTTGTTCTAGAGAGCTAGACCACGCTTCCCACACGACAAGATGATTAATTCCCAGAAACCTGCTTAGCTTTGGGATTCCCTATGTTATACAACAATATATATATTAAAATTTGCCCCTAAGGTTTTGGTGAAATTACACTTTGTCCCCTCCTGTTTTAGAAATATACACTTTGCCCCTTGCCATTTTAATACAATCCGACAATAACTTTTGAAATTTTAATTTAAACTATACGATAACTATTTTCAAGTAATTTTAATCTATAGGGTATTTTTTTTATAGCTAATTGACATTTAAAAAATACTGTTTTAAAAACTAGATGAAATATAGAAAGAAAAAATTAATAATTTAAAATATTCATTAATTGTAAAAAAAATACATTGAAATTACTAAAAGATAATTACCATAATGACTAAATTAAGATTTCAGAAATTATTATCAAACTGTAGCAGGGGCAAAGTGTAATTTCACCTAAATCTCAAGGGACAAATTGTAATTTTCCTATATACATATTATATATATATATATATATATTGTTACAGGAATAGAACCATTTCCGGGACCAATCGAGCAGATGACGTCTCCGACAGATCCAAAACCATTTCAGAAGGTTTGTGAAGCTTGTCTCCTTATGCAGCTTTGTTTGATTTATTTGGTTCGGTTAGTTGATGATCAGAACTTCGTGCAGGATGAAGAGCTGGAATGTGCGAGAGCGGAAATGGGGGAAGTGAGGGAGGAAAACAAAAGACTGAAGATAGATTTGAAGCGAATCACGAAGGACTACCTAGACCTCCAGACCCGGTTCTACGACGTTGTTCGTCGAGAATGGAAGACACAGGCCGAAACCCCGGCCCTAGGAGGCCACTGTGAGGATGAGGATGACCGGGAAGCGGAACTGGAACTTTTCTCGCTAACGCTAGGGCCGAGATCATTGAGCTCTTCCAAGAAGGAGAAAGACAAGGAACTGAGTAGGGACTCTGCCGGCTTGACTCTGGGGTTGGAGTATTGTAACTCTGACAGGATGCAGGACCAATCTCCGGACCGCCACGGAAAAAGCTCCGACGCGAAGGAGGAACCGGCCGATGATTGGGGTCGGAGAAGTTTTGTGGAGACGGTGAGAGGCACCGCCGTCGAACAAGATGAACTCATGCGTCAGAACCGCGACAAGAGAGCTAGGGTTTCCGTCAGAGCCAGATGCGACACCCCTACGGTTAGTGTGAAATTTAAACCTCTAATTCTAATCATGTCACTAAATAATATATATGCCAAGTTTTTTGGTTGAAAGTATTTTTCAGTGGTTCTTGTTAGTACATAAAACAGTCGATAAAACTATTTAGTTTGGCGCAGAAATTAATAAATGGAGAAAATTTATGTGTTATCCCTTAATTTTTTATACATAAATTTAGAAAATTAGAAAAAGTGAATATTAAAATAATAATTTGAAAGCTAATATAATAATGTAATTTACTAAATATAGATATATTGTAAAAACTTGACATTGCTTAAAATAAAATATGTTACAATAATATTGAGACAGATGGAGTACAAAGGAATTAAATATTCTTGTGTTCTTTTTTTTTTTCTCTCTCTTTTTGGTTGAGGAATTGCCTGTATTTAATGCTAGTTTTCTGAAAAGCAAATATAAAAATATAGATGAACGATGGGTGTCAATGGCGAAAATATGGACAAAAGATTGCAAAAGGAAATCCATGTCCACGAGCGTACTATCGGTGCACATTTGCACCTTCATGCCCAGTTAGGAAACAGGTACTCTCCATTTTATTTGTTTCTTTGTAGAAATTTTAACATAAGCTGTTGCCAAAAAGAATTCTTTGTATAAATTTTTAATTTGGTGTATCAAAACTAGGTCTAATTGCACAAAATCCCTTAAATGTTTGGTGAAATTACTCTTCTTCTCATCTATTCTATCTGTCTCACAATTTGAATCTATTATGACACACGTACTATAGACTAGAATTTAGAATTAGAGAAATTTATCTGAGATCCTAAAAAACTTGCTCACATTAAGAAGCAAAATGTATATATGTTTCTAAAATAAAATGGCAAACTCTGATTTCAGCCTACCTAACCTGGGGAAGGTTTGTAAATAGCTCCTTAAACTAATGCAATTAATTCACCTGGTTGCTAGGTTTTAACTAGTTAACAATGTTTTAAATTTTTAATACCCCCTCTATCTTAAATTCTTTGCACCATTTACTTTTCAGCAATTAATCAACAATTTTTTATTTTCAACATTTTATCATATAAATAAAAAACATTTATATATGAATGATAAATCAAGACTTATAGTTTCTAAATGTATTTTTTAATTTTTTTTTGTAACAAACAATAATATAAATAAATTCAAGTTAAACTAACTGAAAAAGTTAAATGGAGCAAAGAAAGTGAAATGGAAGGATAGCATTTTTATCATAGTTGACCTAATATTTTTTATTTTTTTGTTTGATTTACCATCAGGAAACTATGGATGTAATAATTAGTTCTATAAATTCATAATTTATTGATTAATTATATAATCTCAGGTGCAAAGATGTGTGGAGGACATGACCGTCTTGCTCACAACCTATGAAGGGATGCACAACCATCCACTACCCATTTCCGCTGCCGCCATGGTCTCCACCACATCCGCCGCCGCCTCCATGCTACTATCTGGCTCATCCACCTCTACGTTGCACACGTGCTCCTCCAGTTCGTCCACCACCGTGCCCTTTATTCCTAGTGTCAATTTCTACCACTTGGGCATTTCCAAACCCCAACCCATGTTATTTGCCCAATCTCCAACCCTCTCCACCACCCCATCCCACCCCATAATCACACTTGATCTTACTTCCATCTCAAATCCCTTCAACAAATTCCAATCCACAAACCCTATGTATTCTTCCCCGGCCAAACTCAACTTTGAGGCTATGGACCCTTAGCCAGCCAACCATAGGATTTTTGGCTACGAAAACAAAAGTATATACCATCCTTACATCCAACATAGCCAAAGCTTACAAACAAGTCCTATGCACAAAAATAATGCCACCAACAACATTTCCCACTACCAAACTAACCCTCAGCAATCTGAACTACCAGTCAACAACATTGCAGCCACCACCAATGCCATCATTGGCAATGCAAGCATTCATTCCGCCTTAGCAACCACCCTGTCTTCAATCATAGGTGGTAACAAATATGGTAGTTTAGGAAAAAATCCAAAGTTTGGAGAACCCTTTCTGGGAAGCAACATTAATGGAGCTAGTGATGGTTGTGCAACAAGCTACTTGAACAAGCCAACATCGGCTAGTTCACAATCTATAGCCGGCAACTTAACAATATTGTCATCTTCTTCATAGTCGTATTCCACCTCCAAGGGTGCATCATTAGAGTCGCCAGGAAAGGAAAAGAGTCACAGAGGTTGAGCTATGGTTTTCATAGAACTTTATCAGTTGTAAATTAATTAATGCTACATTCAATTTTTAATAAGGTTCCCACTTAACTAAGTGAGTGGAGGCAAAACCCCGAGTATCCATTACCAAAGCTCACATTCAAAAAATTGTGTAGAAATCCATTGGTTGTAGGTTTGGATTTCCTCAAGTCCTTATGGCAGATAAAGGAAAACAGTTCAATAATGTGCAGCTCATGGATTTCGCACAAGAATGATGAGGTATCAAGAAGTACTCTGTCTTAGTGTTGTGGCTAAAAGCTAATCATTAGATGATTGTATTTTTTGCACATTGAGTCATGATATTTTATTAATACATTAATCTTGTAATTATGTTTGTTGTTTTGTTTCTGCACAACCCTAGAATAATAGTATTCTTAAATGTCCCTGGTCTAGTATTATCATGGAGCGGGTCGTAATAATACGTAAAGACTAGCAAATGTGGAGACTAATATAAGATATGTAGTCTACATATGGGTACAAGTTGGAGAACATGTGTACTGGACCGACCCACCATGAGAACGCTACATGGATCATTATATGAGTGCCATAAGTGATTCTCATTATGATCATAGTATATGTAGTCCTTTGACCTAAGGTCATCAAGGTTCTTTACATGTGAGTCACATACTTTGATACTTTCCTTTGTTGCTCGTAACTGAGTGAACTTGAAGGAGGTCATTGGGTATGTCACATATCCTGCGGAGGGTTTTATATGATCAAGATCGGATTTGTCCCTCCTATATAACGGGAGTGATATCTTTGAGCACCTTGATAGAGTGAGACTAAGAAAATGCATGTCCATGCTCAGATGAGTTGATATATGATATCAAATTCATCAGTTTAAGTTAGTCTACTCGATAATCAAAAAACCATAGATCGGGCTATACGAGAGTGACACATTCTATTTCTCGTGCTTGGTCTTAATATCTTGGATAAAGGGAAAATGGCATATATGGATAATGATCATAAAGGTTTAGTCGAATCACCGACAATCTTGTCACTTAGGTAGCAATGATGTGTTGTTAGACACCGCTCATTGTTTATGATCATAAATGTGGTAAAAGTCTATTGGGTCGAATGCATAAAGCCTATTTGGATTATTTGAGTGCATGAGCTAATTTATTTGGGTTATGGTTTCATGATAATTTTGTATTAATAATTGGCTCAAAATTTGAGCCATTATTAAGCCTGAAATTAAACCTAATTGGATTAGAGCTTTGAAACCCATTATGTTACGGCCCTCCTGGTGGGAATCTCAACTAAGGGAGGTAAATTAATTTAATTCCTAGTTTAATACCTTATCTCAAGTTAACTAGGCAAGGATTAGTAACTTGGACAAAGTTAACTAAGTTCCAAGTAGTTTATGGCACCAAAAAAGGATAGGGGAAAAATGGCAATTTTGCATCCTGAGTTATCATGCGGAGACCCGATAGCCAAAAATATGTTTTCAAGCATAAAATTTGCTTAAAGCCCAAATATTTGCTTAAGTGTTATAGATTTGACCAAAGTTTGACTAGAACTACTATTTCTGGAAGGGGTTTGTTTTGGCCAACTTAAGAAACTTTGGGGGGCTTGTTGGAAAATGGGGTTTGAAACATAGTAAAGTTTTCTTTGCTGCTACTATTTCCATTTTCCTAGCCAAACCCGAGTTCCCTCTTCCCTTCTATATTTCTCCTGCAATTCTTAGTCAAAAACAAAGATTCTAGGTAGGATTTGAAGGCTCAAAGGGTGCATAAGCTTTGGGCAACTTGTTTCAAGCTTATTTATTGGTTTTGGAAGTGTCCTCCACATTTTCCAGCTGGGTTCTTATTTTTGGCGAGAGGTAACCTTGAATTCTTTCTTGTTTCATGATTGTTTGTTGATTTCAAGCTTGGGTTTTGGTTAGCAGTTGATAATTTGGTGCCATTTGACTTAGATTGCTTGGAACTTAGGTTAAACTTTGTGGAGCTCTGTTCTTGTTGAATGGTTGGCTAATCCTTGCTTGGTAGATGAAATTGAGGTAAGGGATTTATGGTTTTAAGCTTGATTAATGCTATTGGAGTGTTGTTGCTTGATGAATTCAAGTAGTTTTGGCAATAGCATTAGTTAGTGGGCAAGTGGAATTATGGTGAGCTAGGCTTGAATTTGAGGTTGGGATGATGTTTTAATGCATCATAGTTGTGTTGTCATGGTGTATTTGTGGCCTATGCAAGTTTTTTTACAGGTTTATGATGAGTTTAAGCATCCATTGCATGCCTTAAACTCATAGAAAGTCTCCAAATAGGCTTAGGAGGGTGTTTTTAAAGTTCAGGACACGGGCTCCTGGTGCCTAACGCCTCAGCACCCAAGGTGCATTTTTCTCTCAGCAGTGCAGGGTACTCCTGGCACCTCGGCCTCAGGTGCTCAAGTGCTCCTGGCGCGTAAGCCCCAGAGCCTTTTTTCAGCAAAATTCAGCTTTTTAAAAGAGGATCCGGGGGAGGGTAACGATGGTCCTAGAGGTGCCTAAGGATTGAGATGGTACAATAGCACTCCGAAACATCTAAAAACTCTTTCGTAATCTAGGGGTTTTTTCATACTTTTTTAAATGGTAAATGTACCTTATGAGAAAATTAGTTTATAGGCCATAACAAATACACCATTATAGGAGGTGGAAGGTTTAGCACCATTGAGACTTTAGTTGCACCTTTACGTTCAAGGCCTTAATGAAGAAAGCTTAGTACACATACTGGGTTCTTCAAGACCTAGGAAATATCAGTCCTACAATAGTGCTCCTATACAACATAAGAAAGGTTCAACTAGTGATGAACTTCACTAGTTAGGCTAGTAAGCAATGCTTTCTAGTAGACAAGGCTTTGCCTTGTAGTTCAAGGACTAGGTAGAGGACAAGTCCCAAGGGATTGAAACGTATGCGCATAGGTTTAGCCTCACGCTGTATAAGCTCACAACAGATTATATATGATGATATATGTGTTGTCCTTAGCATTTTTCTTGCAAGTGAAGATCCCTTACTGAGAATTACAAATTCTCACTCCCTTATCTTATGCTGTACAGATTTTGACCGTGTTAAGCCCGATAACCGCTGAGGGTTGTTGTGGTAGTCTTTTGTTACAGGTATATTGTTATGGGAATTTTTATGATCCTAGTTTTCTTAGTTACTTGTCGATGAAGTAACAGTACTAACTATAGAATTTTCTGGTCGCAGCGGCTAGCAACACATGGATAGGCTTTTGTGACTTGCCACTATGACTCATCTCCAAGGTGGGAGTTAATTAGGAGGATCTCAGTGGAGGCTTGTATATGTTTATGCCTAGTTGCCTCCTGTATCTATGTTTGGAGCTTTAGACTCTATGGTTGCTCTTGGGTGAAGGACATTAGACTATTTTTTGTGAATGCCCTCACACGATTAATATGTGTAGTAATGTCAATAAAAATGTTGATTTTGTATGCTTTGACTATTTGAGCTTGTTTTCTATGAAAATACTTGGCCAAGTGAATGTTCTTATGATTTCTTTTAGCTTAAGTCAAAGCACAAAGAGCATGCATCCTTCATATTCTAGGTTAATCAACTAGTATCACGTAGTTTTAATCTGCACACATATATAACTAGCCAATTGCAATAATCGTGAGACTCATTCTCACAGGCTTCCTGGGCAGGGCTGAGGACGGTCATGTCAGTTTGGTATCAGAGCCTAATTTATAGACATTGGAGGCTAGGACTAAGATCTAGTTTAAATTCCATGGGCTAGGATGGTTAGTACTAACCAACACTTGTGGAATGTCATCTGGCTTTGGTTTCAGATTGCTATGGTTGACACAAGGTTAGGAGCTTCTAGATGAACTAGAGAACTTGGCGAAGGTTCTAATGATCCAATTATGGCACGGTTAAATGGGATATCCATTATGCTTCAGGGGATGACATAGACCTTGGTACAAATGGCACAAGGGATGACCACTATCCTAAAGGAATTATTTTCGAACCAAGAAAATGAAGGAGTTGCTCAGGAAGGAAATGACCAAAGGAATGACCCACCCCAAGGTCATGAGAGGCATGCCGACCACCGGCAGATGCCTAGGGCCCGTGAAAGGTATGACCGTGCTTATGAGTATGAAGAGGAGCAGTAAGCTATGAAGGCTCCAAGGAGGGGAGAAACTCTACATCAAATGAGATTCCTCGAGAAATTGAAGATGGTTGACCCACAAAGATTTAATGCGTTAGACGACCCTAACAAGGCAGAGGATTGGTTGAATAGGATGAATCAACTCTTTACTTGTGGGGGTTATAAGTCGAAGCAGAGAATGGCCTTAGTTCTTTTCTTTCTAAAAGGGAGGGCTAGCTTATGGTGGGATGAAGTTCTAGAAATGTTAAAGGAAAGCAATGGCACTAGACCAGAGCACAAGAAAAAGGTGCTGAAGTGGCCAGACTTTGAGAGGAAGTTCTAACATGAATATATCAGTGAAGCTGGACAAGATCAAAGGAGGATTCAATTTGAAAACCTAGTTCAACGAGAGATGTCTGTGAGGGAGTATGAGCAGCGCTACAATTCACTCATTTAATATGCTCCATACATGGCTGGAAATGATGAGCTCAAGGCCAAGAAATTCCTCCAAGGCCTTAAGCCTATGCTTCGGAGATATATGGCAACAGTGGACATTCAAAGCTATCACCAAATGGTTCAAAAAGCATTAGCTCTTGAGAGGGAGTTTAAAGACTCAAGGATTCAAAGTAAGAAGGTGGAGGTTGGGCCATCCAACCTAGGAAAAAGTGCTGGAAAATGTCCAATAGAAGGAAAGGTGGTCGAGACTCAATGGTCGGCCAAGAGGAAAAAAGGGAGCTTATGCCCCAGATGTAGGAGATTTCATGGATCCAAGCCATTTACTTTGGGAACTAACAATTGCAACAACTGTCGATAGAGTGGTCATTGGGCGTGGGAATGGCCACGGGCTCTACCTTTACCGGGTTTGCCTAGGAATCTACCCCCTGCACCCTTTTCCATAGGAAATCGACCTGGTAGGGCCATAGTAGTAGTTGAGCTGAGGGTTCTCACATTGGCTAGTCAAGTGACCAGAAAGCCATAATATCTCCAATGAGTTGAAACTCATTAGAATTGCAGGGAGGAGTTTTATTGTGACCATCAAGTTAGTTACTAGGTATCCCTTACAGTTAGGAAACCATGACTTCGCTTGTGAATTATGGGTTATAGAATTAAGGTCATATGACCTAGTGTTGGGAATGGATTGGCTAAGTAAGTGTAAGGCAAAAATTGACTGTGCTAATCACTCAGTCGATGTTACTAATGCTCAGGGAGCTAGAGTGACTTGCACAGGAGGCTTAGCAACTAGTGCTAGAAGTTTACACCTTAGACTTATGGACTCCATCCCCATAGTCGATGAAGGAGTGTATTATACCTTGAATGGAGTGGCCATAGAAATGAACTTCAGGAAGTTCCTATAGCCAATCAATTTCCTGAGGTGTTCCCAGTGGATTTGCCTAGGTTACCACCCAAGCGGGACACCGAGTTTTCCATTCACCTTCAGCTTGGAGCAAAACCAATTTCAATACCTCCTTATCGAATGTTAGCTCTTGAAATGGATGACCTGAAGAAGCAGTTTGAGGAACTACTAGAGAAAAGCTTTATAAGGCTTAGTGTATCACCGTGGGGAGCCCCGGTGTTATTTGTAAAGAAGAAGGATAGAACTTTGAGACTATGCATCAATTACAAAAAGTTGAATGCAGTGACAGTAAAAAATAAGTATCCGCTTCCTAGGATCGATGATTTGTTTGATAGGCTAAGGGAAGCAAAAGTGTTCTCTAGGATTGACCTCCGGTCTAGATACTTCCAGATCAGAGTTAAGGAAGAAGATATCCCAAAGACCGCCTTAAGGAAAATATATGGGCACTACAAGTATACAGTTATGCCATTTGGTGTGACCAATGCCCCGGCAGTATTCATGGAAGCCATGAATAGGATCTTCAGACCGTTCTTGGATCGGTTTGTTGAAGTCTTCGTTGATGATATCTTAGTATAGTCACAGTCTACGCAAGAGCATGAGGAACACCTTAGGACGGTTTTGCAAGTGCTAAAGGATAATCAGTACTATGCAAAGTTGTCCAAGTGTGAGTTTTGGTCTGAGAGGA
Organism: Aquilaria sinensis; assembly: GCA_005392925.1. Lineage (NCBI taxonomy): Eukaryota > Viridiplantae > Streptophyta > Magnoliopsida > Malvales > Thymelaeaceae > Aquilaria > Aquilaria sinensis. The sequence continues at coordinate 246,774 of SMDT01002141.1, forward strand.
TACAATTTTTGGGACACATCATTAGTCCCCAAGGGTTGTTGGTTGACCCTGATAAGGTTCAAGCAGTAGTCAAGTGGAACAGGCTGACTACAGTTACGGAGATATGGAGCTACTTGGGCTTGGCAGGCTCTTACAGGAGGCTCATAGAGAAATTCTCTGTGATAGCAACACCATTGACAGCCTTGACCAAGAAAGCTCAGAAGTTTGATTGGAAACTGAAGTGTGAGAAGGCTTACTTGGAGTTAAAGAAGAGATTGACAAGTGCACCAATATTCATCTTGCCAGACCCAAACAAGGCTTTTACAGTAGACACTGATGTATCAGGTTCTAGCCTAGGATGTGTATTAATGCAAGAAAATCAGGTGATTGCCTATGGCTCAAGGTAGTTGAGGGCTAATGAGTTGAACTACACAGTTCATGACCTTAAGCTAGCGGTGGTAGTCTTCACCCTTAAGCTTTGGAGGCACTACTTGATAGGGAGATCATTCTGAATTTTCACGAACCATAAAAGTTTAAAATACTTGTTCACTCAAAAGGAGCTGAACATAAGGCAACCTCGGTGGATTGAATACATAAAGGATTATGATTGCTTAATTGAGTACTACATAGGGAAAGGAAATGTGGCGACAGATGCACTTAGTTGGAAGTACACGAGAGTGGTCCTATTTAAGGATCAGGCTACAAGTTCCTCAGGAAGAACATTGGGGGATTGTTTCTCTATCTTACATGAGTTTAGGCAAGATTGAGAAAGGTCCTTAGTCTACATTTTGGTGATTCAGTCAGCCTGGTTGCCTAAGGTCAAGAAGGCTCAAAGTAGGGATACATTGTTGAAAAAGATTTTGGGCGAAAAGAAGCTTGGTACTGTAAGAAAGGAGTTTCAATACAAAGATGGAATACTACACCATGGAGATCGACTCTATGTGCTGAATGTAAATGGACTTAGGCAGCAAGTCTTACAAGAGGCACATAGTAGTAGACTAAGTATTCATCTTGGTTTCAATAAGATGTACCATGACTAGAGGACACATTTTTTGTGGCTGGGATTCAAGAAGGATGTAGCTGGACATGTAACTGAATGTTTGACGTGCCAAATGGTAAAAGCTGAGCATCAGAAGCCGGCAGGTACTCTCTAAAGTTTGTCTCTCCCAAAAAGAAAGTAGGGATCCATCACAATGGATTTCCTAGTAGGGTTACCAAATACCTGAAATCAGCATGATGCAATATGGGTAGTGGTCAATAGGTTGACTAAATCAGTGCACTTCTTGCCCATGAAAATTACCTATACATTGGAGAGGTTAGCTCAGTTGTATATTAAGGAGATTGTAAGGTTGTATGGCATACCGGATCAGATCATATCTGATATGGATCCCTGGTTTGTATCAAGGTTTTGGAACATTTTCCAAAAAGCATTAGGAAATAAGGTTAGCCTTTCATCCTCAGACTAACGGTCAGTCTGAGAGAGTGATACAAACCTTAAAGGACATGTTACGTATGTGTGCCATAGACTTCAGAGGTGATTGGGATCAACACTTACTGCTCATTGAGTTTGCTTACAATAACAGTCATCACACTGTTATAGGTATGGCACCATACAAAGCTTTGTATGGTAGGTGATGCATGACACCCCACTGTTGGGCTGACCCTATAGATAGGGTAGTTGTTGGTCCTGAGATCATAGCTGACACTACGGCTAAGATTAGGTTAATCCAGAAATGAATTAAAGCTGTAAACGACCAACAAAATGAGTATGCAAATTTTAGGAGACGAGATTTAAGTTTTAAAGTTGGTGATAAAGTACTTCTCAAAGTATCTCCTATGAAGGGAGTAGCCCAGTTTGGGCAGAGGGGTATACTGGCCCCTAGGTATATTGGACCCTACGAGATCCTGGAGAAAGTAGGGAAAGTTGCATATCGGTTGGCGTTACCACCCAACTTGTCCCAAGTGCACAATGTGTTTCACGTTAGTCTTCTAAGGAAGTGCATATTTGATCCGGGACAAGTAGTTAACCCATCTGTAGTACCCATCCAGGAAGACTTGACCGATGAGGAGAGGCCGATTAAGATCCTTGATGGGGAAGTTAAGAAACTCCAAACCAAGTGGATTCCAATGGTTAAGATCCTTTGGTCAAACCATAGTGAAAAGGAAGCTACTTGGGAAACGGAGCAGGATATGCTGAAAAGGTATCTTAGTGAATTTCCTCAATTACAGTGGAATTTGGAAGACCTAATTCTAGTAGGATGAGAGAATGTTACGGCCCTCCTAGTGGGAATCTCAATTGAGGGAGGTAAATTAATTTAATTCCTAGTTTAATACCTTATCTCAAGTTAACTAGGCAAGGATTAGTAACTTGGACAAAGTTAACTAAGTTCCAAGTAGTTTATGGCACCAAAAGAGAACAGGGGCAAAATGGTAATTTTTGATCCCAAGTTATCGACCTGAGACCCGATAGTCAAAAATATGTTTTGAAGGATAAACCTTGCTTAAAACCCAAAGATTTACTTAAGTGTTAAAGATTTGACCAAAGTTTGACTAGAACTACTATTTTGGGAAGGGGTTTGTTTTGGCCAACTTAAGAAACTTTGGGGCGCATGTTGGAAAATGGGGTTTAAAACATAGTAAAGTGTTCTTAGCTGCTACTATTTCCATTTTCCCGGCCAAACCCGAGTTCCCTATTCCCCTCTATATTTCTCCTTCAATTCTTAGTCAAAAACAAAGTAAGTGGGATTTAAAGGCTCAAAGGGTGCATAAGCTTTGGGCAACTTGTTTCAAGCTTATTTCTTGGTTTTGGAAGTGTCCTCCATGTTTTCCAGCTGGGTTCTTGTTTTTGGTGAGAGGTAACCTTGAATTCTTGCTTGTTTCATGATTGTTTGTTGATTTCAAGCTTGGGTTTTGGTTAGTAGTTAATAATTTGGTGCCATTTGACTTGGATTGCTTAGAACTTAAGTTAAACTTTGTGGAGCTTTGTTCTTGTTGAATGGTTGGCTAATCCTTGCTTCGTAGACAAAATTGAGGTAAGGGATTTATGGTTTTAAGCTTGATTAATGTTATTGGAGTGTTGTGTTGTAATGGTGTATTTGTGGCCTATGCAAGTTGTTTTACAAGTTTATGATGAGTTTAAGCATCCATTGTATGCCTTAAACTCATAGGAAGTCTCTAAAGAGGCTTAGGAGGGTGCTTTTAAGGTTCAGGGCACGGGCTCTTGGTGCCTTGGTGCCACCCGGTGCCTCAGCGCCTAAGGTGCATTTTTCTCTCAGCAGAGCAGGGTACTCTTGGGGCCTGGGCCCCAGCTGGCGCCTAGGCCTTAGGTGCTCAGGTGCTCCAAGCACTTAGGGCCCAGAGAGCCCCCTCCTGGCGCCTAGGCCCTAAAACCATTTTTTAGCAAAATTCAGCTTTTTAAAAGAGGATTCGGGGGAGGGTGAGGACGGTCCTAGGGGTGCCTAAGGTTGAAATGGTACAATAGCTCTCCGGAACATTTAAAAATTCTCCCGTGATCTAGGGGTTTTCTCATAGTTTCTAAATGGTAAATGTACCTTATGAGAAAACTAGTTCATAGGCCATAACAAATACACCATTACAGGAGGTGGAAGGTTTAGCACCATTGAGACCTTAGTTGCACCTTTGAGTTCAAGGCCTCGATAAGGAAACCTTAGTACACCTAGTGGGTTCTTCGGGACCTAGGAAATATTAGTTCTACTATAGTGCCCCTGTACAACATAAGAAAGGTTCAACTAGTGATGAACTTCACTAGTTAGGCTAGTAAGCAATGCTTGCTAGTAGACAAGGCTTTGCCTTGTAGTTCAAGGACTAGGTAGAGGACAAGTCCCAAGGGACTGAAACGTATGCGCATAGGTTTAGCCTCATGCTGTATAAGCTCACAGCAGATTATATATGATGATATATGTGTTGTCCTTAGCATTTTTCTTGCAAGTGAAGATCCCTTACTGAGAATTACAAATTCTCACTCCCTTATCTTATGTTGTGCAGATTTTGACCGTGTTGAGCCTAATAACCGTTGAGAGTTGTCATGGTAGTCTTTTGTTGCAAGTATATTGTTATGGGAATTTTAATGATCCTAGTTTTCTTAGTTACTTGTCGATGAAGTAACAGTACTAACTATAGAATTTTCTTGGTCGCAGCTGCTAGCAGCATGTGGATAGGCTTTTGTGACTTGCCACTAGGACTCATCTCCAAGGTGGGAGTTAGTTAGGAGGATCTCAGTGGAGGCTTGTATATGTTTATGCCTAGTTGCCTCCTGTATCTATGTTTGGAGCTTTAAACTCTAAGGTTGCTCTTGGGTGAGGGACGTTAGACTACTTTTTGTGAATGCCCTCAAACGGTTAATATGTGTAGTAATGTTAATACAAATGTTGATTTTGTATGCTTTGACTATTTGAGCTTGTTTTCTATGAAAATACTTGGCCAAGTGAATGTTCTTATGATTTCTTTTAGCTTAAGTCAAAGCACAAAGAGCATGCATCCTGCATATTCTAGCTTAATCAACTAGTATGATGAAGTTTTAATCCGTACAAATATATAACTAGCCAATTGCAACCACTGCGAGACTCATTCTCACAGGCTTGCTGGGCAGGGCCGAGGATGACCATGTCACATTAGGCTTCGAAGTTAAGTCTCACTATAAATACATCATATAGTGAGAAATTTGCAACTTTTGCCCTAGCCTCCCAAAAGTTCCAGCCGCACACTTCTCTTGCCATTGCTTGGAGGACGCAAGCTAACAATGCAATCGCAAAAGAAACGTATCTACTGGGATGTGGTGGAGGCGTGGTGATCTTGAGAGGCTCGTGTGGATACCGTAGAGAGCTTGAACACATCAACTGTTTAGGTTTTTTGATTCGACTCAACAGTTAGGTGAAAGATCTCAACAGAATTAGGTATGAAAAATTTCGAACACCCGATTTATCCTATTTCACTTGGATCCTAGAGGGTTTCAATTATATTCCGTTGCACTTGTTTAGCTCCCAAAACCCTACAATGGTATCAAAGATACTGATGAAGCCCTAAATTGGGATTTAATACCAAGTCACATGATATATTGTGTGTTCGGTTGCTTTCGATCATGATTGATTAGATTGATTCATGATGCATGAAACTAGAACTCAAAATGAATATCTTAGATATATGAAGAAACTACACAAATTGGTTTATAAGATTAACCCTAAATTGATTGGTATGAGATACCTATATGGATTAGGATTCTTGCAAAAGTTGCGAAACCCTAGCATTGCTCGGGTTAGGGCTATTCAAGCACCAAGAATATAGTACTTTTAGTGGCTCGAATGGAGCTGGTCTCGGGTGCCTAGTTGCTCAAAATAGAAGATCTCGGGCAACATAATTGTAAGAAAATATATTTGCGCCGGGGGGCACTGCCCTTTAGCAAACTCCTGCAAAAACGGCTCCCCTTGACCCCTCCCGCTGACCTATCAGTGGGACCACCGCCCACTAACCGGCCAACAAGACCACTGTATACAAAGCACCACATTAATAAAAACTAGCTAATCAATGCATGTTAATTGGCATGCATTTTTGTTGAATGGGATTTGACATGATATGCTGATTGGTGTTTGAAGCATGGTGCATGGTTATAGAACTTGTTGGTTGTACTTTTAAATACAGCCTGCAAGTCAAGCCTTATTCTTGTTATTCTCATTGTACATTCTTTTCTCACCTTACTCCCCTCGAATGTAACTTGAGGCTTCTATTATTGATGTAATTGTCCATTATGGGATCGTCCAAGGTGGTGTGTCTGAGGAGGTGATAACAAATAGGCAACCAAGCACGGAGGAGAATGAACCTATGAAGACCTTTTCTTTTCTTAGGCTTTTATGATATTCTCATTGGCTTAAGAATATCGCATAGTTTGGGCTATAACCATGTCACGTTTACTTTATTGTAAGCATGAGATTCATGTTTTATATTTGTATGTAATGCATGTATAAGAAAACCAGAGATAATAATGGGTGAAATTAAAAGAAAAATACCTCAAACAAAATATTAAGTCATTAAATGTGATACCTTCCAAATGTTGGCACTCATCAAGACTTTGATCAACATTGGGTGGGTTTAGCACCTATGTTCATCTTGGTAAGGCGCGACGGGATAATAGTGATATCCAAATTGCTAACTTTGCATCCAACTTAACTAAGTTATCCCAATAAGATTGGGGACTTAGAGGCATAGGGTTGCGCTTAAGTTCATGAGATGAGCTTTGACAAATGTTGTTCACCCAACTATCAAAGAGTTGCATAAGATGCAATTAGCAAGGAGTTGCCTACCTAAATAACTATGACTTGAAAGAGAAGCCAAAGCTGACTCAGGTTGTGGTGAAATATGGATCTTGGCCCACTAGAATACCTTAGCGCCGAGGTATTCCAAAATAATATTGAGGGTTATTATTTTGAGTAAAATAGATGGAGTATCATTTAATAAAAGTCCTTATTAAATGAGTTAAAATCCATGACTCTTACACTGCATATTTACTGTTGTAGATAACCATGGCACAAAACACATCGACACTTTCATTGTGATGGATCCTTGATAAGGAAAAACTAAATAGGACTGACTTTCTCAAATTGTACCAAATTTGAGGATAGTCCTCAAGCAAGAGAGAAAGGCTTATGTCCTAGAGCAGCCCATTTCGAGTGAGCCTGCTACCACTGGTCCAAGAGCTGAAAGGAATGCTCACCAGAGGCATTCTAATGACGCTTTGGATGTTGCTTGCCTTATGCTTATTACCATGGAATATGAGCTTCAGAAGCAACATGAGAACATGGGGACGTTTGATATGATCAAACATCTCAAAATGCTCTTCCAAAAGCAAGCTTGCCATGAGAGGTTTGAGACCTCTAAGGAATTATTTCAGTGCAAAATGTCTAAGGGAAGTTCTATGGGTCCTCATGTGCTGAAGATGATTGGGTACATTGAGAATCTTGAGAGTTTAGTATTTGCTCTTCAGAAAGAGTTGCCTATTGATGTAGTCTTGTAATCGTTGCCAGATAGCTACAGTCAGTTCATCATGAACTATAACATTAATGACCTTGACAAGTCCCTCATTGAATTGCTCAACATGTTAAGAACTGCTGAGCAAAACCTTAAAAAGGCTAAGCCTATTATGATGGTACAAATGGGCAAAGGAAAGGAAAAAGCCAACAAGAAGAAGGATAAAGCTAAAGGAAAGTCCAATGCTAATTTTTCTTCAACTGCACTGAAACCATCTGGTAGTGTTGCTAAGGAAGGGGAGTGCTTCCACTATAAGAAACCTAAACACTAGAAGCGCAACAGTAAGCTCTATCTTGAAAAACTTGCTAAGGAAAAGGGAAGTAAGACTTCTACTTAAGATATTTTTGTTATAAAGGCTAACTTTTCTACTTCCTCATCTTGGGTATTGGATACTGAATGTAGATTTCACATTTGTGCAAATGTGCAGGATCTAAGTAGAAGTAAAAGATTGGCCCGAGGTGAAGTGGACCAACGTGTTGGAAATGGAGCAAGAGTTGCAACCTTAGCCATAGGGACTTTTGTTCTCACTTTACCTAGTGGATTAGTTTTAGAATTAGACAACTGCTATTTTGTGCCTACTATTAGTAGAAATTTGATTTATGTTTCTTATTTGGACAAGAAAGGTTTTCCATTTATAATAAAGGACAAATGTTGTTCTATTTATTTAAATGAAATCTTTTATCTTAGTGCTCAACTTAGCAATGGGTTGTATGTTCTAGAACTCGAAGATCCAATCTATAATGTAAATACCAAGAAGGTCAGATTGAATGATTCAAACCCGACCTACATCTGGCACTGTTGTCTGGGCCATATAAATGAGACCCGCATATCTAAGCTCCATATGGTAGAGTCTTAGACTCATTTGATTTGGAATCATATGAGACATGTGAGTCATGTTTACTAGGCAAGATGACAAAAACCCATTTAACTAGGCAAAATGAAAGGTTTAATGACTTATTATGACTCATACATAGTGATGTATATGGCCCTATATCTACACACACTAAAGAAGGTTTCCAATACTTTATTACCTTTATTGATGACTTCAGTAGATTTGGTTAAGTGTATCTTATGAGATACAAGTCAGAATCCTTTGAAAAGTTTAAGGAATTCAAGAATGAAGTAGAGAATCAACTTGGGAAGAGTATTAAAGTACTTTGATAAGATCGAGGCAGAGAATACTTGGATTGAGAATTCCTTGACTATCTAAAGGAGTGTGGTATAGTATCACAACTCACTCCACCTGGTACACCTCAATGGAATGGTATATCTAAAAGGAGACACCGAACTCTGTTATAGATGGTTCGATCTATGATGAGTCAAGTTAACCTTCCAAACTCCTTTTGGGGACATGTTCTAGAGACAGCCACTTTTACACTAAACCGACTTCCATCTAAATCGGTTCAAAAGACACCATATGAGATATGGAGTGGGAGGCATCCTAATCTGTCTTTTATAAAGATTTGGGGCTGTGATGCTTATGTGTAATATCAATCCTCTGACAAGCTAGGGCCCAAATCTCATAAATGCCTTTTTGTTGGGTATCCCAAAGAAACAAAGGGTTACTATTTCCACAATCCTTCTGAGCAAAAAGTGTTTGCTACTCGAACTGGTGTCTTTCTAGAGAAAGAGTTTATCTCTAAAGGAACCAGTGGGAGGAAAGTAGAACTTGAAGAAATTCAAGAACAATAAGGGAACATCGAACCTGAAATGGAACCTGAGCAGATACCACAAGATGTTATGATTCAAAAGTCTGTTCCTGTCGCACAGAGCCCACGTAGGTCTAGTAGGATTCGACGTGAGCCCGAGAGAAATGGATTTCTCATGACTCACACTGGTGATGTGATGCTCATGGATCAGGATGAGACCACAACCTACCAACAAGCTATGTCGGGCCCTGACTCTAAGAAATGGCTAGTGGCCATGAAGTTCAAGATGGAATCGATGTATGAAAACCAAGTATGGACTCTGGTCGAACTACCTGAAGGGGTAAAACCTATAGGGTGCAAATGGGTTTTCAAGAAGAAAACTGACATGGATGGTAATGTGATTACCTTTAAGGGACGATTGGTTGCAAAAGGTTTCAAGCAAATTCATGGTATTGACTATGATAAGACTTTTTCACCAGTTGCCATGCTTAAATTCATCCGAATCTTATTGGCTATTGTTGCACACGATGATTATGAGATATGGAAATGGATGTCAAAACTGCATTCCTAAACGGAAAGCTACTTGAGGATGTGTACATGACACAGCATGAGGGTTTTATCCCTCCTGGGAATGCCAAAAAAGTGTGCAAGTTGCAAAGGTCCATTTATGGATTGAAGCAAGCTTCTTGGATTTGGAATCTTCATTTTGATGAAGCAATCAAAGAGTTTGGTTTTATCAAAAATAAAGATGAACCTTGTGTCTATAAGAAGGTTAGTGGGAGTGGTATTGTTTTCTTGGTGTTGTATGTAGATGACATACTACTCATCGGGAATGATGTTCCTAAGCTACAGTCTGTGAAGACTTAGCTAGAGAAATGTTTCTCCATGAAGGACTTGGGTGAAACAATCTATGTGTTAGGCATCGGGATCTATAGAGATAAATCTAGAAAATTGCTTGGCCTAAATCAAAGTACATATATTGACAAGGTGCTAAAGAGGTTTAGCATGCAAGATTCCAAAAAAGGATTCTTGCCCATGTCACATAGTGTAACTCTTTCTAGATCTCAGTGTATGAATAAAGCCGAGGAGAGAGAGCGCATGAGTAAGATTCCATTTACCTCAGTAATTGGATATATCATGTATGCCCTGATGTGTACTCATCCTGATGTCTCGTATGCCTTGAGTATGATGACCAGGTACCAATCAAACCCTGATGAAAGTCACTGGACAGCTGTTAAGAACATCCTTAAGTACTTACGAAGGACTAAGGATGCATTCTTGGTCTTTGGAGGTGAGATGAGCTCATTGTAAAGGGTTACACCGATGTTAGCTTCCAATCCAATAAGGATGATTTTAGGTCGCAATCTGGTTATGTGTTTTGTATTAGTGGTGGTGCTGAGCTGGAAGAGTTCAAAGCAAGAAACAGTAGGCAACTCTACAATAGAATCTGAGTACATTGCCACCTCTAATGCTGCGAATGAGGCAGTTTGGATCAAGAAGTTCATCACAGAACTTGGAGTGGTTCTAATCATTGCCGATCCAATAGAGCTCTATTGTGACAACAATGTAGCAATTGCACAGACTAAGGAACCTCGATCTTTCCAGCGATCCAAACACATACTCCGACGCTATCATTTCATTAGGGAGATCATTGAAAGGGGTGATGTGAGGATATGCAGGACTTCGACAAACAGCAACATTGCTGATCTGTTAACAAAACCCTTTATGCAGCAAAAGCATGATAGTCATTCTAGGTCCATCAGTATTAGATACATGGATGATTGGCTTTAGTGCAAGTGGAAGATTATTAGTGTTGTGCCCAAAAGCCAATCATGAGATGATTGTATTTTTTGCACATTGAGTCATGATATTTTATTAAGGCATTAATCCAGTAATTATGTTTGTTGTTTTGTTTCTGTGAAAGTAATAAACCTAAATACAACCATAGAATAATAGTATTCCTATATGTCCCTGGTCTAATATTATCATGGAGCGGGTTGCAATAATACATAAAGACTAGCATATGTGGAGACTAATATAAGATATGTAGTCTACATGTGAGTACAAGTTGGAGAACTTGTGTACTGGACTCACCCACCATGAGAACGCTACATGGATCGTTATATGAGTGGCATAAGTGATTCTTATTATGATCATGGTATATGTAGTCCTTTGACCTAAAGTCATCAAGGCTCCCTACATGTGAGTCACATACTTTGATACTTCCTTTTGTTGCTTGTAATTGAGTGAACTTGAAGGAGGCCATTGGGTATGTCACATATTATGCGAAGGATTTTGTATGATCAAGATTGGATTTGTCCCTCCTATGTAACGAGAATGATATCTTCGGGCCCCTTAATAGATGAGACTAAGAAAATGTATGGCCATGCTCGGATGAGTTGATATACGATATCAATGTCATCAGTTTAAGTTAGTCTACTCGATAATCAAGAAACCATAAATCAGGCTATACGAGAGTGACACATTCCATATCTCACGCTTGGTCTTGATATCTTTGACAAATGGACAATGGCATATATGTATAATAATCATAAAGGTTTAGTCGAATCACCGAAATTCTTGTCACTTGGGTAGCAATGATGTATTGCTAAACACCACTCATTGTTTATAATCATAAATGTGATTTATGATCATTACCAACGTGGCAAAAGCCTATTGGGTCGCACACATAAAGCCTATTTGGATTATTTTAGTGCATAGGCTAATTTATTTAGGTTATGGTTTCATGATAATTTCGTATTAATAATTGGCCCAAAAGTTGAGCCATTATTAAGCCCAAAATTAAATCTAATTGAATTAGGCCTTTGAAACCCATTAGGCTTGGAAGTTGAGTCTCACTATAAATACATCATATAGTGAAAAATTTGCAACTTTTGCCCTAGCCTCCTAAAAGTTCCAGCCATACTCTTCTCTTGTCATTCCTTAGAGGATGCAAGCTAGCACTGCGAGCGCAAGAGAAATGCATATGTCGAGATGTGGTGGAGGCATGGTGATCCAAAGAGGCTATTGTGGGTACTGTAGAGAGCTTGAACACATCAACTATTCAGGTTTTGTGTTTCAACTCAATAGGTGGGTGAAAGATCTCAACTGAATTAGGTATCAAAAATTTTAAACACCTAGTTTACCCCATTTCACTTGGATTCTAGAGGGTTTTGGTTATATTCGGCTGTGCTTGTTTGGCTCTCGAAACCCTACACTTTGCCTAGTGTATCACCCACAATGAACTAACCAGGTAGAGGTCCCATCAAAGACGATTTCAAGAAGAGATATCAACCACCAAAAAAAGATGGCCAAGCAAGCCATCATTTTTCCTTTGGGATTATCAGACCACATCTCAACAGGCTATATAGGAGACCCCCTTCCCCTTTCTGGCCCTTTTTCTTGTGTAAGTTGTGCAACAAATGTCACGCTTTCAAATCTTTGACAAAGGTAGAGTGAGTAGGGCCTTTAAGCAAACCTGGATATCTTAGAAAAACTTCATGAAAATGCTAGGCATCGCCTAATAGTCTTCAAGCAAAGGATGATTGCTAACACCCAGAACAATATGGTCAGACCTAAGGTAATACAAGGTAAGGGCTAGCCCTAGTGAAGCCAGAAGATTCTAGCTAAGGCCTGGGCATGGAACCCTTAGGACAAACTAGGAGGAGCTATACATAGTCACTAAAGAGCCTCATGGAAAATATTCGATCTCAAGGATATATAGATTTGGGAAAGTACTCCCTAGGCCCCATCACTCAGATGAACTCCAACCCTATTACTTTTAGCCTGATACACAATCGATTGTATACCTAGGTTGGATTGGAATGTCACATATGCATTTGTCTCCTAGTTATAAAGATTAATGAAAACCCCAAAGTTCTGCATGTGAGAACCGTAATGATTAGCAAGTTGCTTGACACCACGAAGTCCACGGAAAGTCCGCCATGAGGTCAAAGAATCACATTGAGGCTAAGGCTCCTGCATTGAGGCTATAACCTTTTCTACCAAGGTTGTACGCCTTGGGGTTCTAGCTTACATGAGGTTGGGAACATTTTATAGCAATGCAGAGACCCCTGAGTCTTGATTGGACTGAGATCAAACATCTTTCATAGTTAGGAAGGCCTCAAGGGACTGACTTAGATATAGAACCCCTAGTTAGGAGGGATTAAAGCCTCACAATCCTAGTTGAACTATGGAACCAAGTGCACAAGCTAAATTAGCATAAATGCATAAAAGGAAAGGTAATACATTCATAAAAATGCTTGCATTATTTTCTAGTACAAATTGTACAAGAAAAAAAAAGATCATTATCGGGGCTAATCCTCTAAAATAGGGGCCTGGAGTCGAATCTCTTAGAGGGAGAGCCTATTGTTGGGCCAATGGTGATAGAAGGGCTTCAAGATGGTCATTGTGGGGAAAAGCCTCTAGACATCTATTTGTAATAGGGCGACTACCTTAGCCATGAGGTTCTTCTCAAAATACCTGAATTTGGTCTATTATGTGCTCATTTAACACTTCTAATGACTCAAGGTCTAGGCGAGGATGAGCTCACTCCACCCGGTAGCAACACCAGGCAAATCCATTAAAGAATTCCTGAATAAGCTGTCATTCTACTTCATTGCAAACCCAGTCTATTTCCTCTAGAATGTGGGCTATCCCTTCATTATGGAAAGCCAGCTCCCTCCTTTTCTCACTTTCTCATAAGCCCAAGCCTCAGAAACTTTCCATTGGTATTGGAAGCTGTGACTATCCAGCTTTAAGAGGTCAACTTGGCCCCTAAGCCCACTACTATCTTGTCAACCTCTTTTTCTATAAGGGACATGCATTCCTCCAACATCTCCCTTCTCCTCCACCATAGAACCCCTTAAAGGCCTTCAAGCCCTCCAATGACTTCTCCAACTTTAGAGTTCTATTCTTCAATTGGGCCCGCTCATCCACCAAATATACAACCCTGTCTTTAACATGAGCCAACTTGGTCAGCTCCTTCTCCATCATCTTGTTCATTGAATCAAGAATTAGGTCTCCATCCAAAGTCTTGTCGACCTGACTAGACATTTTGTTTAGAACAAAAGTAGAAAGAAAAAACAAAGGGTTCAATTGGGACATAAAACATCCATGGTAGTAGGAGAAAGGCCCACCAAATATTTTGGTTGCATCAGCTGGAAAAATCATCAAAAGGGTCATAATGAAACTAGCCTAGAAAATGATAATGGCCATATATAACCTAGAGGGTGTAACTGAAATATTGTGAAGATCAATAAGGGGAGCTTATGAGGCCAGGAATAGGAGGAAGCCTACTCATAGGTAAAGGCCAATGGAATGGCCAGAGTTCCTAGAGAAGTTCCAAAATTAGTATATTAGTAAAGCCATGAGAGATCAGAAATAATTCGAATTTGATTTGTTAGTTTAAGGCAATAAGATAGTGCTTCAATACGAACAAAAGTTCAATTAAATCATCAGTTAAACTCCATGGTATGAAAATCAAGAAGTGCTTAAGGACAAGAAGTTTGTAAAAGACCTAGGACCAGAATTGAGGCAAACTCTGAGGACTTTCAATGGTAGGGACTACTACTACCAAATAGTCCAGAGAGCATTAGCCATAGAGCAAGAGTATTTGGAGCAAAGGAAAGGAAAAAGTGGCCCTAGTAAATCAAGAAGAGCTAGGAAAAAGAAAGAGAGTCAAAAGAGGAATAAGGAAGAGCCATCACAGGGTAAGGGTAAAAAAGATAAGAAAAAAAAAAGAAGAAAAAGAAGAAAAAGTTTAGAGGGATCAATGTGAAACATGTATGAGGTTTCACAAAGGAAACCCTGCTACTATGCTATTAATGTATGTTTGAATTATGGTTCGAGGGATCGTTGGGTTAAGGATTGTCTTACTAAAGGCAATCAAGATAACCAACCATAAGGGCCGGTAAGGCCAAGGCCAACCATGGTTAATATTGGGACTGGAGCAGCAAGAGGAGCACCAATAGGACAAAGAGTTAGAGGGAGGATATTCCAAATAGAGCCACTAGAAAAAATATAGGAAGCCTTAAAAGGTATTATTTATTTGAATGATAAGCTAGTGCCAGTGATATTTGACATAGGAGCTTCTATGTCTATTGCATCCAACACTATTATTAGTGAATTGAAAAATTTGCATGTTGAGCCATTGAATGATGTTTTAATGATTAGAACTGCCAAAACTCAGTATCTATTATCTTATTCCCTAGATAAAAGATGCATGCTTAAGATAGTTGACATTGAAATTGAATTTGAGTTTCTTGTGCTGAGTTTTGCTAAGTATGGTATAATCCTAAACATGGATTGGTTGACAAAGAACCATATACACATTTACTGTGAGTTTAAGAAGATTGTTTTGCCAAGACAATAAGGGTATGACTTATATCAAGCTATTAGAGAACATGGATAGCATGGAACTCAAAAAAATGGACATGATTTCTATTATGTCTAAGGAAGAATACTTTGTAGGGTTTCGGAAGCCAAACAAATGTAGCAGAAACTAACTAAAACCCTTAAGGATCCAAGTGAAACGGAGTAAATTAGGTGTCCATAATTTTTATACCTAGTTGGCAGAGATCTTTCACCCAATCTATTGAGTCGAACCACAAATTTGAATAGTTGATGTATTCAAGCTCTTTACAATATCCACATGAACCTCTCGAATCACCATGCCTCCACCACGTTTCGGCAGGTGCATTCCTCTTATGCTTGCAGTGCTAACTTGTGCCCTCCAAGGAAAAGTAAGAGGAAAGTGCGGCTGAAACTTTTCAAAACCCTTCTAATTACGTCCTTTAGGTGGCTAGGGCTAGGGCTGTGAAAATTCTCACTATATGATATATATATATAGTGATGCTTAACTCCCAAGCCTAATAGGTTTTATAACCCTAGTCGAATTAGGCCTAATTCTAGGCTTCATAATGGCTCAACCTTTGGGCCAATTATTAATCTGAAATTATCATGAAATCAAAACCCAAATAATTTCACCCATGCATTCATATAATCTAATTGGCTATATGTGTATGACCTAATAGGCTTTTATCACATCGACAATGATTATAAATCACATTTATGATCATAAATAATGAGTAGTGTTTAGCAACGCATCATTGCTACCTAAGTGATAAGACAGTCAGTGATTCAACTAAACCTCTATGATCATTATTCGTATATGTCATTGTCTCTTTGTCTAAGATATCAAGACCAAGCACGAGACATGGAATGTGTCACTCTCGTACAACCCAATCTAAGGTTTCTTGATTATCGAGTAAACTGACTAAAACTGATAACTTTGATATTCCATACCAACTTATTCGACCACGGCCATGCATTTCCTCAGTCTCACTCAATCAAGGGGCCCGAAGATATCGTTCCCATTACATATGAGGTACAAATCCCATTTTGATCATACAAAACCCTCCACATAATATGTGAGATACCAATGACCACCTTCATGTTTACTCAGTTACGAGCAATAAAGGGAAGTATCAAAGTATATAACTCATATGTAGGGAACCTTAATGACCTTAGGTCAAAAGACTACATATACTATGATCACTACAAGAATTACTTATGACACTCATATAACGATCTATATAGCGTTCTCATGGTGGGTCGGTCTAGTATATAAGTTCTCCAACCTGTACCTATATGTAGACTGCATATCTCATATTAGTTTCCACACATGCTAGTCTTTATGTATTATTACAACCGACTCCACAATAATACTAAACCAGGGACGTTTAAGAATACTATTATTTTAGGGTCATAACTATATTTGATTATGTCACACAGAAACAAAACAACAAACACAACTATCGGATTAATGTCTCAATAAAATATTATGACTCAATGTGCAAAATACAATCATCTCATGATTACCTTTTGGGTACAACATTAGCATACTTAGCACTCAATGAGGGTAAGATTGATGAGGAATTGTTAAAAACTCCTATTGTTGGGGAGTTCCCTGAAGTTTTTCCTTTTAATTTGCCTAGGTTACCACCCCTTTATGGAAATTGAGTTTGAGATTAAGTTACAACTAAGACCTGAACCTGTATCTATACCTCTCTATGGAATGGTAGTTCCTAAGATGAGTGAACTCAAGAAGTAATTGGATTTACTCTTAGAGAAAGGGTTTACAAGACAAAGTGTGTCTTTGGGGAGCACTAATTCTATTTCTCAAGTAGAAATATTGTACTCTTAGGCTATACAGAGCTTATAGGAAGTTGAATGCATTAACTATAAAGAATAAGTATCCTCTCTCAAGGTTAGAGGATCTATTTGACCAATAAAAATGAGTATGGTCTTTTCCAAGATAGAGCATAGATCAGAATACTTTCAATTGAGGTTTAAGGGAGAGGAGATCCTTAAATCAGCCTTTAAGACTAAGTACAACACTTTGAGTACACTATTATGCCATATAGGCTAACTAATACACCAATTTTCTTTGAGGACTTTATGAACAAAGTGCTTAAGCCTTACTTGGGCAAGTTTACAGTGGTCTTTATTGATGATACTTGGTTTGCTCTAAGACAGAACAGGAACATGAAGATAACTTGAGAGTGGTTCTAAGAACCTGAAAGGACATCAACTCTATGGTAAATTGTCCAAGTGTCTATTTTGGATAGCTGAGAGAGCATACTTAGGGCACATTATAAATGGTTAAGGATTAGTTGTAGATTTAGAAAAGGTTAAGGTTGTGGCTAAGTGGCATAGAGCAAAAAATGCCAAAGAAGTCAAAAGTTTTCTAGGTATGGCTAGGTACTATATATGGTTTGCACATAAGTTCTCTGAACTTGCTTCTTCCTTCACTCAACTAACTAAGAAAAGTCAAAGATTTGACTAAAGTGGTATGTGTGAAGCTAATTTCTAAGAACTTAAGAAAAAATCACAAAGGCACTTTTCTTTTTACTTATTGACCCATGTAAACCTTTTATGGTTTATATATACGCTTCTAATATGTGTCTAGGATGTGTTTTGATGCTAGAAAAACAAGTGATTGCCTATAGATCAAGGAAATTAAGCCTTCATAAGAGAAATTACTCAATGCATGACCTAGAATTGCCTACAGTCATTCATGCACTCAAGCACTAAAAGCAGTATTTGTTGGGGGAATGCCTTTCAAATCTACAATGACCACAAGATTTTGAAGTATCTCTTCACCCAAAAAGATTTGAATATGATATAGAGAAGGTGGCTTAAGTACATGAAAGACTTTGATTACACAAGTTAGTGTACTTTTGGAAAGGGCAATGTGATAGCTGATGCCTTGAGCAAGAAGTATACTAGGATTATAAGTATTGGGCCCACCGTGATGAAGCAAGAACAAACTAGCTTAGCACTCTTGATCCTTAAGTGGCTAAGACAGGAGCAAGATCAAATGTTCACTTTAACAATACAACCTAGTTAGGTTGGGGAAATCAAACAAGCCTAAGCCAAGGATCTTAACCTAAAGAAGTTTTCTATAGATGTTAAAGGGAAGTTGTTTAAAGGCTTTAGTTATGACTCGGGCTATTAAAGTACCAAGGGATGTTTTATGTTCCAAGGATGGACAATTTAAAAGAGCAAATTATTAGTGTTGTGCCCAAAAGCCAATCATGAGATTATTGTATTTTACACATTGAGTCATGATATTTTATTGAGGCATTAATCTAGTAATTGTATTTGTTGTT
Source organism: Aquilaria sinensis (assembly GCA_005392925.1). Lineage (NCBI taxonomy): Eukaryota > Viridiplantae > Streptophyta > Magnoliopsida > Malvales > Thymelaeaceae > Aquilaria > Aquilaria sinensis. Next base: position 265,114 of record SMDT01002141.1, read on the forward strand.
TTGTTTCTATGTGACATAATCAAACATAATTATAACTCTAGAATAATAATATTCTTAAATGTTCCTGGTCTAGCATTATTATGAAGTGGGTTACAATAATACATAAAGACTAGCATGTGTGAAGACTAATATGAGATATGTAGTCTACATATGGGTACAAGTTGGAAAACTTGTGTACTAGACTGACCCACCAAGAGAACACTACATGGATCATTATATGAGTGTCATAAGTGATTCTCGTAGTAATCATGGTATATGTAGTCCTTGGACCTAAGGTTATCAAGGTTCCTTACATGTGAGTCACAGACTTTGATACTTCTCTTTGTTACTTATAACTAAGTAAACATGAAGGTGGTCATTAGGTATGTCACATATCATACGAAGGGTTTTGTATGATCAAGATGGGATTTGTCTCTTCTATGTAACGGAAGAGATATCTTTGGGCCCCTTGATTAAGTGAGACTGAGGAAATGCATGACCATGCTCAGATGAGTTGATATGGGATGTAAATATCATCATTTTTAGTCAATCTACTTGGTAATCAAGAAACCTTAGATTGGGCTGTATAAGAGTGACACATTCCATGTCTTATTTTCACTCTTGATATCTTGGACAAATGGACAATGCCATATATGAATAATGATTATAAAGGTTTAGTCGAATCACCGACTATCTTGTCACTTTGGTAGCAATGATGTATTGCTAGACATTGCTCATTATTTATGATCATAAACTTGATTTATGATCATTACCAATGTGATAGGAGCCTATTAGAGCCAATTGGATTATTTGAGTGCATGGGCCAAATTTTTTTGTTTTGGTTTCATGATAATTTTAGAATAATAATTGGCCCAAAGGTTGAGCCATTATGAAGCCCGAAATTAAACCTAATTGGATTAGAGTTTTGAAACTCATTAGGCTTGGGAGTTAAGCCTCACTATATATACATCATATAGTAAAGATTTTCATACCCTAGCCTCCCAAAGGATGAAATCATAAAGGTTTTGAAAAGTTCCAGTCGTACTCTCCTCTTGCCTTTCCTTGGAAAATGTAAGCTAGCACTATCGGGCACAAGATGAACACACCTGCCAAAACGTGGTGAAGGTGTTACCCACTCCGGAGTAGTCCAATTATGATGCCAAAATTGTGCATTTTGACTCCCAGGATTGGTAATGTTCTGTAGGTCATCAGAACACTACTCTTAGTGTGCATACCCAAGTGGCCCTCTTGGGCACTATGTAAACACATGCATATTGGTCCAACCATCACACGCACATTTACATTTCATGCACACCATGGAATCAAAGAAGGAAAACACTAGCACAAGTCTTAATCTTGGCTACCACACATTAGGCAATCTTGTTAGGTTCTAGTGACCAGCCACTGCACCTGTAACTTCCACTAATAAACTGTATCATTCTAGCTACATAGACCCCCTATTTTCCTTACTCCATTATCAAGTAGAGACTTAGAGCAAACCAAGGAATTTTTTTTTACATCAATAGCCCACCTATGGACCAAGTTATGGATTTTTTAAGTTGGTCACAAAATTCTGACCAAATGAACAGTAACTCAGCCAACTTTGCAACTTCATATCTTTGGGTACAGGGATCTAAATTCAGAAATTCCAAATCCTAGTTCAACCTCTAGATGTTCTATAGCTGTGTTCAGAATTTCATACAAATATTCCTTCTACACAGGGAGATATAGAACTTTAAGTGTAGAGTCAAAATTCTAGTCACTTTATGACCATTTTGCCCATTCAAAATTTCATAAGTGTGCAACCACTTCATTCACAAGGGGAAAACCCTCCAAAGCTATCCCATATATGTCCATTACACATATGAATTACATGCTCTTGCATCTAGCAACTTTATGTGGCCAAAACAGAATTTACAAGTAAGCAGCCTATTATTCATACTTAGGCAGCTTTGCACCACATCACTTACAAAGCCAAAACATTACTCAAATGTTCACATACTTGTCTCATTTTACATACACTACATGTACATGAATACATGCACTACAATATGTTCTTAACTCAGCTAAATACGCACCCTAGGTTACAGGAGGTCCTGAGACACAATGGACTCCAAAAACAGGATGCTGAACAGCTGCTGCACAACATAATAAGTACCACCATTAAAAATACCAAATGTACTCCTAAAATCACCAAAATTTCCAGATCATAACTAGACATATGGAAGTTCTTGTACCTGAAATTTCAGATTAAAAGTTAAACCACAAAGGTTATTTTGGAGGTGATCTTTCAGCTGGACCTGAAATGACAGAATTGAGGGGAGTAAGTTTCATTGAGAAACTTAGTAAGGGTAGCACTTGGATTCAATAGGCAATGTAACCATCATTAAAACCTGCATCCAAAGAAACTAAAACACAAAAACCACAATGCATATATACGAGATATAGCAACCAAATGCAGCAGCCAAACACAACCAACAAGCACATGAAATGCAGCACCAACAATAACCATAGATTAGTCCGTAAAACATGCAATAAACATAAATAAATCACTATGGCAGCCCTCCTCAAGCTAATGCTTGGTCTTAGGAGGATTTTAACAGTAGTTAGTACTAACTTTTGGGCTTTAGAAACCCAGAAATTTGTTGCCATCACTGTGCATTTCACACTAGGTCACAAAACCTTCAATAAGTGCACTTCCCTTACTAAGCTTGGTTCATCAAGCACATGGCTCTCTTCCAAGCTTAGGCCTAGCTCCATGGATGTTTGAAAATTGCAGAAAATAGTCCATGAGAGCAAGAGAACCCTTACCAAAGTGGGTAGGCCAAAAATCAAGCTTGATCCTTGAAGTATCCAAGAAATAGCTCTAGTTTGCTTCCAATTGCTTCCTTTTGCCTTCAATTTCAATCAATTGCAAGTTTGAAGGTGTGGTGGCTATGGAGGAAGTATGGCTGTGTTCTTGGGCTGGGGGAGGATGAAAATGAGAGAGGGATAAGTGATTTGGCCACTTAAATGGCCTTAAATGAGCTTAAGGGCACAAAACACACTTAACAAGCTTAACCTTGCTTTATGTCATTTTCTTTCTCACTAATTATGGTTTCTTTGTCTTAAACTCATTGGTACACATGTGCCCAACATTTTTGACTAATTATCAAGTCTTGGCTGCCTCCCCCATGGTGGGATAACCCCACAATTCCACCCTTAGACTTAAGTCAAAAGCTTGAACACCTTAAGGTTTACACTAGGACATTTAGGTCCTTATTGCCTTTAGTGTTTCCTTTGTCCAAACTTGTCTTCCATGAGTAATTTGGTCCTCCAATAGCACTTTCATACCATTTATATCCTTCCTATAACTCTCCAAGTCTCTTTCTTGAGAGTTTTGCAATTGAGTACCCAAATTTCCAAAACCTTACAAAAAAGTCCAAAAGTTGCTTGACAAATAAGCAATCCTTTAGGCTTTTCTTGGGGGCCAAGTTACCAACTTGGAACACTTTTAAGGAGGTTTTGATCATGCTTTTTACCCCCCCCCCCATACTTCAATCACTATGGTGAGAATTACACAATATAATGGTTTTTAGCCATTATGACACACTTATAATTCTCCCATTTTGTGAGGTGGTAACAGAAGGCATGGTGATTCGAGTGGTTTGTATGGATACCGTAAAGAGCTTGAACACATCAACTGTTCAAGTTTGTGATTTGACTCTACAATTAGGTGAAAGATCCTAGCCCACTAGGTATAAAAATTTTAAACACCCAATTTACTCCATTTCACTTGGATCCTTAAAGGTTTTGGTTAGTTTCCACTGCATTTTTTTGGCTCCCGAAACCCAACAAAAATCCTACTGAGGCCCATGCAAGTAGGCTTACTAAACACCCTAAATGGGGCAAGATGCACGAAGATTTAAAACCCTACTTTTGGTGGCCTGATTTTAGGAAGGATATTGAGGCTCATATATTGAAGTGTTTGACTTGTTTGAGGTTTAATATTGAGCATAACAAACTCTCAAGAACCTTACAACTTTTACCCATTCTAGAGAAAAAATAGGGATCATTCACTATGGATTTTTTTGACTAGGTTGCCTTTAACAAAAACCAAACTTGATACTATCTGGGTTGTAGTGGACAGACTCACTAAGTCTGCTCATTTCTTACCTACGAAGCTCACAGACTCATTGGATAGATTGACACAACTATACATTAAGGAGATAATGAGACTTTATGGGATACCAATTTAGCATTGTGCTTGATAGGGATCCTAGATTCACATCTAGGTACTGGAAAGCATTTTAACAAGCTTTAGGGACCCAAGTCCATCTTAGGTCAGCTTACTATCACTAAACAAATGGACAATCTAGAAAGGTCATGCATATCTTAGAAGATATGCTAAGAAGTTGTGTGCTAGACTTTAAGGGCAAGTGGGATGAACACTTCCATTGATTGGGTTTGCATACAAAACAAACTATTAATCTGTGATTAAGATATGAAGCTTTGTATGGAAGAAGATGCATGACTCCATATTACTAGATGGACATAAAAAATGATGTTGAATTAGGACCTAAAATCATTCAGGAAGCCACTAGAAAAATTAAAAAGATTTAAAAAAGGATCAGGTATGCCAACCACAAAACTATGAGGTATGTCAACCAAAGAAGAAAACGCATAGAGTTCTATATTGGAGACAAAGTATGGTTTAGAATTCACCCTATAAAAGGTATTGTCAGGTTTGTCAGAAGAAGCAAGTTAACCCCAGGGCTTTTTGGCCCTTGTAAAATTTTAAAAAGAAAAAAGAAAGTGGCATATTGGTTGGCACTACTCCCAAACATGGAACACATTCATAATTTATTTCATGTACACATGCTTAAGAAGTATTTCAATGATCTTAAGAATATCCTACAACCAGAAACAATACCCCTAGAACCCAACCTAAGCTATGAAGAAAGGCCACTCAAAGTTCTAGCTAAAGATGTAAGAAAGCTAAGAACTAAGTTATTGCCTATGGTTAAGGTACAATGGACAAACCATAGTGAAAAGTATGCCACTTGGGAAGTAGGGTTAGAGATGATGAGGCAGTATCATTTGGACTTTCCCAAGTTGATGGAAATTTTGGGGGACCAAATTTAATAAGGGGGTGGAATGTTATATCCACCTACTTAAGCTATAAGGTTAATGAGCTATTATTGACAAATTGAGCTCATTAACTTGAAACTGATACTTAAATAGGATTTTAGGTATTTTAAAGTACAGAATTTGGCTAAATATGGTTGGAATTGAAGGCTTACACATTTAAGATGCTCTCAGGTTATAATAGGGACTTAGGAAAATTCTGAACTAGTTGCAATATGAGGACTAAATTGCAACAAGGAAACAAGATCCCACACTATTACCTATGGTGACGTAATTGTAAATGGGTAGAAATTTGGGTTAGCTTTGCATAATGCAACATGAACTAGGGATCATTATTTCCCACTCACACCCATTGACTTGCTAAGAGGATTACACATACACCTTGCATGCAATTTTGTCTAATCTTCTATTCAAATGGAATCAAATGCCATTTCTAAGCATAAGAAGGTTACTAAAGCTCAAAAAAGGAAGATTTAGTATGAAATTGGCTCAAGTTATAAAGGGTGAAAGAAACTTGCTGCCCAACTTTGTGTTTTGAGTTACAAGATACTGATTGTATAGTGCCTGCTTTATTCATGCTAGGCTGAGGTTGACTTGTGGTTGGTAAGGGGATTTTTTACTTGATTCAATGTTTCCAAGTTCAAGGACCAAAATGCCGCACAGATCAAACACAGGGACAAATATAGCACAAATTAGAAATTTAGCGAGTGAAAAAGTGTGCTACAAAACTTATTCATCAATGATGAAAAGATGTGATTGAAACATAAAATTGTGTTTAATTTAAGTAAATCAATTAATAGTTTAACCATTAACTTAATAAAAATAAAAAGAAAATAAATAACTGGCTAAAAAGTTAGGTGACAAGAGAGGAAATAAAAAAACTTTAGGTATTACGGCTATAATAATTGACTTTAAAAAAATAGAAAGAGAAATGGTTGAGTTAAAAAACAAACATATCATGGTGACCAATATTTCACTGTAGAAGTTCATATATAAAAAAAAAAACAAGGATAAATCTCATTCATCGTCCCGAAAATAATATCTATGTTACTTAATCACTTCACAACTATCAATTGTTATACCTATCATCTTTTAAATATGGCAATAGCTGCAACAACATCCTGCCTTTCTACAAGATGTTAAGAAGTGAAGGAAGGGGCACTTGGTGGAGGTTAAAGTCCACAGTCAATCTTAAGACTTAGTAAACTTTTCTATTTGAATTCTAAAACTTTACGATTTTCTAGTTTAGTTCTAAAACTATGAAAACTTGCATACTATTAGTCCTAGTTTAACACCTAATGGAAGACCAAATTGCCCTATTGTCTTAGATTCCAATAAGAGGCTTGGTTGCAAAACCCATATTCGTATTTGAAGGCAATGGATCATATCCATGGGAAATTACTTATCAAAATGGGAACTGAAATGGTTAATAAAATGCCACACTTATCAAACTTAGGAACTAAAATGGGAAAGAGTAGAAACTCATATACTAAAATATATTTTAACTAGAGTAAGATGTGAAACAAAAACACCCTAAAAAAAGCTAGCAATCACCTTGTGAAAAAGGACTGAACTTCAAAAGAGTCAATTACATCTGGGGAAAAAAATCGATAGTGTTCATGAATAGTGATTTGCAATGTTCATGAATTTTAATTCTCACCCATAAATTTATGTTAATCAATAAAAATTTTAATTTATTTTAATTTTGAGTTAGTCTCCATTTATGTTATGTATTTATCATTAAAATTATTAGTTAATGTTCGAAAGATAACACTACGAAGTATAACACTGTACATGCTTATGGATATTTTTTTTTGTCATAAAAAATTAATTCACTAAAAAGTTTCATCTCTTATCAACTCTAATTCCAATTTTGATGCTGATTTTCAATTTTAACAATTTTAGCAGTAACAAAAGAATGTGATTGAAATACAAAATTGTGTTTAATTTATGTTGATCAATTAACTATTTAACCATTTACTTATTAAAGGAAAATAGAAAAGAAAACAAAAACATTGACCAAAAAATTTGGGACCAAGAGATGAAATGAAAAACTTTGGGTATTAAGGGTTTAATAATTAATTTAATAAAGGGAAAAAAAAGAAATTGTTTAGCTAAAATAAACATATCATAATGACCAATGTTTTGGATTAGAATGTAATACATAAAAAAACAACAAAAAAAAGTGTACAGCTAAAAGAGCAAATTGAAAGACTTGCTAATTATCAAATTCAGAGACCAATGTGTTTTAACAAAAGTAAGTTGTGAAATATACTGAAACTGGGAAAATAGCAATGTAGGCCTTAAAAAAATCCACCACCTTGCAAAATGGGATTGAACTGCAAAAAGTGTCTATCGAATTTGAGAAAAAAAAAAAAGCTAGCACTGTTTATGGACCATGATTTTCACTGCCTGTGAATTTTAATTCTCATCTATAAATTTATGTTAATTAATTAAAATTTTCCCTTATTTTGTTTTTATCATTACAAAATAATTCACTGAATTGCCAAAGTATAAGTTCATTATGTGGTTGCATATGTCTAGGGGCATTAATACTCAGGACGGTTATAACAGTAAGGCATTCATACCCCAAATCGTTGCTATTTATGTTATGTAGAGGAGGAAACTCCTGACCATTTATTTTTCCAATGTCAATAATCTTGTCAAGTGTGGACTATTATTTTGAGATAGTTGCGAATCAGTGGAGGCCCATTGAGATAGAAGGAAGAGTTGAACTGGTTTGCTAGAAGGTAAAGAGCAAGTTGATTACGAGCAAAGTTTATCGTGTAGCCTTTGTAGCTACTGTCTATCACATTTGGGCGGAAAGGAATGCTTTCAAGAGAACAACAACACTATTAAGCAGCTGTGATGCCAGATTTAGTTTGTAGTTTGTGCTCACTAAGTTATCTTGATTTTGAGAGATCTAGATGGTGTAGTTTAGTGATTTGGCCTTAAGTTAAACTCTTTTTTCTTTTACCTTTGAATGCCAGGAATCTCTTTGTATATATTCATTCATTAATGACATTTACCATTCCAAAAATAATAATAATAATAATTCATTGAAAATTTTCATTTTTTATCAACTCAAATTTCAATTTTTAATATCGATAAGATTTTTTTTAAAAATCCACTTTTAATTTTAGTAATTATGGACAAAATTACTTTATTAAACAATAAAGTTTTTTAATTGAATAACTCATACTATAAAACTCAATTATCAATAAAGAAAAGATATAACTAAAATACAGAATTGTTTTTAATTTAAGTTAATCAATTAATGGTTTAATTACTAACTTAATGAAGGTTAAAGGAATATAAAGAACAAGAACTAACAAAAAATTTTGGAAACCAAGAAAAGAAATAAAGAAACTTTAGGTAGTAAGAGTTTTAAAAATTGGGGAAAAAATAAAACAAATAGTCTAAATAAAAAATAAATATATCGATGTTAACTAATATTTTGCTTTAGAAGGCATTACATAAAAAGAATGAACAAAAAATTTGAGAATTAAGACAGCAAATAGAAAGACTAATGTTAAGTACTCCTTCCATCCCAAAAAATGAAACCTATTTATTTTTGGGCTATCTAAAAAAGATTGAAACCTATTCATTTTTGGATTGTCAAAATATATTATAACATTTCCTTTTATGGAAAGTTTTTAACATTTAATTTACTTTACTAAACTTAAACTTTTACTACATAGAACCTATAAGTAATATTTTTCTTTTTTAGTATTTATTTAAACTCTTACTACACAAAACCTAAAAAGAAATATTTTCTTTTCCTTAATCATTATTTAAACTCTCATTACACAATTTAAAGAAATTCTTTTTCTAAATTTTATTTTTATGGAAAAATTGAAAAAAAAACAAAAATTTTATAAATGTTAATCTCAGTATCCAAAGAAACATATCATCCTTTATGGGACAAAGAAAGTAGTTATTAAGTCCAAGGACCAAAACGGTACAAGAATTGAGCTTAGGGCCTAAAGTAGGTAAAAGTAGAAATTTAGGGACTAAAAATGCATTTTGACCAAAATGAGATGTTCAATCAACTGAAACTAAGAAATAGCGATACATGCCCTTCAAAAAAGCGATCACCTTCCAAAAGGGTACTGAATTTCAAAAGAGTAAGTCACACACCCGAGAAAACACACAAAGAGAATAGGAAAAAATACAAAAGCCGCTTATATTTGACAAACCGTACGATTGTTTCCTTTCTGTTTCAAAAACCTACACTTACACCCCTCAAAATTTAACTCCGTTAATGACCGTTACTATATAAAAGGGAAAACACCTAAGTTAGCCCTCCCAACATTCATCTATAGAAACTTTACCCCCCAGCTTCTTCTGCATCTAAAGAAAAACAAGAATACAAAGAAGAACAAAATCAAAACAAAAACGATAGATTTAAGAAACAAAATCAAAATCAAAACAAAATCAAAAACAGTGGACTTCGGTTTCCCAACCAGTCAAGCAACTCTCTTTTCGCCTTCAATCTGGCATCCTGTTCGCGATGAGTGACGAATTCAAAGTCTCCACTTGAGCTAAATCAATGGAGAGATGTAACGGGCGACAAAGGAGAGAAATCCACTTGAGCGAGGCTCCAGTGAGAGAAATGGATGAAAAGAAATTCATTTGCAGGAGACAGAGGAGCGAACCACATGACATACGACGATTCAGTTGACAACTTCAAATCGGCCCTTAGCAAGCCAATCAGCCACAGGAGTTCACGATTTCACGAGGTGATAGCTGAGGGCAGAGAGACAAAGAGGGGGGCATCTAAGGGCAGAAAGAAAGAGAGTGGGGCGTAGATGGCTGAGAGAGAGCGGGGCGGCGATCGCTGAAAGAGATAAAGAGGGGCAGCTGAGGGCAGAGGGAGAGTGAGGGGCCGCAATGGCTGATGGTTTTTTCATATTGAAGATTGGTTAACTTTTTTTTTTTTTTTTCAGATTTACTGGTTTTATTTGAACGAGTTTTAGTAGTCAGGGAGCAAAGTTTTTAAGGAAAAAGATTAGGAGGACAAAGTCAGTCATTTTCTTCTTTTTGTATTAATAGTGAATGGCAGAGTTAAATTTCGAAGAGATAAGTGTAGATTTTTGAAATATTTAGTAACAATCGTAGGTTTTTCCAAACCTTAGGGGAGTTTTTGTAATTTTTCCAAGAGAAAAAGGCTAACATTGTTCATGAACAATTATTTGTGTTGTTCATTAATATTAATTCACACCCAAAAATTTATGCTAGTTAATTAAATTTTGCTTTATGATATGTTATTACTATTAAAATGATTAGTCATGATTGAAATATAACATTTCGAATCATAACACTGTATATTGTTCGAAATGATGGATATTTTTTTGTCATTAAAAACTAATTAACTTAAAAAATTTTATCTTTTATCAACTCAAATTCTAATTTTTAACATCAATGAGAAGAAAAACTCACTTTAAATTTTAGGAATTATGGATCAAATTACTATATTAAACCATAAAGCCTTTGAAGTAAATTACTCATTTTACAAAACTCAATCATCAATAACATAAAATATGACCGAAACAAATTTGTGATTAATTTATATTAATCAAATAATGATTTAATCATTAACTTAAAAAAGGTCAAAAAAAAATGCCGAAAGGTTTGGAGAAAAAACTTTTAAATAATATTAAAATTTTAACCATTAACTTAGAGCCAATTCATTTTTATTTAATGCAAATACAATAACGTGTTTTTGGGCTATATGCATAACCCACTTTTAAACTATTAATGAATTGCTCCCGGTGTTTTAATTAATTACAGTTGACCTAAGTCTTTCACCTAGCCCTCTTTGCCTTGCCTGCATTGCCTTATCCCTCAGCCTTGCCAACTATCGCCTCCCCAACGCCCCACCCTACCAATACCCAATTCCAATGACAGTGTGATTGGCTTCCCACGCCCTCCTACAAGTGCAATTGCAACACTGCCGCTACTGCTGCCATTTAATTGGCATTTTCTGCAGCCTCTCCCCACCTCAGACGTATTCTCCTGCAAAGGCATTTTCTGCACCCTCTCTATCCGATCCCCAAACCAAAGTCATCTCTCGATGGGAGATACAACAGGTGGCTGAAGGGGCAACCTGCTCGGAAGCTACTTAAATGTGACTCCCAATTGTATGCGCACCGAAATCACATTCTCAACTGGTTTTGTATTCCATATCTGAATTGATTCATCGGGATCGTCGAATTGTGATCAAGTTAATTGGATTTGCCATTTTACCTTGATTTTAGGGTTTGGGATAGAGTTCTGATCGAGTATGAGTTTGTGTCTACTATCGGAAGAGTTGCACGGTTCTTCTGTTCTTCAGCAAATGATCACAGATGGAACTGGGCTTGGCATGTAAATTAACACAACTTCAGGACCAAATAAAATTTGAAAATCCTGACCTCACGAAAAATTAAATGCCCCGAAGGATAAAACATGTTAATTCAATTGAATTAACTTCAACCGAACAGCCTATTAATAAAAAGTAAAAAATAAAATAAAATAAACATTTTAGATTAAAAAAAAATAAACACATCATAATGATTTTGCTTTAGAATTTAGTACAGAAAAAAAAACAACAGAAAAACAAAGTTTAGAACAAGAGAGCAAATAGAAAGACTTAAGTAGTTATTAAGTCAGAGACTAAAACACCAACCTGATTGAACTTAGAACTAAAACAGGAAAGAGTATACATTCAGAGAATGACATTTTAACCAAAATGAAATGTGAAACAGACCTAAATGGGGAAAATAATAACACATGCCCTAAAAAAATGAACACCTTGCAAAAGGACCGAACTTCAAAAAAGATTTGCACTACTCATGAATAGTGCATGATCTACATCTTTTAGAATATAGTAGCAATTTCTCACCAACTAGATGTGGCTACCGTGGCAAAGGATCAAGAAGCAGCTCAAGAATCGAGCAATCAAACAGCTTGTGGTAGCAAAGTCAAGTAATACAAGATCCACCCAGTTTCTCATACTGAACTCAGTTTTCGAACACGTATGTTCAGAAACCTTCTGTCAGAGCAAACACTCGGTCAGAGAGAGAAGACGGAAGTGCATGTAAGGCTTCCTTGATTTCCTGAAAACGGTATAACAGACTGGATCAAATGCTAAGAAATGTCAAAGCTAATTCATTTAACATTTTAAAATCAGCGCGAACAAACAGTTTCGAGTGATCTAGGCAATCATGAATATGTTTCAGGTGCAGCGAACCAGAAGCATAAAGGGCAGACTCATATCTGGTGCTCACAGCATTTCAGTATTGATCTAAAAGAGTACAGGCTACTCAACAGATAGGTAATAACTAAGAATCATCATTTGCTAGCGGAGCATGATTGCCACCTGACATTTCATGATTCACATCTTAACTTTCTGGTTAAGCTACGAACATACAGGAAGAGCAACAATAACCATCAGCAATTTATCACGCAATAGTAACTGTCAGAAGTCAGAACCATACCTCTAATGTGTAGCGAGCTGAGAAGTGAACCAGAAGAATTGCTTTGTTTCTCAACTTGTCCGAATATTTTATTATCTGGAAGCACATTGACATAAATAGCAAATAAGAGGATGCAAAAGAATTTTTCATTTTCATAAACAAACGTACAATATGTTTGGCCAGACACACATGCAGACACATGCAGGCATGTATTTATGTAATCTTAAAAACATATTTCTCCAGATGCATCAGAAATCTCACCTCTGATAGATGAATATGGCCATAGTCTCTTGCATGCTCAACTGTAATTGAGTCATTAAGGAAAGTGCTCTGCAGGAATACATGTGAGGAGATCTTAGCAAGTCAAATACGTTAACCAACTAGAACCCCCCCACAAAAACTCAAACAACGAGAAGGAACAACAGTGAAACTTTGACTCTTTCCCAGTGTGTTTGAGAAAATATACCATTATTTCACACATAAACTGGTAAGGAGCGGAGAATTCAAGTAATTCCTACCAAAAGTGAACTTATAGGATAATGGATTTTGACCGATGACTTTGTGCACCCAACTGAAAACCAATTGATAATGAGAGGAGATCCCTGAACACAATTGAAAGCCACAGGACACCACTTACATAAACATGTAGAATTATACCACTCAAGAGAGAAGACCAGTCATCTATTAAGCTTATTAAAACGAATCAACTAGTTCAGATTATAAACCTGGATGGGAAGCTTGTGCCTAATTGCTGCAAATTTCTGATCCTTAATGAGACAATTGTTCTTATTATCTGTTATATGCCCCAGTGGTTCAGGTTTGGCTAGGTTTTGTTGCAGGAAAAGCTCCTTTGTAGTTAGTCAATGGCAAAAGTTGCACCTGAGGTGCATAACCCTTCTATTGCAATGAGGAGCAAGGTGCGAAAAAAGCGCTCACCCAAGTCAAGCAAAGTGCAATAAAAAAGTATCACACAAGACGTAAGATAAGATTGGCTGGAAGTGGTCCCCCAAACCCTAATTTGCTTCATATTTCTCGCAAAAAGACTCAGTTTTCCCCTAAATATTTTTTCTTATTGAGGGTAATTTTGTCCTAAATCCAAAATTGGCAAACTATAAGCAAGGCACATCGTGGACTTCACTGAGGCGACCATCTCATGCCTTGTTGCTGCCACACTTAGGTGCCAGATGAGGTTATCTGCAATATTTGTAACAGCAATGTGGTTTATGTTTCAGACTTGATTCATTTGAAGCAAGTCAGTGGTGGAAGGTTGAACAGTGTATAGAAGCTTTTGTGCATCAACTAGCTGTTGAACGTAATTAGCCATTTCAGACTCTGTGCCTAATTTTCTGTAAAGATCTGCTATATGCTTGTAACCATTAGCCGAGCTCCAGCACTTTGATTACTTTGGTTTCTGGTTTCAATTTCAATTTTGGTATCTCCCTTGCGTTTTAAGTTTTAGCTGGTGCAGTTCTGCAAAAAGTTGATTTTGAGTTTTGCAGCCGATTTCTAGCTCAAGCTTTGCCTTCAGCTAGTGTTTGTTGTTTACAGTTTGTGGGGAAGTCTCAAAACCTAGTTGCATTCGTCAGCTTCCTATTAATTTTGGTTTGAAATTTCAGTCCCTAACCATTTGACCAGTACATCCTGCGGTTAGATCAAATCACTTTTCTCACTCTTGAGTGCTATTTGAAGTTTCCTAAGCTTACCATTGCATAGGTAAGTTAGTAACAGAATAACACTTTGGTTTTTAACAAAGGGCTGCTATGTATTTCCTGGGCACCTGTGACAGAAAAGACCATTCATTTGAGTATGCACCAGCAAAAGTGCCTAGTGCAACCTTCAGCATTATGGACTATTAAGTGTATATAAGTCCCTGCCAGATCAATTGGTAGTGGTTAATTGAGCATTTTAAGCTCCTGCTACTGCTTGTAAATTCTGTATTGCCTGAAAAGTCTTGAATGTGAAGTCAAGTTTTTCATGCATAATTTAAATTGCTGCATATGTGCTAGATAATTGGTTTAACAGAGTTGGCTGATTGTAGCTTGGGATTGATGTACTTAGCTCGTGCAGGTTTTCTAGATTCTTATACTTTCTATTAGTGATCGTGCACGAGGCCTCACAGAGAAATTACGCTAATATTATTGTTGTGAACCGTGCACAAATGAACAAGATGCTAAAGATTAGTCAAGCTAGCCATTGGACAGGTTTTGTTTTGGAATTCAGATTCTGCAGGTGTTAGATCAGCCAATTCTATTCCCTATACTTGCTGCATGGCCTGTATTTTATAGAAACTGCGACTAGTGAGACTGTTTCCTGCTTGCCATTTACAGGAGTGCAGATTGCAGAGTTGTTTGTGCATGGCACAAAAGCATCAGGGACCTCATAAAAGAAGTGGTTTGCTTATTTAAGAGTCTGTAAATAACAGGACTAATGCTAGAGTAAATTTTACTTTTATTATGAACTTCCACATATGGAGTATGGCAACTGGTGGTATATGTTGTCCAAGGTCATGTTCAGGCTTAATCCATAGTCATAAAAAAAAAGTGCAAGGTTTAACTTGAAACTCAAACTTGCACACAAAGTTTCCTTTTAAGTAAATGCTGCATTATGTTTTATTTTCAAAATCTGATCAATTTCTTCTTTTTTGCATTTTTGGGCCTTTGTAAACATAGCTGAGTTAGGGGATGGTGTTAATAAAAGCAAGTTCTAGCTAAGTGATCCTGTACACACATGACAACCCTTAAATTAACCCTCTGGGATATCACTTACCAGAAATTCTCAAACAACGCATCTTTCCTTCATGAACTCTTCAAAAAAAACTCCATGAACTTTTTAAATCCAAAATCTAAATTTTATAACAAGATCAATATAGGACTATCCATCCAAAAACCAATATCAAGTCATCAACAGATAACCTAACATGCAATTTGAAAATTTGAAAGATGAGTAAAGGTTGTTCTAGTTGTGGTTATTGTTGTTATTATTCTGTAAAATGGCAGAAAAGATGGAATAACAAAATCAAACAAATACATGAAACTGAAACAGAAATATTAATTAGTTAGAAATCCAAGAAATGTTAAATAAAACTTAGCATTACTAAGTGGAAGAAATTCCGAGAATCATGCACCTCAACTACTAGAATCCTTGCCCTCAAAACATCATCGTTGGCTTCATCGGCTATAAATTCTGACATTGTATCACCAGTAAAAGCAACTTCAGGTACTGTGATAGTGTTTGTGATCTGTCAATATCAAATGTAAACAAAATTTATATCCTTTTAGAAGGACACATCACTTCTATGCTATAGATCAAGACCAGAGATTCCTGCTAAATGCTGCCCTTCAGACCTTGTTTTTCCGAGGGACAGAAGTTAAACTTGGATTCAATCAAGACTGTTTAACGCACACCAAACTTGGTAGAACCTCAGGGGTATATGATGTCGTTATGATTCCTAAGTCTCAACAGTTTTTACATAATTTTACTTAAACACAAGGTTTGGTTGGTTAATTTTGGATTTCTCAGGAATACTATCCAGTGACAATAATTCCTAAAACGTGCAATCTTCTCAAGTTGAGATGGTACAAAGCCCTTTTTTAAAGCCTTGAAGCGGATAAAGGAAAAAGAAGTCTCCTTTCGTAACTATAGATCTAGGAAGACAACTAGCAAGGAAAAAATTTCTCAATAGTCAAGAAAATTCCAGTACACAAAAGGCCGAGAAAGCTATCAAGATATAACAAGGCAAAAACAATTGTCAAGAGATACCTCTATCCCTGATGATTTCAAGTTCTTGATTTCACTGGAATGCAGACCTATGTATTCTGGCTTAAGCTTTTGTTTTATACTGTAAACTACATAACCCTGCAAGACATTATGCACATGAGAGAAATGATAAAAGAAGTTAGTACAAACTGTTGGAAAATAGAAAATATGAAACAATATTAGTTACCTGGCTTTGAATGACATGGTAGGTCTTGAAAGCTCTGACTTTTAGGTCCCTTCTCATGTAAAACTCTTCTCCTGGAAAACATAGTTTTACCCATTTAAAAATCCAAACGCCAACAGAAGACTATCATTTCCAAAAGCACAAAGAGGACGAATAGCTTGAGTAATATTACCCACATCCAAGCCTATTAGATTATGCTGCAACTCTGAGTGGTCCATCTTCCTATGGATGTCAAAGAGTCTCTCAACGTCTTCTTTTATAGCAGTTGGTACGATAATTGTAGGTGGCTTCATGCGATATAAGCCCCGAGTTGCAACATACAATGGCAGGCCACCCTAGCAATTATAAATAGCCATAAAGGGAATACCGCAGTACTCAAACCATTTAGTACTAGAATGCCAAGACTTCTCTAGTAGAAATTATAGGTAACACAAAACTTCAAACCAAACCACACAAACTGTAACCTCCCTCAGTGCACTGTATAATAATAGTTTCTTATCTGAAAATTTGGTGATAAAAGTTCTGTGGTAAGCCTGTCTTTAGATATCAAGAGTAAGAAGGAAACCATTAATGATATGGAAATCAATTTCCAGCACAAGCAAAAGGAGGTTCTGGTACCTGCAGACAATCCACTGCAAATTAAAAAAACATTGATCGCCTTATATCTGTGGTTTTGTACTCAAATACTATTATTGAGGCTAATTACTGTTGTTACATACTATTGATAATGGCATACTGGGAAGGAAAGAGTTAATTGATTTAGTTCTTCTTCTCAGCTCCAGTAACATTTATATATTGCTACTTGAGGAAATTGAACCAAGTTAAGAGTCTTGTTGGAAAGAACAAAAATTGAACAGCGTATTACTGTTAAAATTTGGTTTTATAAGTACCACAGTTGCTTTCCAATTTAGCCAATAGTGAGCCCTTCTAAAAGTCAGTGTTTCCTATGGAAACACTTATGATTTGTCAAAGGACTGTTTGAGAATTAAAATTCCACTAAGATGTCCAGCTTCCTTAGCCGAACCATTTTTGGACTTCCACTACTGAGACTACTTCATTCATTTCCCACCTACTTATGTTTAACCATTTCAGACTTGATAAGAATTCCTGGTTACATCCAAGGGCCTTGTGAGGACCTAGAGCATGTTAGAGACTTGATTCGGTGCTGACTTTGAAGTTCACTTAAGTTAGTGGTTCTAGGCCTATTATTCTGTCAGAGAAGAAACTGAATGGTCCTTGTTTAATTCAGCTTGCTAACTTGCAACGAAATTACTTAAATCAACTTTGACAAGATACTACTATTGATGCATCTAAGAATTGAACCTGTACATCTCAGGGACAAAGTTGTCTTGGATTAACTGAGGTGTTGAGCCTGACTTCTTACTGCCAATGAGGGAATTTGATATGTTTAGATCTGTTGAACATCTACTTTCACTGTAACTCTTGCATTGCATAATGTGTTATTTGAAACAGAGCACAGACAGATAGTTACACCTAGGATTTGATCAAGTTCCATGACTCCGCAATGTTGACTTCACTGTACGGTTACATGGAATTGTTTTCCAGCTTGCGCATTTACTGTACTGGTACTGTTACAGCTTGCATTCCCATTAATCGAGTTTACTGATTGCCACTAACCAGCAGCGGTCGTTCTACTGATCTTTTGAGGTCTGCCAAGCTGTAATTACTTACACCTACTGATATTCTATTAACTAGCTAGCAACTACCGTAAATTCAGCATCTAAGATGACTGCTATGGAACTCTCGAAACCAGCCTGTAAAATACTGAGGCCGCTGTGTATTTTGTAATCTTAATACGGTAGTAACTGTAACCGTCCTACTGTTGGTATTAGCAGGTGTATATTACTGATAGAGATTGTGCACAACAGAGTTTTCTGCTGCAAACTGCTTGGTTTACATTTTTACTACTACATCAACCCCTCTTCCACTCTCCCTCTCTCGCAACAAGCATATAGAAACACTCATAATTACATAGAAAACTTGGGAAAAAGAAGAAAAAACAAAAACAACTAATTTCAAAAATCAAAGAAAATGTCAAAATAACAAAATCACTGACAACCCAGAAGAAAGGAGGGATGAAGGGACAGATTCAAGATAAAAGCCCAAAATTTTTATACTTCAATCCTCTCAATTTCAAGCTAGACTCTTAAAATATGACCAATATCCCAATAGACAGTAAGCTTATAGACGAATGAAAAGCAAAAACACGATCCACACGGAAATTAGAAGCAACAGACAGAAATTAACAGGGCGGAACAGCAAGGAAACTCACAATGTGATCCATGTGTCCGTGAGAGATGAACACAAAATCTTGAGAAATCGCTCGATGCGGGCATCGACCAATATCGAAGGCTAGCTTCAAGGAAGGGAAGATTACGCAAGTTTCGTGACCGCCAATCGACAACCCTTCAACTGGATACCCCTCTATTTGAAGCCCCACCTCCTTTTCCCTTCTTCTGTCTGAACTATTGGAGCTTTTGCTGCTTGCTGCCTCCATGCACAGAGTTCAGGTTCTGTGTGTGGTAATTTCCTGCAGTACGGATGCGGATGATCGTAGACTCCTTATTAACGGCGTCTGAGAGGTCAAACACCGGCGAGTGGCGACGGCGGAAAGCAAGGGCGAGATAGCGAAGCGGACAGCCAGCTCAATTTGGCAAAAAAAGTCCGGGTCGCGTGGTGAGCGGGTCGCAAGTCACCCGGATTTAGGTATAGTGTAAGAGACCAACCTTAAAGGCGTAACTACGGACATTGCCACCCAACCTTGTGCCAATATTTCGGTTCACAAAAGACGAGTCTCTCGAGCACACAGAGGAAGGCCGCACACCCGCGTACATGTCTCGCCGTTCCCTCCGGCCGCCACCTAAGAGGAGCCAGAGCACTGTCCATGCACCAGCCCTGTGGATCCCGCAATTTCTTGTCGGATTCACAAAGACGCACGGATCGAGGGCATGGATCGAGGCCTGGCGGAATTGATTTTGCCCCATTCCTCCTAATGGTCGAGCGATCTGTGTGCGTGGGGTAGGGTAAGCATTCGATTTTTTAAAATTTAGGCTAATTCAAATATTGTGATTCTATTGAGTTTTGGTTTTAAAAAAATATATTCAAATTATCCAAATTTTAGGTCACCGGTTACTCTTCTTAAGATATAGGCACACATTAAATAAAAAATAAGATAAATATTTAAAATTTTGTATCTCATATCCAAAAATTTTTTAAAAAATAAACATTATATAATCCAAAATTAGTATGAAATAGCTTTATATATGTAACGTTGGTATGAATAATGGTAAAATATTTATTACTATTTTGTTTATCCAGTTTATTCAGTTTCAAGTGTATGATCTTATAATTCTTCATTTTTTATTTTATCTTAGTTTTAGTCCTTATATAACTTACATAACCACTTAAGTAGGGCGAGAGGGTAAAGATACCAATTTTTAAAATTTAAGGAGTGAATAAACTCAAGTCATAGTTCAAATATGAGTGAAAGTTTTGAGTTTCGGGTTGGGTTCAAGCCTAAACCTGAAATTATTGGAACCATTCACAGACTCCAATTTCTAACCCTATCCAACTCAATCCGGGCATCCAACCCTAACCTAAAAAAATTTTGGTTAAGGCACCCATTGTCACCCCTACTAGCCTTGGCACTTCTACTCAGGATCTGTGATAGGTTAAAAGGGAAGGGTTGAGTTCATGTGAACCCAATAAGGCATACAACAAAAAGTAAACAACAAACTAAGCATTATCGAGCACAACTAATCACATTGTATTGTACAACCCTTGGACCCAAAAGCAAACTATGAGCTACCAAATGGTTTAAGTAAAATGGCCATTCTACATGATTTAGAAGTCTATAACCTCCTTATCCAAAGGCCTACTTAGGGGATCAACTGGCTTAAATGAAATCGAACATGCAATGATCATTGAATTTCCCACTGAGGACTAAGTTCCATTTCCCATCTGGAATCCCCTAGCCTCATTGATTTCCATTGCATACAATTGATGGTTTTTCATCATTTTCACTAAGATTATCCTAGGATAATTGAGAAATCTTTATTGCCTTACCTCAATCTAGGAAAATGTAGTTCGAAGTCTAAAGGGCCTTTTCACTTACTTGACCGAGAAGGTACTCCTTGTGCATGCAACCCTCTCAAGCTCTAAACCTTTTCTTTAGATATTTCTCTCACTATATTCCTTTTCATTCTCTTTCTGGTCTAAGAATCAAACTTAAGGCATAATACAGAGCCTGAAAGAATTCAGGAGCTAAACAATAGGTCAGGGATGATAATGGGGTCCAAATAGCCATGCCCCCTCTAACTATTTAAATTTTGTCACTTAAACCCCTTACTCTTACCCCTGTGACACTTAGGTCAACTTTGGTCAACTTTTCAACTAGTGACAGAATTTCATCTAAGTTGCAATTGGGTCCATTGCTCTTACAAATACTAATTTCCACCCTCGACTTTCTTTACTAAACCCTCTTTTAAAGAGTCCAATTGAGTAACTTAAGTTCTCAATTTAGCTTTTCCAACCTTCATTACACTTATTATCCTTCCTAACCCCTCTCATGGTAGTTGCTAATAACAATAATAACAACAATATAACAAAACACATACACATTTAAAACAACAATTACCTAAATACAATTACACTACACTACAAGTAACTTAGTTACTTTCTAATTACTTGAGCTAATAGGAGGAGGGTTACAATTCCCCCTACCTAAAGAATTTTGGTCCTCCAAAATATCTAACAACCTTGAGATTGCTTGAGGGTAGTATGCTTTAATTTCTTGTTTAGACTCCAAGGTACCTTCAGCTATTAAATGGTTTGACCATTGAACTTTTATCATAGATATCCACCTATTTTTGAGCTTTCTAAGATTTTTTCTCCAAGATCTTAACTAGTTCTTCACTATGGCTCAGATTAGGCTCTAAGGGTATGCTTTCATAAAGGCACTATTTTGTTTAAGGTGTAGAAGGCATTTTTCAAGCATGCTAACATGAAAAACATTATGTATGTGCCCCAATTGGGGAGGCAAAGCCAATTTGTAGGCTACCTTCCTTATCCACTCCAATATTTCAAAATGCCATATATATTTTGGGTTTAACTTACCTCTTTTTCTAACCCTGACTTTGCCCTTCATTGATATGATTTTTAACCACACCTTATCCCCGACTTCAAACTCTAATGCCTTTTTCTAACATTGCATACCTATTATTTCTGTGATTTGCAGCTTGTAGTATCTTTTATGTCTTCTTAATTTTCTCAACTGTTTCTTGTATGATTTCTGGTCCTAAGATCAACATGTCTGTCATGTCTGTCTAGTAGTAAGGTGTCATGCATCTTCTTCCATATAAAGCCTCAAACGGTGCCATCTGTATGTTACTGTGGTAACTATTATTGTAGAAGAATTCCACTAATGGAAGATACTTATCCCAATTTTCTCTAAAATCTAGCATGCAACCCCTAAGCAAGTTTTCTAGAACTTGTATTACCCTATCTAATTGTCCATCAGATTTTAGGGTGGTAAGCAGTACTAAGGTTTACCTTAGTTCCAAATGCCTGTTGGAAGGTTTTCCTGAATCTTAATGTGAACCTAGGGCCCTTGTCAGAAACTATATTGTTGGGAATACCATGTAACCTAACTTCTTCCTTATGTAGAACTGAGCCAATCTACTATAAAATCATTCATTCTTATAGAGAGGAAATGGGTAGACTTAATAAATCTATCCACCACCACTTAAATGGCATTGTTTTTGTTCCTAGTGGGTGGCATTCCAATAAGGAAGTGCATTGTTATAGCTACCCATTTCCTCACTGGAAGTGGTAAAGGTTACAGGACTCTAAAGGGCCTTTAGTGTTCTATTTTCACTCTTTGGCATACTTGGCACTTAGCCCCAAACTCAATTGTTTCTTTCCTTATAAAGGGCCACCAGAAAATGGGTCCTCAAATCGTCATACATCTTCTCTCCCCCTGGATGCATAGTTAGTTTACTTGAATGAGCCTTTCTGAGTAGTTGCTCCTTTATTTCCGATTCTAGTGGTACATAAACTCTCTTATTAAAGTACAAAATCCCTTCCTTGTATTCAAAGTCATTGTAGAGTTTTCCTTTAGACATCTTAACCAAGTTTTTCAATGTAGCATCTCTGGCTTGAGTTTGTTTCAATTCCTATATCCATACAGACTAAATGAAAATGGTTACTAGTTATTGTTTTTACCAGCTTTTCCAGTTTAGATAGAGTACTTCAAAACTATCTTCTTGATTTGCATCCATAATATTTCTAGACTTGATTACTATCATAGTCTACCAGCTAAAAGCATCTGGCACAACATTTTCTTTTCTAGCATTGTATTCTATGGAGCAATTAAAGTCTTTTATGTACTCTATTTATCTCCTTTGTCTCATGTTTAAATCCTTTTGAGTGAAAAGACATTTCAAGCTTTTGTGATCTATGTAAATTCTAAAGGTACTACCTAAAAGGTAATGCCTCCATTACTTCAAAGCATACATCATAGCTGCTAGTCCTAAGTCATGAACTGGGTACTTTTGTTTATGAGGCCTCAGTTTTCTAAATCCATATGCCACTACCTTTTGATCTTGTTAGTGTTGTGCCCAAAAATCAATCATGAGATGATTGTATTTTGCACATTGAGTCATAATATTTTTATTAAGGCATTATTCCAATAATTGTGTTTATTATTTGTTTCTACGTGACACAATCAAATCAATTATAACCCTAAAATAATAATATTCTTAAATGTCTCTAGTCTAGTATTATTGTGAAGTGAGTTACAATAATATATAAAAACTAGTATATGTGGTGACTAATATGAGATATGTAATCTACATATGGGTATAAGTTAGAGAACATGTGTACTGGACCGACTTGCTATGAGAACACTACTTGAATCATTATATAAGTATCATAAGTAATTCTCATAGTGATTATGATATATGTAATCCTTTGACCTAAGGTCATCAAAGTTCTCTACATATGAGTCATATACTTTGATACTTCTCTTTGTTACTCATAACTAAGTAAACATAAAGATGGTCATTGGGTATGTCACATATCATGCTAAGGGTTTTATATGATTAAGATGAGATTTGTCTATCCTATATAACAGGAATAATATCTTCGGGCCCCATGATTGAGTGAGACTAAGGATATGCATGGCTATACTTGAATGAGTTGATATGGGATATTAATGTCATTAGTTTTAGTCAGTTTACTCGAGAATCAAGAAACCAAATATTGGACTATACAAGAGTGACACATTCCATGTCTCATGCTCAATCTTGATATCTTGGACAAATGGACAATGACATATACAAAAAAATGATCATAGAGCTTTAATCAAAACGCCAATTACCTTGTCACTTAGGTAACAATGATGTGTTGCTAGACACCACTCATTGTTTATGATCATAAATATGATTTATGATTATTATCAATATGATAGGAGTCTATTAGGTCCACACTTAAAGTCAATTGGATTATTTGAGTACATGGGCCAAATTTTTTTGTTTTGGTTTCATGATAATTTTGGATTAATTATTGGCACAATAATTGAGACATTATTAAGCTCGAAATTAGTCCTAATCAGATTAGGATTTTGAAACCTATTAGGCTTGGGAGTTAAGCCTTACTATATATACATTATATGGTGAGAAAGTTCATAGCTGCTGCCCCCTAAGGATGAAATTAGAAAAAGTTCTGAAAGTTCCAACCACGCTCTCTTCATGTCATTCCTTAGAGGACGCAAACTAGCATTGTAGGCACAAGAAGAACACACCTGCAGGAATATGGTTGAGGTGTAGTGATTTGATTGGTTCATGTGAATACCATAAAGAGCTTAAACATGTCAACTATTCAAGTTTTAGTGATTCGACTCACTAGTTTGGTGAATGATCTCAATCAGCTAGGTATAAAATTTTTGAACGCCTGATTTACTCCATTTCACTTAAATCCTAGAGGGTTTCGGTTATTTTTTACTGCATTTTTTTGGCTCCTAAAACCCTACAGATCATGCATCAACACACACCTAATCCCTAAGCCAGATGTATCTATGTAAACTACATAAGCTTTTCCTGGGTCAGGAAGTACTAAGATTAGGGTTGTGGTCAATCTTTTATTTAGTTCTAAGAAACTAGCTTTACAAGCTAAGGTCCATTCAAACTTTCTATCCTTTCTAGTCAATTGGATTAATGGGGTAGCTAGAACTGAGAATTTATCTATCAATTTTCTATAATACCCTATCAAACCCAAAAAGCTTCTAAATTCCTTCTCATTGTTAGGTTTTCCTAAGTTAGCATAGTTCTCACCTTCTCTAGATGTTACCACCCCACAAAAATGGGAGAATTACAAGTATGTCATAATGGCTAAAAACCATTATATTATGTAATTCTCATCATAGTTATTAAAGTGTTAGGGGTAAAAGGTATGATCAACACCTCCTT
This sequence comes from Aquilaria sinensis, assembly GCA_005392925.1. Taxonomy (NCBI): domain Eukaryota; kingdom Viridiplantae; phylum Streptophyta; class Magnoliopsida; order Malvales; family Thymelaeaceae; genus Aquilaria; species Aquilaria sinensis. The sequence goes on from SMDT01002141.1 coordinate 290,106, forward strand.
AAAAGTGTTCCATGTTGGTAACTTGGTCCTCAAGAAAAGCCTTAAGGATTACTTGTTTGTCAAGCAACCTATGGACTTTTTTGTAAGATTTTGAAATTTGGGTACTCAATTGCAAAACTTTCACAAAAGAGATTTGGAGAGTTATGGGAAGGATATGAATGGTATGAAAGTGCTATTGAAGGACCAAATTGCTTATAGAAGACAAGTATGGACAAAGGAAAACACAAAAAGGCTTTAAGGACTTAAGTGTCCTATTGTGTGCCTTTGGTTGTCCATGCTTATCACTTAAGTTAAATGGAAGTTTTGTGGGGTTATCCCACATAAGGAGAGCTCCTATGGCATGGGATAAGGAGGTCAAATATGGGCCAACAGATTAAGGTAAAGAAACCATGCTTTTGTAGCAAGGAAAATGACATAAAGCTTTGTTAAGCTTGTTAAGTGTGTTTAGTGCACTTAAGACCACATAAGTGTCTATTCTTGGTCTTTATCTTCCAAATTTCGGCCTCCATCAGCAAGAAAAGAAGTTAGGCCTCTCCTCCATACTTCCTCCATAGCCACCATACCTTCAAACTCAAAACTACTTGCAATTGAAATCAAGGAAGCACAATTAGAAGCTATTTGGTGTTATTGCTTGAGTCCACCTAGGATCAAGCTCCAATTTCAGCATACCTATCAAGGTAAGGGTTCTCTTGCTCTCATGAGTTATTTTTTATATTTGCAAGTAACCATGGAGCTAGGGCTAAGCTTGGAAGAGATCCATGAGCTTGATGAACCAAGCTTAGTGAGGAAAGTGCACTTATTGAAGGTTTTGTAACCTAGTGTGAAGTGCACAATGATGACAGCGAATTTCTAGGTTTCTAGGGCCCAAAAGTTAGTACTAACTAGTGTTAAAATTCTCCTAAGACCAAGCATTAGCTTGAGGAGGATTGCCATAGTGATTTATTTATGTTTATTACATGTTTTATGAACTAACCTATGGTATATGTTACTACTGCATTTCATGTATTTGTTAGTTGTGAATGGTTGCTGGATTTGGTTGCTATATCTTGTATATATGTATTGTGTTTTTTGTGTTTTAGTGTCTTTGGATGTAGGTTTTAATGATGTTCACATTGCCTATTAAATCTAAGTGTTACCCTTACTAAGTTTCTCAATGAAACTTACTCCCCTCAATTCTGTCATTTCAGGTCTAGCAGAAAGATCACATTCAAATTGACATTTTTTGTTTGAGTTTTGATCTGATATTTCAGGTACATGAACTTCCATATGTCTAGTTATGATCTGGAAAGTTTGGTGATTTTAGGAGCACATTTGGTATTTTTTGTGATGGTACTTATTGTGTTGTGCAGCAGCTGTCCAGCATCCTGTTTCTAGAGTCCATTGTGTCTCAGGCACTCCTGTAACCTAAGGTGTGTATTTAGCTTAGTTAAGACCATATTGTCGTGCATGTATGCATGTACATATAGTATATGTAAAATAAGACAAGTATGTGAACATTTGGATAATGTTTTGGCTATATAAGTGATGTGGTGCAAAGCTGCCTAAGTGTGAATGATGGGCAGCTTACTTGTAAATTTTGTTTTGGCCACATAAAGTTGTTAAAAGCAAGGGAATGTAATCCTATGTGTAATAGACATATATGAGATAGCTTTGGAGGGTTTTCCCCTTGTGAATGAAGTGCTTGCACACTTATGAAACTTTGTATGGGCAAAATGGTCATAAGTGACCTGAATTTTGACTATGAACTTAAAGTTCTATATCTCCCTGTGTAGAAGGAATCTTGGTATCAAATTTTGACCACACCTAGCAAACATCTAGAGGTTTAACTGGGATTTGAAATTTCTGAATTTGGAGCCCTGTAGCCAAAGATATGACATTGCCAATTTGGCTAAGTTACTGTTCATTTGGTCAGAATTTTGTAATCAACTTCAAAAATCCATAACTTGGTCCATATGTGCGCTATTGATATAAAGCAAAATCCCTTGGTTTTCTTTAAGTCTCTACTTGGAAATGGAGCAAAGGAAATGGGGGGTATGTGGCTAGAATGATACAGTTTATTGGTGGAAGTTACAGGTGCAGTAGCTGGTCACTAGAATTTAACAAGATTTCCTAATGTGTGGAAGCCAAAACTAAGACTTATGCTAGTGTTTTCCTTCTTAGTTGCCATAGTGTGCATAAATGTAAATATGTGTGTTATGGTTAGACCAATATGCATGTATTTACATAGTACTTGAGAGGGTCACTTGAGTATGTACACAAGAGATGTTGTTTTGATGACTTACAGGACACACCAAACCTGGGAGTTTAAATGCACAGTTTTAGCACCATAACTGGACTACCCTGGATTGGGTAACACTAGACCCTAGAAAAGCCATTTCAGCTAACCAAAATTGATATTTTGATAGCTTAGCATACATCTAATGGTCCTTTAATGTTTGCAATACTGTGGCTAACTGTTCTTTATGTTCTTCTTCTGACTTTAAATATATCAAGATGTCATCCATGAACACCACCATAAACTTATCTAGGTATGGCCTGAAGACTCTATTCATGAGATCCATGGAAGCAGCATGTGCATTAGTAAGCCCAAATGGCATTACTATATATTAATAATGGCCATATCTAGTTCTAAAGATTGTTTTGTGAATATCTGATTCCTTGACCCTCAGTAGAAAATAGCCAAACCTCAACTCTATTTTAGAAAAGACACCGGCTTCCTTCAACTGATCAAATAAGTCCTCAATTCTATGAAGAAGGCGCTTGTTTTTAATTGTTACTGTATTGATTTTCCTATACTCAATGTACCACCTTAAGGTTCCATCTTTTTCTTCACAAAAAGGATTGATGCTCCCCAAGGTGATTTGCTAGGTCTAACGAATCCCTTTTCTAATAATTCATCAAGTTGCTTTTTCAGTTCTCTTATCTCTGTTACTGTCATTCTATATAGAGGTACACTAATGGGAGTAACTCCATGTTGGACTTGTATTTTAAATTCTATTTCTGTTTCATGAGGTATTCCTGGCAAGTATGGGGGAAAAACTTCTGGAAAGTCACACACTATTGGTATTTTTCTCACTTCTTCCCTCTACAGTGTCATTATTCAAAGAAAATTCTTCCTCATTGACTATTAGGATCCTTTTTACCACTATTGCATTTAGACTATGCACTCTTTCTATAGTGATAGTGGGAAAGTTTTCTAACTCCATCTTATGGGAACCAGGAAGTTGTAGAGCCCTATTTGTGCAGTCTATATGAACATGGTTCTTTGATAACCACTCCATCCTAAGTATAATGTCATATTTACTTGTATCTAAGATTAATAGATTAGTTTCTATAAATGCCTCCCTATCTGTAATTTACGGCTCTTTACTATTGTATTTATAAATAAATACTGTGACCCAACTGTTTAAACTATGACCACATCAGGCAAAGTAACTATTTGTAAACAATGTTGAGCTACAATTCTCTTTGCTAGGAAGGAAATAGATGCACCAGCATTAAAGAAGACTGAAACTATTTTGTTATTAAGCAATAGGGCACCTTTCAGGGCTTCCTGAGGCTCTTTGATAGTTGGTTCTACTGAAAGAATTCTTTCTGGTTAAGGTCTCCCAACTTGAAGGTCCTGTGGGGGTTGTGCTTGCCTTCTATACACTTATGCTTGGATTTCCCTGGTAGTTCCGCCCTTCCTAATGTGACTTTTTCTCTAGCCAATCCCTAGTCCAATGCTTTAACATCCCACACTTGTGACATACATCTGTGTTCCAGTAGTAAGGCTTAAACCTATGGTGCCACTGGCACTTAAGGCACCGTAGTCCCAAAACTTTATTTTCCATCCTCTTTCTTTTTGAGGTTTTGCTTGATCTGCTTACTTACCCTTGCCCTTCACTGACTTCACAACACTAGCTTCACTAGGGCCTTCATACTTCGTTTTCTCCTTAGCTTGCTCCTGCTTATTGACTAAGGCTCTTTGCACTATCTTATAATAGATTTTGAAGGTGAAAAGCCTAAAAAAATTGCCTAATTTCTAGGTTAAGCCCCCTAACAAACCTCTTTGCTTTCAAATTTTCATCTCTCTCCACTTAAGGTGTATACCTTACCAAAATATTAAATCACTGCTCATATTCTAGCACTAACATGTTTCCCTGAGTTAGCTGTTCAAACTCTAATTGTTTCCTGTCCTCAACAGCTTTATTGATATACTGGTTTTGAAATAACTCTACAAACTCCCCCTACCTCATTTCTCTAATCTGTTCCATGTTTCTGAGTTGCTAGTCCTCACATTTTCTCTTGGTTGATCTCCACCAGATTTCTTCCCTATCTACTAGGTTATAAGTAGCTAGGGACACTTGTTGGGTGGGGGTGTATCTCATCCTTTCAAACGTCATTTCTATCTGGTTCAACCAGTATTCTGCTCTTTCTGGCTCTCCACATCCATCAAAGATTGGGGGTCCTGACCTTTAGAGCCATTTTAGAAACCTTATCTCATCCTCCACATCCTGTCGTTCTCTTCTAGCCCCTCTCCTGTCGCTGGACCTTTCTACTCTCCCATCAACTCTGAGCCTCTAGTCTTGTCTAACTTTAGTCTTATTATGTATTTTTACATTGACTTGGATATTCTAATGGATTTCTAGTCTCACCTTACTTCCATGCCTTAGTCCATTTTCAGCCTCCTAATCTTCTTCCTCATGAATCTTCATATCTTTTTCTTCTTATGAATGTTCAACCTCTCCCTTCTAGTTGGAGCTTAAAGCTCTAGACTTGTTATTCCTACTCCTGACCAACTTCTAACTCCATTTGTTTATATGGCTTTACAGGTCCAAAGGCATTTGTTGGGGGTTGCTGTTGTGCTTGAATCAATCTGGCTATGCCCTCATTCATTTGAGCCATCACAGCAGCTAACCCTTGTAATATTAGGGCTAAATCCATGTTATGGTTCTATCCTCCTGCTTGGTTTCCTTCATTCTAAGGAATATTCCTCTGTGCATTTTGTGGTTCCTAGTTCTAAGGTTCCCTGTCTTGTTGCTATTGAGCTATCTCTTGCATCTGATGTGCAGATGCCCCAACCCTAGAGTCATATAACTCCATCTCATTTTGATGCCTTCTTTTAGGTTTGACCATTATTCTTCCCAACAATAGCAAACAAGACAAAAAATATACAATTATATCGATAGCTATTTTGACTATGTTCATGGTTCTACATTTTATCCAATTTTGTCTTTCTACTATTGTGGTGTTTTTTCTAGGCCACTTAGCCCATAAGTTCTAGCATTAACCTACTCTGATACCATTTTCTGTCACCTTACTAGCCTAAACCTTGTGTTTTCTTCCTACACAAGTCAGACAAGAAGCTCCTAAAGGTGTAGTCTAATAATCAAATCATGTCTGCTTATGCATAATTATCACTTTGACAATCTAGAGCATGGAGTGAAGTATAATTAAGTTGGAAACATCTTTGAAATGTGGAATTAACACCTTCTAAAATAGATTTGGCAAGAAAAGAGTTTGAACTTGTAAAGGCAACTGAAAGTCAAAACAATTGCTTATGTAGGAAACTTAGTTACCTGAAGGATTGAAATGCTTTGCAACCTAGGTTTTTCTTGAACAAAATTTGTTCCAACTCTTCAAACATGTTTAAACATACTAGGGTTAATTAAATAAATATTTCTTCTCTTGAAATTAAGAATATAAATGAAAGTCAAATTTCAGTTAAACTAGAAAAAAATCATCCATGCAAACTAGAAAACACTACTTAAAACTTCACAAACTTGGAATTTGCCACTGATGCAGAAAATCCAAGTATACATTCATAGTTTTCAAACTAAATTTTCTAGGAAACACAGCTTCTTTACATCCATCATCCATGCTTCACAACTAAGCCTATACTTTAAGGCTTCAATACTCTAAGAGTACATTAATGCAAGAATAGCTCCCATTGACAAGCATATATACATATGGGAGCAAAAACCTTTTTCTTTGCTAACCATGGTACTCCCTAACTTCATTAACCTTAGGGCACACCATTTACCATTATAGCTACTACATTACACTAAAGAAAGACATAAATAGAATTGATTTGTTAGGAGCAAAACTACACAAAACCAACTAAAGTAAGCACAGTTCACTAAGCTAGCTACCTGCAATAGCAAAACCAAACGGTCACCACCAGCCTTAGCACTTCTACTCAGAATCTATGATAGGTAAGAAGGGAATAGGTGAGATCATGTAAACCTAGTAAGGCATACAACAAAAAGTAAAAAACAAACTAAGCATTATTAAACACAATTAATCACATTGCATTATACAACCCTTGGACCCGAAAGCAAACTATCAGCTACCAGAAGGTTTAAGAAAAATGGCCATTCTACAAGGTCTAAAAGTCCTTAACATCCTTCTCCAAAAGCCTACTACAAAGGTTCAACCTGCTTAAACGAAATTGAAACATGCAATGATCATTTAATTCCCCATAAAGGACTAAGTTCCATTTGTGTCAGATAGAGACCCCAAATTTACTTTTAGGTTCTGCAAGGCATTCTAGCAAACTCTAGGGACACAAGTCATTCTAAGCACAACATACCATTCCCAAACAGATAGACAATTTGATAGGCTGATATAAATTCTAGAAAATATGCTAAAAAGTTGTACGCTGGACTATAGAGGTGAGTGGGATCAACACTTGTCATTGATTGAGTTTGTATACAACAATAGATACCATTCAATGATCAAGATGCCATTTTATGAAACATTGTATGGAAGAAGATATATGACTCTTCATTGCTGGATGGATAGAAAGGACAAAGATGAAATAAGGCCTGAAATCATACAAGATGTCACAATCGTAACTACCTCTGGCCTAGAAGGTTTTATTCTAACTTAAACAACAAAACAGGCTTAGGAAGGCAAATTAGGGTGTAAAACAGAAAAACAACGTATCAAGCATAGTATTTGGATAGATAGGTGCAAATCGGGGAGTAAATGAACAGAGCGTTCAGTGAACCGTTTGGCAGAAGCTTGTTTATGTTCGTTTATTTAGTTAAACGAACTAACACGAACAAATTTTTCTGTTTGATTAGTGAAACGAACAAACATGAACAAGGTCCCCTTCATTTATTTACATTCATGAACCGTTCAGTTATTGTTCGTTTATGTCTATTTGTTTGTTTATTTATATATTAACTGTACATTTATTATTATATATATTTTATAGATCATGCATTTTTATTAGTACCCACCTACTCTACACACATGATTATGCTCCAATCTCTCCCAAATTAATCTACTGTCTTTGTTTTCCCAAACATAATCAGTCATTTCCCTCATAGCATGAACCTGCTACAGCACCAACCTGAGCCCCATTACTATAACCCATAATCTTTTTCACCATTGCCTATTGCCTTATTAGCTATTGCTAGACTTGCTCCAATTTAGATTGGGGGTAGTTATCAGTTTTAATTGTTTGTGTTTGTTTATTAATAAATGAATGGACACGAATAGAGAAGTTGTGTTCGTTTATTATTCGTGTTTGTGTTCGTGTTCATTAAAAGTTAAACAAACGAACATGAACATGACTTGTTCATAATCATTTGGTTTGTTTACAGCCCTAGATGTAGGCAAAGATAACAATTGGGTAGGTCAGGTCAGGTTTGGGTTAGGTTATTCAGGTTCGGCTGTAGTCAGATTGGCATGAATTTGGGTCCAGGTCATTCAGCTCGGGTTATTTAGGTTTGGATTGATTTCAAGTTGATTTTTGGTTCAGGCTAGGTGGGCCGGGTTTATTTGGGTTCGAGTTCACTACAAGTCGGGTCAATTTCAGTCTCAAGTAACTTTAAGTCAAATTCATGTCAACCTTTGTTTTCGCTCGAGTTACTGGTATATAAGCCAAAATGATTGAATTGATACATTTTTTTCATTTTTTGTTAAAATTTAAATAAAAAAATTCAATTTTTTTTAGTGATTTAATTTAAATGAATTTTTTATTATATTTAATCAAAATATTAATAAAAATCTTCTTCATTATAGTTTAATACATATTTAGGTAATTTAACATTGTTGGTAACACTTGATTGTTTTTCTAAACTCATACCCTTCAACTATTACTGTATAGACCATTTAGATCCTCACCCAGCTATCACTTAGAAATACACTACAATAATTTTACTATGCTTATGTTTCGATAAATTTTCTTTGAAATCACCACAAAATGTAACTTAAGTTCACTATTAGTGACTAAACTGTAAAATTTGAAAAATTTTGGGTGAAACTGCAATGATTTTAAAATTTTAGAGATCTATGTTATAATTATTAGGGTTGACTAAAATGAAATTTTTTAAAATTTAAGTACCTTATTGCACTATACTTAAAAGTTTAGAGATAAATATTGTAATTTTGACAATTTCGTATTAAGATCATTAAACTTACTAAATATAAAAGTTACTTATTTTAGAAGAATCAAAATATGAGACTTACTAAATATAGAAGTCCTTTCCTCAAGTATGGAACTTACAAAATATAGAAGTTCTAAAAAAATAGAAGTTACTAAATATGAAAACCCCTTATCAAAATATGAGAATTATTAAATATGAATGTCCAAAAAAAAAAATAGAGCTACTAAATATAGAAGTCTTCTCACCAAATATAAGATTTACTAAATATGGGAGTACAAAAAAATGGAAGTTATTAATTACAGAAGTCACCTTCCTTAAATATGAGATATACTGAATATGAAAATTCCAAAAAATAGAAGTTACTAAATGTGGAAGCTGCTATATTTAGGACTAACTAAATATGGAAGATAATAAAATAGGGAAGTTAAGGTTTAGGATGAGGGTTAAAATCAGATCTTATCAGGTTTAGTTATCGGGTCATCTCGTGTTCGGATCAGATCAGTCTCGAGTTTGGGACATTTAGGGTTCCAGGCAATTTAGGTTATAGTTATTTCCAGTTTGGGCCATTTGGGTTCGGGTTTTTTTTTTTGTTTTCCTTAAATCGAGTTTGGGTTCATGTCGGGTTAGGTATAGTCAGATTCAGGTTGTTAACTTTTTTTGTCAAATCGGGTTATGTCAGACTTGGGTTCGGATGGGTTGGGCCAGATCATCAGGTCAGGTCAGGTCAAATCTTTCCATCCCTAGATGCAGGAAATGTTGTTTTAACTAATTTAATTCCCAGGTCCAGCTATATCAGTCTGTTTTGTCTAGAATCTTGCATACAACATTAGGTTAACCCGAAGGACTTAAGGAAAAATACAAGTAGCCTAATGCACTTGATGAAACCAAGGTTTAGTTTATAAGTTAATAGAAGAACCTAAACAAAAAAGTTGCCTTGTTTAGGAATTAACAAAAAGTGCATTAAATAGACTACTTAAGCAACTTCATAACAAATAGTTGAAATTTAAAAGTAGGGAAGGAAGGGAAACATGACTACCATTGCTTTCTCACAAGTCAAAAACATATATCCACTGATCTTGTTAACTACAAAATCAAATACATGTATCAACAACAACACAACCATTGCCTAAGTTATAAGACTTAGCCTATTTTAGTTACATTTAGGCTTTCAACCATCTTTTAGCATCTATCCACAATCCTAAACATATGTTTACTAGCATAGCATAAGCTAATCAAGTTAGCTACAGAATTGAGCTTAGGTTAGAAATCAAGGGGATCTATGTTTACCTGCAAGCAAAACCAATAACATAACTCAGAAGCTGAACTATTCAACCAAGTGCTTTCCTGCAAGCAAAACAGAAAAGGCATGAGTTTCTTAAACTCAGCAAAAGGGAAACACAGCTAATAAGCAAAGTAAAGTAGCCTCAGGGCTAGCACCTTAACCTATACACATGAAAACAAGAAAACACAAACATAGAACATAATAAAATAAATGATGTCAACTAGACTAAAAAGGGTAAACACATACAACCAAGCATGAAAGCATGTAGAATACACAACCACAACCATAAATCCACCATGATAGGCTATGCTTTTATAGCATCCAATAAGCACACAATAAGCAAAGTAAAGTAGCCTCAGGGCTAGCACCTTAACCTACACACATGAAAGCAAAAAAACACAAACATAGAACATAACAAAATAAATGATGTCAACTAGACTAAAAAGGGTCAACACATACAACCAAGCATGAAAGCATGTAGAATACACAACCACAACCATAAATCCACCATGATAGGCTATGCTTTTATAGCATCCAATAAGCACACAATAAAACCTAGCCTAGAATACCTAGCTAAGTCAGAGAGCTCATAAGATACATGGGGCTGGCCAACTTTCTTATGTATTCCCACGTTTGCTTTTCACAGAAGCTAGTTATTTTAACACTTTCACTCACCACAATGATGCCTCTAGCATAAGATCACAAGCTCTTAAATCCTAGCTCAAGGTTTCCCTTGGCATTCGAGCCATCACCTTAAGTTATACCCTTTATTACAAGCTAAGTCATGGAAAAAACTTAAAGTCAAAAATAGAGTCACAGAGCTTAGCCCTTACCTCGAATAACTTGTTTGCAAGGTTCAGAGCAATCCTTCACCAAGAAGAAAGCTTTAACCCAAGCCAAACCCGAGAGCAATCCTTCTAAAAAACTTAAGTTCTTCCTCTACCGAGCTTGATTCTTTTTTAGGTGCAGTTTGATTTCACTTTCAGCTAAGAATAGAGAGATTAGAGACAATTTACAATGGTTTAACATGCAATTAAGCGAGGGTTGATAGGTGGTTTAAAAATTGGCCAAACCCTAAGATTGATACTTAATCTTTTGTGCATGTTGCATTTCAGCCCTCATAGTTCTTGGTTCCCTAATTCTCTCGGGTCAGATTGAGCATTGTTATTTTGTTTTCTTTTTAATTTAACCCTCTTTTATGCTCATTCAAGCAAATTAGCTCTTTAGGCCTAAGTTTTATTTAATCAAGTCCCTAGGTTTTCTATGAACCTAATTAGGAAAAAAAACTTATTTTCTTTGTAAACAAGTCAACAAAAATTTCCATTTGTTGTCCTAACCTCTTCATTCAAAACTTGCAATCAAGTTATGCAACCTTATTAAACAAGGGAAGATCCATTCAAAGTTAGGGGGTGACAATTCCCCCCACCTTAAGAAATTTGGTCCCCTAAATTTTTAAGTAAATTGATGAACAAGTCAAGATACTTGCTTCTTATGTCAGCTTTAGTCTCCTATGTGGCTTCCTCCTTATCATGATTTGTCCATTGGACTTTTCCATGGGAATTAGTTTACTCCTAAGCTTTCTTACATCTCTGGCTAGAAACCTCAAATGTTGTTCTTTATACTTCAAGTCTGGTGGTAGCATAACTTCAATGAGAAGAATCACATGTTTTTCATTTGGTTGATATTGCTTTTAAGACACTAACATGAAATACATTGTGAGTTCATCTTAGGTGGTATGACAATATACTACCGGACCAATTCTTTTTATGGTCTCAAAGGGTCAGTAAACTTAGGAAATAATTTACTCCTTTTCCTAAATCTTATCACTCCTTTCATAGGGGATAACTTAAGCTAGATCTAATCTCCTAATTGAAACTCCACAAGTCTTATTCTTTTCAAGTTAGCATAAGCATCATTTCTTTGATTGGCTGCTTTGATTCTTTCTTGAATTAGCTTGATGTTTTTAGTGGTTTCTTAAATCAATTTTGGCCTTAATTTTAACTTATCACTATAATAATGCCAACAATGAGGTGTGATAAAATTCTTGCCATACAAGGCTTCATAGGGTGCCATCTTTATGATTGAGTGGTAACTATTGTTGTAAGCAAACTTCACTAAGGGCAAATCCCTATCCCTTTTTTCTTTGAAGTCCATGGCACAACTCCTTAACAAATCCTTTAATACTTGTGTGACTTTTTAGTTTGCCCATCTATTTGAGGATGATGGATAGTACTTAATTTCACTTGTGAGCCTATAGCTTGCTAAAATGACTTTCAAAATTTAGAGACAAATCTTGGGTCTCTATCTGAGATGGTATCATCAGGAATGCCATGAAGTGACACTATTTTTTGTATGTAGAGCCTGGGTAACTTATCTAAGGAATCTGTAAGTTTGATAAGTAGAAAGTGGGCAGATTTAGTCAACCTAACAACCATCACCCATATGGCATCATGGTGATTCTTTGTTAAAGGCAATCTAGTAAAAAAATCCATAGAGATTAACTCTCATTTCCTCTTAGGAATGGGTAAACTTTGCAAATAACCTCCAAGTTTTTTGTGCACCACTTTGATTCTTTAGTAAGTCAGATACTTTACCATATAAGTTTCCAGATCTCTCTTCATTCCAGGGCACCAGAAGTATGGTTTCAAATCCTTGTACATTTTTCTCCTTTTCTAGATGTATATTTAGCCTACTTGTGTGAGCTTCCCTTAAGATTTGATCTTTCAAAACCTTTTCCTTAGGCACATATGATCTATTCTAGTAATACAACAACCCTTGCCTAGACTCAAAGCCTTTACAAAAGTGACCATGAATTTGACCAGAAACCTTGCCTAAGTCTGGATCTTCTTGTTGAGCTCTTCTCACTTCCTTTATCCAACCCGACTTGATGGTTATAACCAATTCTTACTTTTGTTCTCGTTGTGACCAATATTTTGCCAACATGGTTAAACAATTAGCTTATTCCTTTAGAGTCTTCTTTCTTAGCTTAAGCATTGTACTTTTTATAGAGCCCATTTATAACTACATTCGCCCTTTTTAGATGTGTACTCAATTACATAATAAAAATCTTTCATGCACTCCACCATTTCCTTTGTCTCATATTAAGCTCTTTCTAAGTAAATAAGTACTTTAAACCCTTATAATTAATGAAGATTTGAAACTTGTTCCCTAGTATGTAATGTCTCTACTACTTCAAGATAATAGTAGCTACCTCATGATTATGCACTGGATAATTCCTTTCATGTGTTGTTAACTATTTTGAAACATAGGTTATCATCTATCTTTTTTGTATAAGTATATAACCTAACCCTAACATAGAAGCATTTGTGTACACTATAAAAGGTTTGGTGGGGCCAGGCAACACCAATATAGGAGCTAAGGTTAGCTTAATCTTCAGATCATGGAAACTACTTTCACAAGCCTCAGTCCACTCAAACTTTTGGTTTTTCCTTGTTAATTGGGTCAAGGGTGTTGCTTTTATAGAGAATTCAAGTACAAACCTTCTGTAGTACCTAGCCATTTCTAAAAAACTTCTTACTTCTCTCACATTTTGTGGCCTTTTCGAATCTACTACTACTTAATCTTTTTCAGGATGCACTGGCAGCCTACTTATAATGTGTCCTAAGAAAGCTATCTTAGATATCCAGAAGTCACATTTACTTAGCTTCCCAAATAGTTGATGTTTCTTCATAAACTCTAACATAGTTTTGAGGGGTTGTTCATTCTCTTCATTGTTTATTGAATAGACTAGTATATCATCAATAAAAACAACCACAAATTGGTTAGATGTGGCCTAAACACTCTCTACATTAAGTCCATGAAAAATGCAAGAGCATTAATGAGTCCAAACAGAATCACTGTATATTCAAAATGTCCTTCTTTTTTACTCTTAATTGAAAGTACCCTGACCTTAATTCTATCATAGAAAAGACTTTAGCTCTATTTAATTGATCAAATGGATCATCAGTCCTAGGTATAGGGTACTTATTCTTCACGGTTATAACATTGAGTCTTCTGAAATCAATCCATAACCTAAGGGTTCCATCTTTATTCTTCACAAATAGCAATTGTGTTCCCATGGAGAACAATTGGCCTTATTAAACCTTTTTCAAAAAGCTCATCTAACTACTTCTTAAGTTCAATCATTTCAAGAATGGACATTCTATAAGGTAGAATTGATATAAGGGCTACCCCAACCATTAGCTTGATTTCAAACTCAACCTCTCATATGAGGGAGTCCTGGTAAGTTAGAAAGGAATACTTCAGGATATTCCCTAGCTAAGGGAGGTAGTTTACTATCAACCTTTGCTCTATTTAGAGCTAACAATTCTTCTTATGTGATAAAATGAATCTAGTCCACCACTTCTATTTGCATGTTATCAATGTTCTTCCCTGACTTTTTTTAGTTGGTCAAGTCTCCAGTTATTTAGGTAGTGTCAGCTTCCTAGCCTTGCCATCTATTTGCACTTGATTCTTTGTTAACTAGTTCATCCCCAGTATTATCAAATTAGATAGGACTTCTATTTCACTTATCTTGATCCTACAGTTCTTAACCATATTATGAGTTATCAAGAATTAAGAACCAGTTATCTTTATAACAAACATATTAAGTAATAATTCAGCGTTCAAGTTCAACTCTTTCACTAACTTGATAGAGATAATGGAAACAAATGCTCTAGTATCAAACAAAAAAGAAAAATGCTTATCATTAAGATAAACCTTACCTTTCAATGCCTCTTGGTGTAGATCATCTTGGTTTTCAATTTGGAAACCCCTTTAGGAACCCTTTATGCTTAAACTTGTTGTTGTTGTATAGCCCTTGGCACCACATTTACTACCCTTTCTATATGCAATGGTGTCTATCCTTTTTGGTTCCCTGACCTTTGAGCTAGTTCTACTTCTGGCATTTCTTTTATCAGTTCCCTTTCTCTTTGCTTAATGAGGTACTATTTGACTTAATGGTTTACTGCACCACATCTAAAACACCCATCTGTACCATTGTAGCAAGGCATGTTCCCATGATAATTATGGCATTTCTTACATGGCATGTTCTTCTTTTTCTTTCCTAACCTCCCTACTTAATCCTAAGCTACCTCTTTCTTATTCTCTTCTTACTATCTCTTAGAGCTCTACTGGCTTCTCCAGGTCCAGATTTGATAAGCTCTTACTCTCTGAACTTTTCCCCTAAGGTAAGAGCTTTTTATACTACCTTATAGTAGTCCTCACTCTAATAGCTCTTAAGATTTGTCTTAACTCTAGCCATAACCCCTTAACAAATCTCTTGACCTTGAGCATTTTTTGCCTTTTATAGTAAGGTTTATATCTAATCAAAGAGCTAAATCTTGCTCATACTCCATGATTGACAGTAGTCCCTGGACCAATTGATCAAATTCCATTTATTTTTTTATCTCTAATGGCTTGATTGACATATTGGCTTGGGAACATTTGGAAGAACTTAGCCTATCTCATAGCCCCTTTTCTACCACCATGTTTCCTTCTCATGTTTGCTCTGAAAATCTTTGTGGACTATTCTCCACCACAATTCAACATTCCCTTGAAGTTTAAATGTGTCCAATAAGACATTTTTAGTAGATTTGAGCTTTATCCTCTCAAATAATTTCTCTATTTGATAGGTATAGTATTCAGTAGCCTTATCCCTTTCTTCCCCTATGAATAATGGTGGTTTTAAGCTAAAAACATCTATAATTGTCCCTCATCAAGCCCTTCTTCATGCTTTCCTTCTCTGATCCTTAAAATACTTATATCTCCTTACACATTCTCCACTTGTTTTTTTTATTCCTTAATGACCTCTATCTTGAGTGCTTACCGCTTAGTTCATGGCTCACATCAACCTATATTCATTGTGCTTGTCTGATCTCAGAGCTCACCCTTTTGGTTTTAGGTTTTCTTCTCTCCTCATCCTAGTATTCTTTTCCACCAGTTTCAACTTTACTAGACTGTGCATTCTCAACTTATGGTTCCTCATTCAACATTCATTTTCCTCTGTTGTCTTAATCAACCCTCCCAGCATTATTGCCTTGCATTGGCATCTAGCTTTGAATCATTGCATTTATGCCTACTACCATCTGAGTTATAACAACATGCATGGCCTCCGTCATGTGCTTTATTCTCTGCTAGGTATTTCTACTTGGTCTAGGCAAATCATTCTTATTCACAACCTCATTGTCCTTTTCCTGCTCAATTCCAGCTACTGTGGCTTCACGCTCTTTGGCCCTATCATTTCCAGTCTCATTGGCCTCGAGCATTCTTGCCTTGTGATCATGATGATCACCCCCTTTCTATGCCTCTGATCATCATGCTTCCTACATAAGTAAAACAACAGACAGATTTCTAATTGCTCAATATTTTAATGGACTGTGGTATAGCTGCCTAGTTTCCTATCCCTCCCAAACCTACTCTTATACCACCTGTGTCAGAGCCCTAACTACCCCTAGCCTAGCAAGTTTTATTCTTACTTAAATAATAAAATACCTTAGGAAGGCAAATTAGGGTGCAATAAAAAATAGCATATCATACATAGTATTTTGATAGATAGATATGGGAAATGATGTATTAACCAAATAATTCCCAGGTCTAGCTATATGAGTCTGTTTTGTCTAAAATCTTGCATACAACTTTAGCTTAACCTTAAGGAGTTGAGAAAAAATACAAGTAGCTTAATACATTTGATGAAATCAAGGTTTAGCTTATAAGTTAGTGAAAAACCCTAAACAGCAAAGTTGCTTTGTTTAGGAATTAACAGAAAGTGCATTTAAGCAGCTTTACAACAATAGTTGAAATCTAAAAGTGGGATGGGAAGGGAAACATTATCAACATTACTTTCTCACAAGTTAAAAACATACATCCAATGATCTTGTTCACTACAAAATCATATAAATTTCTCAACAGCAACATAAGTTACAAGACTTAGCTTACATTCTAGTTACACTTAGGCTTTCAACCATCTTCCAGCATCTATCCACAATTTTGAACATGTGTTTACTGGTATAGTAGAAGCTAATCAAGTTAGGTACAAAATTGAGCTTAGGTTAGAAATTAAAAGGGATCTATGTTTACTTGCAAGCAAAACTTTCAAGTAACACAAGTCAGAAGCTAAACCATTCAACCAAGTCTTTTCTTGCATGAAAAACAGAAAGGGCATGAGTTCCTTAAACTTAATAAGAGGAAACATAGTTAATAAGCTAAGTAAAACAACCTTAAGACCATGTCTTTAATCTGCACACATGAAAACAAGAAAACACAAACACATAACATAACAAAATAAATAACATCAACCTAACTAAAAAGGGTCAACACATCCAACCAAGCATAGAAACACATAGAACATACACACATACACATAAAAAAAAAATCCACCATGAAAGGCTAGGCTTCTAAAGCCTCCAACAAGCACATAATAGAACCTAGCCTGGAACACCTAGTTAAGTCAGAGAGCTCACAAGATACATAGGGCTGGCCAAGCTTCATTTGCATCCCCATGCTTGCCTTCCACAGAAGATAGCTATTTTAATACTTTCGCTCACCATAAACATGCCTCTGGAAACAGATCACAAGCCCTTAAATGCCAACTCAAGGGTTTCATTGGCATTCAAGCCGTCACCCCAAGTTGTACCTTTCATTACAAGCTAAGTTATGACATAAGCTTAAAGTCATACATGGAATTACAAAGCTTTACCCTTACCTTGGATAACTTGTTTGCAAGGTCCAAAGCATAATCCAAGCTATGCAATGCCTTCACCAAAAAGAAAGCTTCAACCTAAGTCAAACTTGAGAGCAATCCTTCTTAAGAACTCAAGTTCTTCTTCTACTAAACTTGTTTCCCTCTTGGGTGCAATTTGATCTCAATTTTAGCCAAGAACAGAGAGATTAAAGATGATCTACAATGGTTTAACATGTAATTAGCTTGGGTTGACAGGTGATAAAAAAATTGGCCAAACATCAAGATCGATGCTTGATCTTTTGTGCATGTTGCATTTCAACCCTCATAGTTCTTGATTCCCCAATTCCATAGCATTAAAGTGAGTAAAGTTCTTTTTTCTTCTTTTCAATTTAATTGTCCTCTATGCTCATTAAAGCAAATTAGCCCTCTATGCCTAAGTTTTATTCAATCAGTCCCTAGGTTTCCTATGAACCTGATTAAAAAAAAACTTATTTTCTTTGTAGACAAGTCACCAAGGTTTTCCATCTATTGTCCTAACCTCTTCATTCAAAAATTGCAATTAAGTCATACAACCTTATGAAACTAAGAAGGGTCTATTCAAAAGGGGGTAACATAAGAAACAGTAGAAAAGGTTAAGATGATCTAGGAAAGAATCTAAACTACCAACCATAGAATAAAAAGTTATATGAATCAAAGAAGAAAATAGTTAGAGTTCTGTATAGGAGACAAAGTTTGGTTGAGAATTCATCCTATTAAGAGGATTATAAGGTTTGGTAGGAAAAACAAGTTAGCTTTGAGATACATAGGCCCTTTTGAAATCTTGGAAAAAATAAGGTTAGTAGAGTATAGGTTAGCTTTACTCTCTAACATGGAACATATACATAATGTTTTCTATGTTCACATGCTTAAAAAATATATTAATGACCCTAAGCATATATTGCAGCCAGAGATCATTCCCTTAAAACAAAATTTGTCCTATGAAGAAAATTCCCTCAATGTGTTAGTTAGAGATGTGAGAAAACTAAGAATTAAGCTAATATCAATGGTTAAAGTGCATATGCACTAATCATTCTATGGATGAGGCTACTTGGGAAGTAGAGGCTGAGATGATGAGACAATATAATTTAGACTTTCCAAAGTTGGTGGAGAATTTGGAGGACCAAATTTAATAAGGGGTGGGCTATTACATGCACCACTTTAGGCCAAAATGGTTAGTGAAGCTATTATGGTTAGAGAGCTCACCAAATTGAAATTTGTGCTCATTGTGGTCATTTGATGAATTTGGAGTACAAAATTTTGGCCTAAGAAAGGTGATTAAGTGTGCTTTAAGGTCCTTTTAGATTTGGACTTAGTTGCTTCAATAACATTAATATGGGCTTCATTGCATAATTAAAGAAAACCTTAGGATTGATTTATAATAACTTAAGTGTATAAAAGAAATAAGTAAGGACTAGACTGGAGCATGTAGCATGAATGAGGGACTAAATAAGGCTTTGTACCCCACTAACCCCTATTGACTTCTTCTCAAGCTTACATAAGTAAAAGCCATGCAAGGCTACCTGAGAGGTTGTTCTTTACTCTGGTCAACACCATTTCTAAACCTTAGAAGCTTTCCAAGCTTGAGAAAAGAATAATCAAAAGAAATTTAGCTTGGGTGTGAGAAGAAACTAATGAACTTTGCCTTGAGTTGCTTACTTAGTGCTCAAGTTGCTTCATTAAAGGTCTTACTTTATAGATCTCTAGCTTGGCTTCATTGGTTGGTAAGGGGTTTATCTTGTTGCTTATAATTCTTTGAGTCATTTCATTATGATTTTGATGTGAATTATAAGGATGACTTAGAATGGAAACAAATTAGGGTTAGTGGTGGTTCAACAGAATAATCTAGCCTTAATTAGTTTAGAGGATCGATTGGTAGCTCTATAATAAGATTTTTAGGGTTTAGGGTTTAAGGTTAGTCGAATCACTAACTATCTTGTCATTTGGATAGCAATGATGTGCCACTAAACACTACTTATTGTTTATGTTGTGTTGCTATGCACCCTATTTTCCCTTACCTTTGCCATTGCCACCTTTTGGGTGCTAGCAAAAACTTTCACCTTAACCATTGCCACCATTGGGGTAGCTGGTGGAAGCTTTTGCTTCATTTCTCTAATAGTTTTTCATCTATCTAGATCATTTCTCTTTCCCCTTTCAATCTCTAGTCCTACCCATTGGCGCATAGACCTAAGCTTATGCTTATAATAGAACTATAACCTATTGGCCTTCAGGCCTAGTGAGCTAACTAGCCCTCTTAGCATTGCCACTAATTGCCCTATCAAAGCACCCAAGTCCTTAAGGATATTTCTTCCTTTCCTCTGACCAACTTAGTAGCCATTTCATTTTACATGCAATAAAACATACTTTCTTGTATCTAGGCACCCACAGCACCTATTTACACAAATAAATAACATACAAAGCAACATCAAGCCAGCAAACACAATAACACACAATACTTATTAGTTAGTAGCCAAACTCTTATGCACAAGGATATTTATAGTAGCAGCATCCTAGATCTTAACCCTTTGTGTAAAACCTAGGCTCTAATATCAACTGTGATAGACCACTTCTTCTATTGCCTAATTGATTCATAATTAGGCCAAATTATTCTGTTTCCTAATCAATTCTTTTAACTAAGGCAGGATGTATTCCTCACTTCCAAGATCTTTGTTAAGACTTATCAAAGTTTCTTGGCTACTTGTCTAGCCATTAATTATCTGTGAGTTAAGAAAACATAATTTCATAACTCTTTTATTAAGACCAGTAGTATACTAAATTCAAGTAGCATTATAGGTTTGGCCGAGCGCATTAGAAAACATGTAGATATAAAGCTCTGATTTTATAAAACCATTTTTTGCATATGCATGAATACATGATAAAATAAAGTGTCAAATCAATTATTAAAAAATACACTCATATCAAGTAACCAATGCACTAAGTAAGTCAATGGTCTATTACATAACCATTATATTCATGCCACGTTCTAGACCAAGGGCGATGTCAACTACATCACTAAGATTCTACTACTGCACTATTTTTGCCTTAGTGCACCATTATAGCCATCTTTGCTTGAGAGAAACCCCTTGGGCAAGGTAATCACAATGTGCCTTTTACTTTGTGCATTGCTTTACTGTCAAGTAAGAAATCCTTAGAGTTAAACCACTAATTACATAAGCAAATTATGGAATAAAATTTACAAGTATATGCATGAAGTGTTTATGCATATACCTATTTGAATGCAAAAATACATATATTTAACAACTCACCATATCAACACAATCCAAGCAATCAAAACCTGCACATTAACAATAAGAGTAAATATGCTATGTATACTTAGTAAGGCATTCTATAATAAACAACATGTGAGCATCACCCTAATCAGAATGAACTGTATGCCCACATAGACATGTATGCATGAAGTTTTCCCATAATCTAATATGAGCGTGCTGCAAGCTCTTATAGCGTGGAGCATTATATAATGATCATCATATCATGCTTTTTTTGGGTACATGGCTCCCCATAGTTCTCACAAAAGCAAACAAACACATAAATAAACAAACAAAGACACCTATTGGTCCATTTTTGCCCTTGAGCATGCATATTTGCATTTGTCTTTGAGCTTACTAGCTTCCACTAGCTTAAATATCCTTTATTATATGCAATAGGGTTTGGCCCAATTTAGTGTGTGTCATAATGCCCTTGGATGTGTTTTGCCCTTCTTGGGCCCTTTGGCCAATTGGGACCATGTGTATGTTCATTTGTGGCCCAAGTCATTTAGTGGGCCTAGTGTCGTTTAGGCCCTAAGGCTTTGCGTTAAGGCCCCCCCTGTGTGTCATACCCAAAATGCAACCCAAGGCTCACACAGAAACTAAGTCCTTAGGGTGTACCACATGTTGCCCTCTAGGTGTGTACAACCACAAGCAAGTAGGCTGATGCATACGTACACACGATGGCACGCCTCCTTAGGCACGCCCGGGTGCACCTTGTCACACCCAACTCACCATACTCCTAGGAACCCCAAAATCTTCAGGCACCTATGAGCACATGCCACACACACACACACACACACACACACACACAACACACACACACACACACACACACACACACATATACTGAGCCCTTGAGTTCAATCATAACACAAATACACCCAAACTAAGGCACACATATTTTGTCCTTGCTAAACCTTAAAAGTTCAGCCACACATATCTATCAAACACTTAAGGTTTAGCCCACACACCATTATATAGCTCATGCACCAAGGAAATTAACTATTGCCCAAACTTGGAACTAGGTCTGACCTTACTGCCTCTTGAGCCCTCTTTTGCTTTGTAGGTCACTCTGTGCTCTTTTTGCCATATCATTTGCCCTATTTTTCAGCAAGCTAAAATATGGCTAGAGATTATAAAAAAATGAAGGGTTAGAATTATTAGTGTTGTGGCCAAAAGTCAATTATGAGATTATTGTATTTTACCAATTGAGTCATAATATTTTATTGACGCATTATTCCAATAATTGTATTTGTTGTTTGTTTCTACGTAACATCATCAAACATAATTATAACTCTAGAATAATAGTATTCTTAAATGTCCTTGGTTGAATATTATTATGGAGTAGGTTGCAATAATACATAAAGATTAGCATATGTGGAGACTAATATAAGATATATAGTCTACATAGTACAAGTGATCATGGTATGTGCAGTCCTTTGACTTGAGGTCATCAAAGTTACCTACATGTTAGTCATGTACTTTGATACTACGCCTTGTTGCTTGTAACTAGGTGAACATGAAAGTAGTCATAAAGTATATCACACATCATGTAGAGGGATTTATATGAACAAGATGAGATTTGTCTTTCCTATATAACGAAAATGATATCTCTGGCCCCTTTATTAAGTAAAACTGAGAAAATGTATGGTCATGCTCGGATAAGTTGACATGGGATATTAATGTTATTAGTTTTAGCCATTTTAGTCAAGAATCAAGAAACTATAGATTGGGCTATATGAGAGTGAAACATTCCATATCTCGTGTTCAGTCTTGATATCTTGGACAAAAAGATGAAGGCATATGTGACTAATGAACATGGAGGCTTAGTCGAATCACCATCTATCATGTCATTTAAGTAATAATGATGTGTTGCTAGACACTGTTCATTGTTTATGATCATAAATATAATTTATGATCATTGCCAACGTGGTAGGAGACTATAGGGTTATACATTTAAAGTCAATTGGATTAGTTAGGTGCATGGGCCAAATTGTTTGGTTATGGTTTCATGTAATTTTGAATTAATTATTGGCCTAAAAGTTAAGCCCATAATTGATATTGAAATTAAGCTTAATTGGATTAGGGTTTTTAAACCTTCTTTGATTGGGATTTTCTCATAATTATATATAGGGATGTATAGTGTGCAAAACTTAGGGTTTTTCTTATAGAGCACTCTTTTGAATGAAATCAGGAGGGTGTTCTAAAATCCTAGCAACACCCTCTCTTGTTCTTTGTTAGATGATGTAAGCTAGCATTGCGAGCATAAAAGGAGTACTCCTATCAAAAGCTAGAGAAAGCGTGGTGATCTAACTAGTTTCGTATGGATACTGTAGAAAGCTTAAACATGTCAACTGCGCAAGTTTTGTGATTCAACTCAATAGTTGGGTGAGAGATCTTAACCTGATTGATAAAACAATTTTGAGCACTCGATTTACCCTATTTCACATGGTGTAGTTTCTTGAGCACTTGATTTACTCCATTTCACATGGATTCTAGTGTGGTTTCAATTAATTTTGTTGCATTGTTTTGGCTTCCAAAACCCAATAAAAACACCTTACTGAAAAACATTTTTCTCCTTGCAAGTGACAGATTCGCCACACACAAGCTCGGTTTGTGCCTTTTCCTTTGGATTCCCCTGTACAAAATAAACCAACCATATTAAGACATATTTTTAGAGCCTAAGGGCAGTATAATCAATCTTTTAATAGTTGAAAACTCTTTTCTTACCTTGAGAAAGAAAACCAAATGGAAAACCTCATTCTAGAGCTCCACAGTTCTCTTTCCTTTTACAAAGCTTAACATTAACAATCATGAGTTTTTATGAGTACAAGGTTGATATTTAAAGAGGAAGAAATCTAAAACTAATAAAACACAATATCTTAGTTAAAGATGTTAAGGGCTTTACATGGTCCTTAGTGGTTTAGGACACTTATATAAGGGACATTGGGGGCTCCCTCCATGTTTTTATGCTACAAATTCTACCCTAGTTAGACCTTGCTTCAATCCCAAAAATGTTGAAGAGGTGCCATAGGTGAAAAGGGTCTTTTAGGCCTTATAACCTTTGGGTAAAAGGATGTAACCTCCATAAACCCTCATAATTTGTTTCCTTTGAAAATTAAATACCATTTGGCTTCCTTCCAAAACTAGCCACGCACTAAACTACCGTTGGCCAAGGTTGACCTAAGTTTGACAAATTTTGATGGTGCAAAAATTACCAAAGTGCCCTTCTTAGCTTCATTTATAAGAAAAGTCTCAAACATTGTCAATTTAACTCCAAACTTCGCCAAATTTAACCAAATGATTTCAAACACTATTTCTAACCTTTTAAAACCAATTTTGTCCATGTTTGACCTATAAACTATCATTTATCCTTTATTTCTTCTTTACTAACAAAAAGTCTATCCTTGGTCAAACTAAGCTCAAATTTTATCGAGATGTTCATTTCACCTATAGAAACTCAATTCCATATTTTGTTTTGCCAAGTTTGAATTTTTACATGCCAAATTGCCATTTTTCCACTACCTGCCCTTATGGTTAAACAACTTGAATTTATACTTTTATAGACTCCAAGGACTACCAAAACTTGTGTGTTGGCTTAATCTAACTTGCTTGTGAAATTAAATAAATAAACAAGCGATTAAATGAAACTAACTACTTAATAATTAAAGGGTTATCATAGCCATGACTTGGTTTAGTAGATCTCTAAGCTTGGAGTCTTGTGTAGATTCACCCACCATTGTGCCTGAAATCCAAAGAACCTCACATACATACACAAACACATACTTCCTCATGTGTCTCTCTTAGAAATATCACTTGCACTAAAATTTGTTAGTGGAAGTTGCTATCAAGACCTGTCTCCCAAATTCTAAAAGAACTAAACTCAAAGCACATAAAAAATCTCAACTTTTATTGGAAAATGAAGGTTTTTGAATAATTAAAATAGGGTTTAAGTAGAAACCTTTGATGTGTTTTACCAAAACTCAATAGGAAATACACTCCCAAAATGGTAGTTTGCAAGAGTTATTTTCTTGAAATCAATTTTGCCTATAAAACACATGATAATCTATTACTTGTTCTACCTGAAACAATACTTATTACTTCTTATTTTTCTTTTTTCATTTATTTTTTGTCATTATTTGAAGTAAATTGCAAGAAATAAAACAACTTTAAGGACTCAATTACAAATTCGAAAGAGGACATGATAAATTAAGAATGAAAAGCTTTAGGGTTTAAGAAGACAAGACATTAGGCTTTTGATGAAGGGACCTAAAACACAAAGACACAAAGTTTAGAACAAGTATGGACCAAAATAAACACAAGTATAGGAAGGAATAATGAAAGGTAAATGAATAAAAGAAACAAAGAAACATGTAATGTCATTGAGTGGAACTTATGACTTTGATATCACTTGACACAAACCCTTTTATTGCCTGACCAATAAATGCGCCTAGAATGGTTTTCAAGCTCCAAGACATGTCCGAGATATTGGTAATTACCCTACCCCTTAACCAACCTATGATTAGAAATGAAAAGTGTAACAAAGAACACAAAAGAGTGTTAAACCTTAATGTGCCAAATGAAGTTTACATGGGACTTGAGAGAATGCTTTAATAACAACCTAGTATATTCTAAATCTCAATAATAAAATAATAAATAAGGTGGTCTTAAATAATTGTTAGCGCAAAAGAAACAAAAAGTCTAAGTAGAAATACACTAGAAGACCTAAACCCTAAAAGACTCCTAGTTTGGTCCAGTAAGGGATATTATGACATGCTAAGGGCTCTTTATGTGTCTATGCTTATTCTTGCCTAAATGCCACATAAACACACAAGTCTTTTCAGGTTGGATGTAAACACACTAAAAACTAAGCAACCATGATAAAAAGATAGCATTAGGGCTGCCCCTAGGGTGCATGGTGGTTTCAGGTGCATGCTCCTTGGGGTGCGCTCGTGTACTAGGCTGCATATGAACCATAGGCCTTAAGCAAGTTAATATAGGGTTCATGTTGGTCCTTTTCAAGCTCATTCTAGCTGTCATTCATGTCTCAAGCATCACATGCCTCTTGTCCCTTAAGAAGCCTTTCAACGAGTCCTTGGAGCACCACCTTGAGCTCTTTGATCTTAGCCCTAGTCATAGGCCCATACATGACCTTTAAGGGGTCTTAATGTATACCATGCTCCTTGTTGGATTTTGGGAGCCAAACAAACGCAATGGCATATAACCAAAACTCTCTAAAATCTAAGTGAAACGGGGTAAATCGAGTGTTCAAAAATTTTATACCTAATTCGATTGAGACCTTTCACCCAACTGTTAAGTCGAATCACAAAATTGAACAGTTGACATGTTCAAGTTCTCTATGGTATTCACACGAGCCTTTCAAGATTACCATGCCTTTACCACGTCTCGGTAGGTGCATTCTTCTTGCGCCCGCAGTACTAGCTTGCGTCTTCCAAGGAATGGTAAGAGAATAGTGCAGTTGGAATATTTCAGAACCTTTCTAATTTCGTCCTTAGGAAAGCTAGGGCAAGAGTTACGAAATTCTCACTATATTTTGTATTTATAGTGAGACTCAACTCTCGAGCCTAATGGGTTTCAAAACCCTAATCCAATCAGGCTTAATTTTGGGCTTAATTAATGGCTCAACCTTTGCGCCAATTATTAATCCAAAATTATTATGAAATCAAAACCCAAACAATTTGGCCCATGCACTCAAATAATCCAATTGACTCTATGTGTGCGACCTAATAGGGTCTTATCACATTGGCAATGATCATAAATCACATTTATGATCATAAATAATGAGTGTTGTCTAGCAACATATCATTGCTACCCAAGTGACAAGTTAGTCAATGATCCGACTATACCTCTATGATCATTATCGATATATGTCATTGTCCCTTTGTCTAAGATATCAAGACCAAGCATGAGACATGGAATGTGTCACTCTCGTATAGTCCGATCTATAATTTCTTGATTACCGAATAGATTAACTTAAACTAATGACACTGATATCATATATGAACTCATCCGAGCATGACCACGCATTTTTTTAGTCTCACTCTATCAAGAGGCCTAAAGATATCACTCTCATTATATATGAGGGACAAATATAATCTTGATCATACAAAACCCTCAATATGATATGTGACATACCTAATGACCACCTTCATGTCCACTCAATTATAAGCAACAAAATGAAATATCAAAGTATATGACTCACATGTAGGGAGCCTTGATGATCTTAGGTCAAAGGACTATATATACTATGATCATTATGAGACTTACTTATGAAACTCATATAACAATCCATGTAAGGTTCTCATGGTGGGTCAGTCCAGTATACAAATTCTCTAACTTGTACCCATATGTAGACTACATATCTCATATTAGTCTCCACATATGGTAGTCTTTATGTATTATTGTAATCTACTCCACAATAATACTAGACAAGGGACATTTAAGAACACTATTATTCTAGAGTTATAATTATGTTTGATTACATTACGCAGAAATAAATAACAAACACAATTATTGGAATGATACCTAAATAAAATATCATGACTCAATGTGCAAAATACAATCATCTTATGATTCGCTTTTGGGTACAATACTAATAATCTCTCACTTGCACTAAAGTTAATCATCCATGTATCTAATACCGATGGACTTAGAATGACTATCATGCTTTTGCTGTATAATGGGTTTTGTTAGTGGTTTAGCAATGTTGCTATCTGTTGAAGTCCTACATATCCTTACATCACCCAATTTAATAAACTCCTTGATGAGATGATAGTGTCAGAGTATATGTGTTGGATCGTTGGTGAGATTGAGGTTCCTTAGGCCTATGCAATTGCTCTATTGTTGTCATAATAGAGCTTTATCGAGTTAGCAATACTTGAAACCACTCCAAGTTCTGTGACGAACTTCTTGATCCAAATAGCCTCTTTCGCAGCATCAAAGGTGGCAATGTACTCAAACTCTGTTGTAGAGTCGGCTACTGTCTCTTACTTTGAACTTTTCCAGCTCACAACACCGCCACCAATGCAAAACACATAACTAGATTGCAACATAAATTCATCCTTATCAGATTGGAAGCTTACATCAGTGTAACCTCTTACAATGAGCTCATCTTCGCCTCCAAAGATAAAAAATGCATCCTTAGTCCTTTGCAAGAACTTAAGGATGTTCTTAACAGCTGTCCGGTGACTTTCACCAAGGTTTGATTGGTACATACTCATCATACTCAAGGCACATAAGACATCAAGCTGAGTACATATCATGGAACACATGATAGATCCAATTGTTGAGGCATATGAAATCTTACTCATGTGCTCTCTCTCATCGAGTGTACTTGGACACTAAGATCTAGAAAGAGTTATACCATGTGACATGGGCAAGAATTCTTTCTTGGAGTCTTGCATGCTAAACCTATTTAGCATATTGTCAATATATGTACTTTGACTTAGGCTGAGCAATTTTCTAGATCTATCTCTATAGATCCTAATGACTAACACATAGGCTGCTTCACCCAAGTCCTTCATAGAGAAATATTTCTTTAGCTAAGTCTTCACAGACTATAGCTTGGGAAAGTCATTTTCGATAAGTAGTATATCATTTACATACAACACTATGAAGACAATAGCACTTCTACTAACCTTTTTGTAAACATAATGTTCATTTTCATTTCTAATGAAACCAAACTCCTTGATTGCCTCATCAAAACGGAGATTCCAACTCCAAGAAGTTTGCTTTAATCCATAAATGGACTTTTGCAACTTGCACACTTATTGGCATTATCTAGAGTGATAAAACCCTCACACTATGTCATGTACATATCGTCAAGTAGCTTTCCATTAAGAAATGCATTTTGACATCCATTTGCCAAATCTCATAATCATAGTGTGCAGCAATATCCAATAAAATTCACATGGACTTAAGCATGACAACTGGTGAAAAACTCTCATCATAGTCAATACCATGAATTTGCTTAAAACCTTTTGCAACCAATCGTCCCTTAAAGGTAATCACATTGCCATCTATGTTGGTTTTCTTCTTGAAAGCCCATTTACGCCCTATAGGTTTTACCCCTTCAGGTGGATCAACCAAAGTCCATATTTAGTTTTCATACACAAATTTCATCTCAGATTTCATGGCCTCTAGCCACTTTTTAGAATCTGGTCCCAACATAGCATCTTGGTAGGTTGTGGGGGCATCCTGATCCATCAGCATCATGTCACTAGTATAAGTGATGAGAAATCCATATCTCTTGGGCTCACGCCGAATCCTACCAGACCTACATGGGTTCTGTGCTATAAGAATAGACTTCTGAACTACAACATCTTGTAGTGTCTGCTCAGGTTTCATTTCAGATTTGATGTTCTCTTGTTTTTTTTGAATTTCTTCAAGTTCTATTTTCCTCCCACTGGTTCCTTTAGAGATAAACTCTTTCTTTAGAAAGACATAGGTTCCAGTAACAAACACTTTCTACTCGAATGAATTGTAGAAAAAGTAACTCTTTGTTTCTTTAGGATACCTAACAAAAAAATATTTATGGGATTTTGGGCCTAGTTTGTCGAAGGATTGACATTTCACGTAAGCTTTACAGCCCCAAATCTTCATAAAAGATAGATAGGGACACTTCCTACTTCATATCTCATATGCTGTCTTTTGAATTGATTTAGAGATAACTTAGTTTAGTGTAAAAGTGGTTGTCTCTAGAGCATGTCCCAAAAAAGAGTTTGGAAGGTCAGCTTGACTCATCATAGATTGAACCATGTCTAACAGAGTTCGATTTCTCCTTTCAGATACACCATTCCATTAAGATGTACTAGGTGGAGTGAGTTGTAATACTATACCACACTTCTTTAGATAGTCAGGGAATTATTGGTCCAAATATTCTCTACCTCGATTTGAATGAAGTATTTTGATACTCTTCCTGAGTTGATTCTCTACTTCATTCTTGAATTCTTTAAACCTTTTAAAGGATTTTGACTTGTGTTTCATAAGATACACATAGTAATATCTACTGAAGTCATTAGTAAAGGTAATGAAGTATTGGAAGCCTCTTTTAACATATGTAGACATAGGGCTACATATATCATTATGTATGAGTCCTAGTAAGTCATTGGCCCTTTCACTTTGCCTAGTGAAAGGGGTTTTGGTCATCTTGCCCAATAAATATGACTCACATGTCTCATATGATTCAAAATCAAATGAGTCCAAGAATCCATCCTAATGGAGCTTGGATATGCGGTTCTCATTTATATGGCCCAGACGACAGTGTCAGAGATAGGTCGAGTTTGAATCATTGAACCTGACCTTTTTGGTATTTACATTATAGATTAGATTTTTGAGTTCTAGGGCATACAAACCATTGCTAAGTCAAACACTACCATAAAAGATTTCATTCAAATAAATGGAACAACATTTGTCCTTTTATTATAAATGAAAAACCTTTTTTGTCCAAGCAAGAAACAGAAATCAAATTTCTACTAATAGTAGGCACAAAGTAGCAGTTGTCTAATTCTAAAACCAATCCACTAGACAAAGTGAGAATATAAGTCCCTACGGCTCAGGTAGCAACTCTTGTTCCATTTCCAACACGTAGGTCCACTTTACCTTGGCCCACTCTTCTACTCCTACTTAACTCCTGCACATTTGCACAAATGTAAGATCCACATTTAGTATCTAATACTAAGATGAGGGAGTAAAAAAATTAGCCTCTATAACAAAAATACCTGAAGTAGAAGTCTTACTTCCCTTCTCCTTAGCAAGTTTTTCAAGATAGACCTTACAGTTGCACTTCCACTATCCATGTTGCTTACAATGGAAGCATTTCCTTTCCTTAGCCATGCCACTAAATGGTTTCAACACAGCTGAAAAAGAATTAGTAATGAACTTTCCTTTAGTTTTATTTTTTTTCTTGTTGGCTTTTCTCTTTCCCTTGCCCTTCTAAACCATCATAATGAGCTTAGCCTTCTTAAGGTTTTGCTCAACAGTTCTTAATATGTTGAGCAATTCAAGGAGGGACTTGTCAAGATCGTTCATGTTGTAGTTCATGATGAACTGACTGTAGCTTTCTGACAACAATTGTAGGACTACATCAACAGCCAACTCTTTCTGAAGGACAAATCCCAAGCTCTCAAGATTCTCAATGTACTAAATCATCTTGAATACATGAGGACCCATGACACTTGCTTTAGACATTTTGCACTGAAATAATGCCTTAGAGGTTTCAAACCTCTCATACCTAATTTTGCTCTTGAAAGAGCATTTTGAGATATTCGATCATATCGAACGCCCCCACGTTTTCATGTTGCTTCTGAAGCTTAGATTCCATGGTAATAAGCATGAGGCAAGCAACATCCAAAGCATCATCAGAATAGTTTTTGTGAGCAACCCTTTCAGCTCTTAAAGCATTGGCAGCAGGTTCATTCGGAATAGGCTGCTTTAGGACATAAGTCTTTCTCTCTTATTTGAGGACTATCCTCAAATTTCGGTACCATTTGAGAAATGTTGGCCCCATTCAATTTTTCCTTCTCAAGGATCGATCACAATGAAAGTGTCAATGTGTTTTATGTCATGGTAATTTACAATAGTAAATATGTGGTGTAAGAGTCATGCATTTTAATTCATTTAATAAGGACTTTTATTAAACGATACTCTCATTATTTTACTCAAAATAACAACCCTCGATATTATTTTGAAACACCTTGATGCTAAGGTATTCTAATGGGCCAAGATCTATATTTCACAATAACCTGAGTTAGCTTTGGCTTTTCTCTCAAGTTATAATTATTTAGGTAGGCAACTTATTGCCAATTTCATCTCATGCAACTCTTGGATAGTTGGGTGAACAACACTTGTCCAAGCTCATCTCATGAACTTAAGCCCAACTTTATGCCTCTAAGCCCTAATCCTATATGGGTGACTTAGTTAAGTTAGACCCAAAGTTAGCAATTTGGATATCAGTATTATCCTACCGCATCTTATCAAGATGAACATAGGTACTTTGCTTTGGCAAACCTGCCTAATGTTGATCAAAGTCTTAATAAGTGTCAACATTTGGAAGGCATCACATTTAATGATTTAATATTTATTTGAGGGATTTTCCATTTGATCTCACCAATTATCATCTTCAGTTGTCTTATATGTGTATCACATACAAATATTAAACATGCATCTTATGCTAACAAAGAAATTAAACGTGACATGGTTATAGCCCAAACTATGTAATATTCTCAAGCCAATGAGAATATCATAAAAGCCTAAGGAAAAAAAAAGGTCTTCACAAGCTCCTTCTCCTCCTTACTTGGTTGCCTCTTTGTAGTCATCTCCTTGGAAACACCACCACGGATGATCGCAGAATGTACAATTACATTAATAATAGAAACGTCAAGTTACATTCGAGGGGAGTAAGGTGAAAAAAAAAGTACAATGAGAGCAACAATTTAGACACGACTCACAGGCCGTATTTATAAATACAACCAACAAGGGCTATGACTATGCACCATGCTTCAACCACCAATCAGCATATTATGTCAAGTCTCATTCAACAAAATGCATGCCAATTTAATGCACATTTATTAGCCAATTTTATTAATGTGACACTTTGCATATGGCAATCCCGCTGGCCGGTCAGCGAGCGGGGTTAAGGGGGAGCCGCCATTGTGCTACCCCCTGACGTAAAAAATTATTTTACAATTATGTTGCTTGAGATCTATTATTTTGAGCAACTAAGCACCTGAGACGACCTTCGTTCGAGCCATCAAAAGTACTCTACTCAAGGTGCCCGAACAGCCTTAATCCGTCTTTGCTAGGGTTTTACAACTATTGCAACAATCCTAATTTAAATATGTATTTTTTACCAATCAATCTAAGGTTAATCTTATTAACCAATTTGTGCTATTGTTTCATATATCTCATATACTTTACGAGTTCTGGTTTCATGCATCATGAATCAATTTAATTAATCATGACCAAAATATTAGAACACACAACATATCATGCGATCTGACATTTAATCCCGATTTAGGGTTTCACAAGTAGCTCTAATACCACTGTTGGGTTTCAGGAGCCAAACAAATGTAGCAGAATATAATAGAAACCCTACAAGATCCAAGTGAAACAAGGGTAAATCAGGTGTTTGAAAATTTTATACCTAATTCGGTTAAGATCTTTCACCCAACTATTAAGTCAAATCACAAAACTTAAATGTTTGACGTGTTCAAACTCTTTATGGTATCCATATGAGCCTCTCGGGATTAGTATGCCTCTACTATGTTCTGGTAGATGCATTCCTCTTGCACCCGCAGTGCTAGCTTGCGTTCTCCAAGGAATGGCAAGAGAAGAGTGCGGCTAGAACCTTTCTGATTTCGTCCTTAGGAAGGCTAGGGCAAGAGCTGCAAAATTCTCACTATATGATGTATTTATAATGAGACTCAACTCTTGAGCCTAATAGGTTTCAAAACCCTAATCCAATTAGGCTTAATTTTGGGCTTAATTAATAGCTCACCCTTTGTGCCAATTATTAATCCGAAATTATTATGAAACCAAAACCCAAACCCAAACAATTTGGCCCATACACTTAAATAACCCAATTGGTTCTATGTGTGCAACCTAATAGCGTCTTATCACATTGGCAATGATAATAAATCACATTTATGATAATAAATAATGAGCGGTGTCTAACAACACATCATTGCTACTTAAGTGACAAGATAGTCAGTGATTCAGCTAAACTTCTGTGATCATTATCTGTATATGCCATTGTTCCTTTATCCAAGATATCAAGGTCAAGCACGAGACATGGAATGTGTCACTTTCGTATAGCCCAATCCATAATTTCTTGATTACCGAGTACACTAACTTAAATTGATGACATTGATATCGTATGTCAACTCATCCGAGCATGAACATGCATTTTCTTAGTTTCACTCTGTCAAGGGGAAGATATCACTTCCGTTACATATGAATGACAAATCCTATCTTAATCATACAAAACCTTCCGCATAATATGTGACATACCCAATGACTATCTTCATGTTCACTCAATTACGAGCAACAAAAGGAAGTATCAAAGCATATAACTCACATGTAGGAAATCTTGATAATCTTAGGTCAAAGGACTACATATACCATAATCATTATGAGACTCACTTATAACACTCATATAACAATTCATGTAGCGTTCTCATGGTTTGGTCCAGTACATAAGTTCTCTAACTTGTACCTATATGTAGACTACATATATCATATTAATCTCAATATATGCTAGTTTTATGTATTATTGTAACCCACTCCACAATAATACTAGACTAGGGACATTTAAGAATACTATTATTCTAGGGTTATAATTATGTTTGATTACATTACGTAGAAATAAATAACAAACACAATTATTGGAACGATGCCTCAATAAAATATCATGACTCAATGTGTAAAATACAATCATCTCATGATTGGCTTTTGGGCACAACATTAACACTCCTTGCTTCTTAGTAGCGAGGCAGTGCAACAACGAGCTGACTGGAGCGGCAACAGATGGTGGAGATATTTGGGTGGAGTGAGTGAAAAATCAGATGAAGTTGTGGGTGGTGATAATGAGGTGGATGTAAGGCATAGTTGAGTGAGGGAGAGAGAGAAAGGACATAGTAGAAATTTCATTTTTTTAACAAAGGCAAATTTGTCTTTTCACCTATATGGTGCACTTAGTGTGAGGCGTGAATAGAACAAATGCGAGTTCTAAATTAGTGTTCATCTAGGTTGGTTTAAAAAATGAAACATTTTTCGGCCATGATTCAGTGAGCCAGAAAATGGAAAAATGCAGAAATGGGTCCCAACAATGAGTCTCTTGTTCTTCTAATTCTCAAACTTTCCTTTTGAACAATTAACTTAATTTAAACATCCATCTGGTGGGGTGAAACTGGGCCTGGCTGAGCTTGAGCTCATTAGGCTCAAGCTCGGCCCCTTTACTGTTCGATACTACCCCGCCTCAAGCTTGAATTGCTCGAGGTCAATTTTTTAGGCTTGAGCTCAACTCGAGATAAGCTCGAGCTCGGCTCGAAGGCTTGAGAGGCTCAAACGACACATATAAATCTTTAGTATTAGAATTATAACTTAGATGAAAAATAAGGATTAAATCTGTAATTTTATACATAGATAAAACCAGAAAAGGAAAAATTACAATTCGTATCCCAAACTTTCTAACGGTTTCTTGCTCTGCTCTAATGTCGTAAACTTTACAAATAAGCCATCATCTTCCTCAAGACAAGCAACAAGATCTGCTTTATTCGAATCCATTGCATTATCTCAGCTTAGAAAAGAATCAAATAACGATCATCAAATCAGCTAGTAAAGAATCGAATCGTGACCATCAAATCGGCTGGGAAAGAATCTATCACGAATCACGATTACCAAATCGGCCGGCCAATTGTTCGGGCGTTGACCTTGGGGCTCACATTAGGTACACAATCTGGGGCTGTAGCTCGACTAGCAATTGTTGGTAAGAGATGATGAGAACTGAGAATTAGAGATTGCTGATAATGCATCTTCTGCACTTGAATGCTGCTAGAGGTGGTAGTAGTCGGTCAGTTAGCTTCAACAGAGGAACGACGGTAAGGAGGGTTCAAAGAGAAGAAGAAAATGGAGAATCAGAGATGCTGTATTGGAGCTCAAACTTTTATCGGTTTGCGTTCCCTATAAGAGATTGAGAAGGTGATTGGTGAAACCAACTAGGAAGTATGTGTAAGGGAAGAGTTGGGCTTAGATAGCTTCAGCTTCTAGGCCTGTTAAGCCCGTAAATGAATAGGGCCGGGTAGCTATAAGCTCGAGCTCGACCTTAAAACTATTTGAGCTTAATTTTGAGCTTGAGCTCAATTCAGTCCGGTTCAAAAAGCTCCAATCAAGCCCAACTCAACCTTGGGCTCGGGCATTTAAAAAAAAACCCTTACCCTTTTTCACCCATTTTGTCCTCAAACTTGGCTTCCTCGCAATCGGACATTTGAACAATAAACTTCGGCAACAGCGCGCTGTCGTTACATAGACTTCACACCCCCCTTCGATAACCCAATTTCGTTCAAAACTTCGGAAGCCCCGAACAAATCCATGAATCCTAACTATTATCATTACCAGCAACGGCAATGGCGGCAGCCCCCAGTTCAATCCGACACATGCCCGGTTTGTTTCTATCCGCACTTCCCATTTTGCTCTCCCCGGGATCCCGCGTTTGACCAACACCCGCCACCGCCTTACCCGCGACCCATATTCGACCCGTATCAGTATCATCAGCCGCCGACGCCGCCCCCGGCACCGCCACCTCCACCGGCACAGCCGATGGCCCCCTATAATTCCCCACATGTGGATGGGTTTAATGATCCCCGATCTTGGCAGAGAAACCCTGCTTTTGGTTATGATCACGGTTTCGTGACGGCTGGTGAAGTCGATCGGAGCTTCAAGAGGCCTAGGGTTGACGACTTTGGGCTCGGTCAACACCCGGTGAGGGCTTTATCGGAAGACGAGAGAAGGTTGAAGCTTATCCGCGATCATGGAGGTGCGTCGTTGCCGCAAAAGAATACGGAGATGTATAATGTTGAGGAGCCTTTGAATGATAGAAACGCGACTAAATTTCATTCTTCTGTTTGGCAAGGCTATCAACAAGAGAGCAATGCACTTAGCAACTATGTAATTCGTCCTCCTCTTCCAGCTTCTTCTCCGCCGCCTCTCCCTGCGGAGCCACCAGTGCCGCCGTCCTTGTTCCCTTTGCCGGCTGGTTCACCCGCTGCTGCTCATACTTCTTATCTACGACCAGTTCAAAACAATCAGCTTTCGCATGCTTCTGCTAGTTTTAGGAAGGAGGTATTGGTTACAAGTGGAAATTCTTTTTATTTTTCAATTGTCTTACAAGGATCCGTGTTGGATTTATATGTTTGCTAACTTACATTATTGCAGGAGTCTCAAGCTCTTAATGGGACATTGCCAGTTCAATATGTTGGAGAGAAGAGAACTTTCCAGCCAAAGCAGTTGGCTGTTGATAAGCCTAAAATTATTGATGCATCCGAGCTATTTAAGTATCCGTATTCAGCAACACGGCCTGACCACATTGTAGTGATTCTTCGAGGGCTTCCAGGTATGATGTCAAACAATGCGCTTCATCAACTATGTCCTTAATTCCTTTTTCTGATTTTTCTCCTCCCTAGATTCAGGGTAATAATTTTCTATGATCACTGGTTCAAAAAACCAGCAGACACCGCACTGACACGCGTATATATGTGTTTGTCTCCCATCCAAGCTGTTATTTTCAGCATTCAGCTTCTGGCATGGACCTCTTTGTACTGTGAACTTTATTTTGATCTACTATTTGATAATGGTGTTTCAGTCGTAAAATGTTGCAACTTCTATATCATAAAGTTAGTTACAGTTTGTGATAACAATTTATATAGTGGGACTAGAGGGCAAAAACAATTTCAGTATCATACACTGAGTGCATAGTTACTTGCTGAAACTTTATAGTTTATACATGTAGGCAGTGGAAAGAGCTACTTGGCAAAGATGCTGCGTGACTTTGTAGTTGAGAATGGTGCCACTGCTCCACGAATTCATTCCATGGATGATTATTTTATGACAGAAGTTGAAAAGGTCTGTTTCCTGCTTCGACATTCACATGAAATATATAATTGCTGATGGTTTATTCTTTTGTTGACTTTTTTTTTTTTTAAATTTTTTTAATTTATTCTGTGTCACTTGACGATGAAGGCTGAGGAGAATGACACCCCAGCATCGTCTGTTACAGTTCGAAGCAAGAAACCAGCAACGAAGAAGGTGATGGAGTACTGTTATGAGCCTGAAATGGAGGAGGTAATGCATGTTTGTGACCTGGAATGCTGATATTTCATGATTTGATATGTAACTTAGGGTGTCTTGAAGTTGTACGTAGCTGTTGTGGATATAAAGTTCCCATAGTTATTTTGAACCATGTTTGTACTAACTGTAATAGTCAGCAATATTACTTCTAACTTGTTAATCTTTCAAGCTTTAGCTTTTTCCTTCTTGCTGCTTATGTCTGGTGTTGTGCGTGTAAATTGCATTCGTCCTGAGCAAAACTTTCCTTTGTTTGATACCTTCCTTCATTATCCCACCACTCAACATTTTTCTATACAATCTACAGGTTTATCGAGAAAGCATGTTAAAAGCTTTCAAGAGGACCCTTGAGGATGGCAGCTTCAATTTTGTGATTGGTATTGCTTTTTTATTTCAAGTTGTTGTTCTTTATCTTGTACATTAATTTCTGTATTATTTAGAATATTAGTTTCAGCAAAAGATAATCCATTTTTGTTTGCTATTGAAAATTCATGATGACGTGATACCCTCTCTCTTGTTTTAACTTTTTGTGCAAAATGCTTCATTCATGTTCACCAGCGCTGCCTGCAGATGTAGTTTTAGATCTATAGCTAAGGAAACTGAGGGCTGAATATGTCTAGTTAGAAAAAGAAAATGGAGGCATAGGATTCAAAATCTAAATGTGGAAATAAGGGTTTGCCTCAAGCAGAAAAATGATCGTTTCATTGTGATTTAAGTGGTAATGCAGTGCATATGCACTGCCTGCATTTTCAACTAACAACAGATGCAGTTTGTGCGGAAATTGACCCTTTTCTTGCTGGTATGTGTGCCTCATCTTAGTGGATGACCGCAATCTGCGGGTAGCTGATTTTGCTCAGTTTTGGGCAACTGGAAAGGTATAGCCTCAATTCTTTCTCAGCCACTTCTCTGGGAATGCTTTCAAGGTCATGGGGATCCTCATTTTTCATGAGTTGGGTCAACATGGATTTTGAAGTGGATAACTTTCTTGTGTTGTGTGGTGTTTTATTTATTTATTTATTTATTAATGATTGAATTAATGGCTCTCTTGATAGATTTTGTCTCGATTGTGGGCGTTCTTATTATTTATGGTTTTTGTTTTCTTAATTGTAAAATTTCTATTATTCTATTGTTAGTGGATTTGTTTATACTGTATCAAAACTTGACCAGTTTTCTTCTTTTGATGCATTGAGAAGATATTTTCTGTTAAAATCACAAACATCATCCTCCTCGTCATCATGCTACACCTCGGATTCATGAAGTTGATGATGTAAATTAATTGTCAGAAGTTATAGCGACATTTCATGCAAAAGCAAAGTGACAATGTTTTACATTGGATGCCCCTCATAACACAACCTTCATGCAAGGGATAACATGCATACATTCCAAAACCATCATTATATGGGTTTTGTTCACTTGCATGCAAAAGTATCATGAGATAGGAGTGAGTGAAGATGATAAATGCATGGAAAAGTATCATGAGATGGCAGTGAGTAGAGAAGATTAAATAGTTATGTTCCATTACCATGTTGATATCATGGAATCAACATGTGCAACAAGCTTGGCAGCTAGATTCACAAACATTAGTCATAGTTTCTTTCAATGAACTGTGGTTTTCCTTTAGTTTTATTTGCTTTCTTATTTTTTTATATTTCTTTCAGGTTTTTGTTTAAGTTTAAATCCAATCACACTAATTCTTATACCAAGCAATAATGGATCGGAATAGTTCCCATTTGAAAAGCTCTTCGAAGAACTTGCTCAATTAGTAATAAAATGTGTGGTCATGAGAAGAGCTTGCTCATGTCATTAAAAGGACTCATAATGCAATTCTGGTTGCTATTTATGCTGATTAGGCCATTTGCAGACTTCTAGCATGTTTGCTGATTACATCCAATTACACCTGGATGTTGTTTACTTGCATTATGCTTTTACACATTCAGCATCCTTGTTGGTCTTAATGTTTCCTTTTGTTGTCTTCTTAGTGAGTCTGGTGTTTTTGTTGGTGTGAGCAGTTTGCACTTTTGTTGCTTGTTTTGATGGTTCCTCCACTCTCTTTCTCTGAGCTTTAAATTTTCTGCCTGTGCACTCAAGTTTCTGATTCTTTGTCTTTATATGATAATATCATCTTCATTCCTTTCCTGGTAGTTCCTTTATTTTCTTCAGAGAAGCATGTGCAAGGGTTGTCAGTGTTTTTATGATCACCATCTTTCTGCCATATCTTGGGAACACTGGCGTGAAGTTCATAAAGTCAATTGCTTGTTGAAGTTAGGCTCTCTAAGTTCATGCCAAACCAAAAGTGTCTATGTTTTATGCGGAAATCCCTTTGCTATGCAGCCCTTTTTTTGTTGAATAATGAGATGATATTTCAAAACCATCATCATCATGATAGGTTTTCTCTACTTTAAGGGAAAAGTATCATACAGCGACAATTAGTGAGTGGAGATAGTTACTGTAGCTCTAGCAGTATTACATGGCTGATGGGGTGGAATGGACATGTGAAACATTAAGCCAACCAGTGTTTTTATGCATGTATCCACTTGGTCATTTATGCACATATGCAGACATCACACACACACACACACACACACACACACATCCCAATGCACACACTAATTTGATTTGAATGAAGTTTCTTTTGATGCTGGCATATTGGTCAATTAGACAATCATTCTGACTTTGACCAGAAGTTTGGCATACTTGGTTAGTTAAAATTGGTTGTTTTCTGCAGTTATGGAATCTAAATATGTGTCAGCATGCTCTTAGTTTCTGTTAATGTTGAGTCTGTTTTCTTGTTTGCCTAAATCCATTGCTGATATAAGATAGGTGCTTTCAGATACCTTCTTTGAGATCTTTCAAATTAATCTCTATTGGATGGCAATGAGAGTTTGGTTGCGTGTATAAGTCCTCATATTTCCAATGTTTTTTAGTAATTGTATTTGTTCACATACTTTCGATTGTGGTGGGCATGCAGTATTCTGTTTCTTTTGCCTATATTGTGTTCTGTGCTTTCTCATGGTAAATCATCTTGCTTTTGCAGAGGTTAGGTTATGAAGTTTACTTATTGGAAGCTACATATAAAGATCCTGTGGTGAGTCTATCTATGTTGGTTTATGGGAATATTGGTGAATATTAATAACGAAGTTGAGCTCTGTTAAATCAGTTCTGGCAGGTAGTTCATAATTTTGTGTAATTTCAGGGTTGTGCAGCTAGGAATGTTCATTGCTTTAGCCTAGATGACATCCAGGAGATGGCAGCACGGTGGGAAGAAGCACCTTCCCTGTACTTGAAATTAGACACAAAGGTAGGACATGATTCACGTTGCCCATATACTTTTGTTGAATATTGGAAGTTCTGACAGGAGTAGAGGCTCGGATATGTATTTCATGCGAAACTAAATAACTGCCTCAGTCTTCATGTTTTCCTAATGATTGTCCTTGTGCTGCCATGGCAGTCACTATTCTGCGGAGATGACCTGAAGGAAAGTGGAATACAGGAGGTAAGTGAGATTCAGAATTGCTTTTTGAGAAACATTTAATGCTAGATTTCATACTTGATAGTATGAAGGGGAAGCTGTTGTCTGTGAATTTTGTATTAGGTTTTAGTTAATCATTTTCCAACTTATATGGCTCGAATATTTTTGGGGTAGAGGAGAATCAGCAAGCATGTGTAACCACAAATCACTAGATATTTTGTGGGTCTATTAATGTATGTTTTCCTTCTGTATGTATTTTTGTTAGCACTTGCTCAATGCTTCCTGGTGGTACTCTTCTGTATGAAAGGAAATACTAAACTCTTGTCAGATTTACTTAAGATTTCTTAATATCTGATAAATAGTTGGTCCTTACTATTAACAGCCGCTTTTGCCTGCTGTACTTGTTTCATGGCTGTCAGAGATGTGGTAGGCATGATTCATTTTGTATCAGATCTGCAGAAGCTGATTTCCAATATGTGGAAGCAATATCCAACCCGTTTGTTCTGTAAATGCATTCTTGGTCTTCTTGGTTGGAAACAAAGTATATGTATGTATATTCGCTTTTGTATGTCTATGTGCTGTGACAGAAGTTACTTTAGTATCAGGAGGTCAGCCACATATAACACAACATACACTGCCACTATAGTCTGAAATAACTACTGGACTTCCCTCCATTAAAAGCTCTATAGTGTTTCCTCAAGTAAGTGAAGAATAGACACTGGGATTGTAGCAATAGGATTCAGCTGGTTCTCCTTATAGCAATACCTGGGTCATACAGCATAGTGATTCTAAATCGGTGTTATTTTGGCAGTCATTTTATTTTACATTGTGCCTTGTAGCATGGACCTCTGTACCATACCTGGGTCATACAGCATAGTGATTCTAAATCGGTGTTATTTTGGCAGTCGTTTTATTTTACATTGTGCCTTGTTGCATGGACCTCTGTACCTGTTGTCATTGAGCTTTCCAATATTCATTAATTTCGCATAAACTTTCGTTACAACTTCCAGATAGACATGGATATGGAAGATGGTGATTTTGATGATTGCTCAGTTGGGCAGCAAGTTAAGGAGCCCGAGAAAAACAATGAATTTGTTGGAAATGATACTCCTGAAGGTGTGCTCAATGTTTTTCAGGTCAACCTTCCATATTGGTTACTTCATTTGTTTTTGTTCATTGCTGTCACACCACTTTTTGAGTGGATAAATTTTATGATCCAAATTAAAAGTATAAGCTTCTCAGATGTTACAGAAATTCTGTTTTGCCTGGTCAATTATGTTGCATTGTAGAAATTGAAAGCCCCTCTAAAGCAACCTGCAAATGAGTCCAAAGAGATTACCTGGTCAGTATGGTTGCAATCCGTTATGTCCATGTGACCAAGATATTACAAAAGGAGTTCCAATTCTTTATGCCATGTGACCAGGATAGAGTAGAGGCAAGGATAATTCCTGCCTTCTGAATACATGAAGTTTTCCATGCAGAATGGTTCAAAACTTTTGCTCCTCAGCTATGGGGTATTTAGCTGCCATTTCCAGCTGTAGATTATTTTATGTAGGACTTGCTTCAGTTTGTTTTTCTTTCTGTTCATGATGGTTGTTCGTCCAGAGTAGGTATATTATCTTTCTTTGTTTGCATTGTATATTTTTTTAAGTTACTTTAGCATCATTGATCAAGTTGGAAAATGGCTTCTAAATTGGTTTTTTAGATTCCTTAAAGCATGGGAAGAGGTGGAACACAGAAGGGGACCACCCAACAGAAGTGAAAGAATTGAGCATGAGTAAATGGTCAAATGATTTAGCTGAAGATAATACTCAAGGAGAAGAGGCTGTAAAAGGAAATTCAAATTCACGATATGGACTGATACGATCATGTAGGAAGGAAGCAAAATCAGTACGTTGGAGTGACCAGGTATCTCTTACTTCTGAAATTTTACTACTTGCTAGGTTATTCTTTTCTGCCTCATTTTGTTTTCTTTTTCTGCTTTATGCTTTTGTTTCCGAGTTTTGGAAAATAATGGAAAAGACATGCTTGCAAACTGTATCCTTTCCCTCTCTTTGGTGATGTTCTATATTTTTTTTTTCTTTTGGTTTTGTTTTGTTTTTGTTTATATTTTATTACACTTTTTTATTTTTTTTGTGCTCAAAGGGCATTAATTTCAAAATATAACCTCTTCATGTAGACCCAGGCATAACTGGGGATTAACATATAAAAAAGACTCCACTTATCCATTCTGAAGCCATGGTGCTAAGATCAAATAAGATCTTACTCACAATTGCATCAATGTTACACTTGGCCTGAAAACTTCTTTGATTCCTTCACTCTTTAAATGATAGACTGTAGAAAGCAAGGCAGCCCTTTTGATTTTGGAGATCAGGTTCTTCTGGTTTTACACTTCTGGAGCAATTTGATCACATTCACCGGGTCATTCCTGTTACTATTAATATTCAGCCATTTCTATGCTCCAAACCTGGGAAGGCAGCTCATATTGAGCGAAGTCTTCCTGCCTACAGAAAAGCTAGGGCCAGCTCAGGAACAGGAAACCCCATTTCTGCAAGTGGTCTTGAGTCATGCTACCTGCTAGGGCTTTTCTGGAAACCCAAGTAGAACGCGCTATATGATTTCAGGGATTTTAGTAGGATAAATTGAAGGACAGGGACCCAATTGGGACATGAAAATAAGCTAGGTGATGCTAGGTGGAATTTGCCCGACTCTCTGGCATACATGTCCGTTTAGGATTCTCCACCAATTCTTCCTAACCCCCTTCGTCCTAATCATTCATAGAACTTCAACTGTCATTTCTTTTCGTCTTGAACCTTAGCAAGGGTCTCTGTAAACTGGTCCCATCCCATAGCATTAACCACAACATCCCTCAACTTTAGAATATTCTACCAAGTCCAAGGATCATTCTGGTTCTTCTCCACAGAGCAAAAGTCATGATCTTCTGGTATTTGCTGTGGATTCAAAAATTTTGCATCCCTTCTTTTTTGCTTATGAAAACAGAGGTTTTTTTTTTCTTTCTTAAAAGAAAGTATCATGTGTCCAAAATTTTCCAGGACAGTTTTCTGCATTTCATAACATATTGTTTGTAATGTGGGTTTCCTTTCAAATTCAAATATGAATAATCTGTTAACTCAAAACATGAAGTAAAATGAAAACAGAATTTCCAAGAACACAAAACATGAAGCCGAAAAGGAATGAGGTACAAAATGACCACTGTTTATGAGTGTATTTCTTGTTTCCTTATTTGCTTTTGTTTCCATTCACTGTCTCCTTTCCTTTCCCTTTCATATTTTTTTCCCTACTGGCAAATACTTCATTCCAATTTGATTGCAACGTTGTCCATGATGGGTATCCCAAAATCAGTTTTCCATTTCTTTAACAACATGCTTTTAGTATAGATTCATGAAAATCATCATCAAATAAAACAATGTCAAAAATCTCGTTAGTGTTTTCTTTCCGTCATTCAAACAAAAAAGAAAACTTTAACC
This sequence comes from Aquilaria sinensis, assembly GCA_005392925.1. Lineage (NCBI taxonomy): Eukaryota > Viridiplantae > Streptophyta > Magnoliopsida > Malvales > Thymelaeaceae > Aquilaria > Aquilaria sinensis. Next base: position 334,572 of record SMDT01002141.1, read on the forward strand.
TCATTAGCTGCTTATGGATTTCAAGCACCCTCATTGGTCTTTTGAATTGGAGGTTCCATCCATTTAGAAGTATTGACTACTATAATAACTTGTACTCGCTCCGTCCCAGGTTCTCTGCACCATTTTCCATTTTGGGCTGTCCCAAGTTCTCTGCACCATTTCCTTATTTAGTAGGCTTTTTACATCTAAAATACCATAATACCCTTCTTTAACTCATGAGAAAAGGCCAAAAGTCAAGTTTCTCTCTCTTGCGTCTTTTCTCTTTCTCTTCATCTGTAGCAAACATCAGAGCTCAGCTCCGACAATTTGCTTAGACAATTTGCTCTGATGATGACGATTTCGGGCCATGGGTGGCTTTGTTGATGATTGAGATGGTCCGGACGGGAGATCAAGTAGGAGATCGAGAGGGAGATCGAGTAGGAGATTGAGAGGGAGATCGAGTAAGAGATCGGGGTCAATGGCCTTGTTTGAGGAGGTTGAGGTGAGCAAGGAGAGATTGATTTGGGTGAAGGGCAGTCGAGGCGAGCAGGGAGCAGGGGAATTGGAGGCAAGGGAACTGGAGGGAGGCGAGCAAGTGAGCAAGAGGAATCAGAGGGAGGTGAGCAGAGAGAAGGGGGAATCGGAGGGCAGGGGAGATCAGAGGTTGAGATGGACAACCAAAGTGGAGAGGCTATCGGAGGGCACGAGAGATCGGAGGTCGAGATGGACAACCGAAGTGGAGAGGCGATCGGAGGGCAGGGGAGATCGGAGGTCGAGATGGACAACCAAAGTGGAGAGGCGATCAGAGGGTAGGGGAGATCGGAGGTCAAGATGGACAACCGAAGTGGAGAGGTGAGGGAGGAGGAGATTTAGGTGAAGGGCAATATTGGAAAGGAATGGAAAACAGTAGCTCTCCTTGGTATGTGTGCGAAATTGAAACGAAGCAGAAAATGTGGGACAGAGGGAGTAGTTCTTAATGAAGTTTGATTTTGGCTAGACATGTGAATATATTAGAAACTTTTACCATCTTAAATTGTGTGCTTAGGCAAATGGTGCTATGTATGAAATGCAAATTCAATCGTGGAAGGATGGGAAGCCCCTTTAGTGGGTGAATTTAGTGGTGGGCTCTGAATCTAGAGAGAAGTGGGGGTGATAAATGTGGGCTTACCTTGAAAAGCAACAGATAAAGTTGTAGATTAACATGAAAGTAGAAAACTAAATTCTGAAATTATACTTATTGGAAACATAGGTCTGAAATTATAAAATTTCCAATTTCTTCACTGTGTGTACCCATGAAATTGTTTAATACCGTATCCAGACAGCCATAGAGTTGGAAGTTCTACTTGTTGGTGTTTTGGAGTGTTCTCTTATTCAGCGCTATATTGTAGTTAACTAGAATTCCAAAAGCCATGTCTTTTAAAGAATAGAACCTTGAGCAATCAATGGATTCGGAATTCCATTGATGGCGGCAAATATATTAGTAGAAGTTTATGCAGTGTAAACTTGTGTTCTAGATTCACTTGAGCTCAAAGCTGAAGATTTTTATCTCGTGTTTTTTTAGAATTCTGGAGGTGATCTAGCTTGTATTATTGTATTAACTTCACCAGATGACAAACACGTGAGAAATATAACTAGATTAAACCCTAGCATACAATTATAGCCCATCGGGACCCAATTTAACGCTAATCTGGAACAGAATTTGTTATTTTCTGCTGGTATCTCCAGTACTCAGTGTTGGAGAACAATTTAAGGAACCATAGTTTTCTTTGTTGACTTTGTGTGGGCACCTAGAGCTTTCCAGTTAGCTAGTTGGGTGCATGAAAGTTGCATTGACACCTTTACCCTATATTGAATTGCCCTGATTTCAGGTTGGGGATACTGGATTTTCAATTGGTGCAGCGAAGAAGGCAAAAACAGAGTCCCTTGTAATTGGACCGGGTGCCGGATACAACTTGGTTCGTTGTGCTATTACTATATTTAAACATAGTTTGTTTTGTTCCTTCTTGTTTGTTGTGGTGGCTGCAAATATGATGGATGATCCTCTTCGCTTTATGTATTTGAGTACTAGCAGCATCCTCAGTTCCTTTGGTGGCAATTAACCTTTTCATGTTGCATGTCTTGTGTTTGTTGCAGGATTCAAATCCATTACCTGACAATGAAAGTGCTACATTTGTGAAAAATGGCAAGATAAAAAATCAAAGCGTGTTTGAGGAGCGACTACGTGCAGAGCATGACTCTTTTCGAGCTGTTTTTGATAGACGGCGACAGAGAGTTGGACTTGATGCTGATGAGGATTTGTGATGCAAGTATGTTTCTGCATACGTACATATCATACGGGAGAGGTCTTTTTGCTTAATAGCATTTGTTGGGGCTCTGGTAATGTCAGTTTTGAGTTCCTACCTCCTTTTGCCTGTCTGCTTTTGGCATTATTTCCTGGAAAATAGTTGAGAGGACGGTAGTCATCCCTTTTTTGTGATAATGGCCCAAATCCTGACCCTCCAGATATGTTGGGCCCTTAGAATTTTCAGGGGCTTCACTCACAAAGGATGGTTCTGGTGTGTTGGTCATCAATCTTAAGGATAATCTTTCCTCTTTTACTAGAAGTCCTTATTTGAGGCTGCAGGTTTGCTGTCGTCTGGGCTGTTTTGATGGGAAATTGGGGTTTGTGCCGAACTCATGCAATTGGTGTACCCATGGAGCTATAGGCTGTAGACTGAGTTGGTTTGGTTGTTGCCTAGTATCGCTTAGATCACTGAAAAGAAAAAAGAGAATATTAACGCGCAAACACACTCGCATATAGCAGTGAACTATAATTACATGAAAACATTTTAAGAAGTTTGGTAATGACCTTAAATTGTTATGTTGTTATTACTTCACCTCCGAAATGTGAATTCGTGAGTGTTTATCTGGAAAACGGTGTTTTAACTGGTAGTAGGGCAAGATTCAATTACTACAAATAGCATAATATCTACCAAGAAAAAGTTGAAAATGAAATTGGAAATTAAACATAAAAAACATTTTCTAATCGCTTCTGAGCGGCCCCAGCAATTGTTTTTATTCTTATGCCTCGCTCACCTAACTCTCTCCCTAAGGAGGTATGTTATTGGCCGACGAAGGGTTAGTAGTATTAGAGATTAGAGCTGACTGGGAAGAAATAATATACATCTATTTTCCGGAACTTAAGTACCTAACACTATCTAACACTTTCTTAAATGATCGCTTTGTTGTATGAATAGTTGTTTCATTGACGGATTCTAGATATTGGTCATTACAATGTCCTAATAGAATAATTGCTTATAAAGAAGGCTGGGAAATACTCTTAAAAAGTGTGGCAGAAGGTCGAGTCTCTTCAGCTTTCTTCAACTTTGGCGTGGCATCTGAAATACCCATTTCAGCACTAGAAGTAGCCGTTAGTTTTGCGAGGCTTTTTGATCCCCCGGCTTTAGTAGCATCTTTTTATCCCTTTACTTAGCCCCGCACTTCTTTTTATACAGCTTAGTGGGATCGATAATTTGTATTGCACAACAAAAGCATGTCAAAGAAAATACTTCATCCATTTCACCAATGTTGTTCTATGTGGTTTCACAGTAGATTAAGAAAGTGATAAAAATCTGTGTGTTGTTTGCACTTTTGTCTTAACATTTTTACATGTAAACCATTAAAGTTGGAAAAATTGGATATTAAAATAACTATTTGAAGGGTAGTATGGTAAAGTAAGGCACTGAATATGAAAATATTACAAAAATTTGAGATGACTCAATAATGAAAATAAATCAAGATTGATGGGCTGAGGGAGTATAAAGTAAATGGGGGCACATAAGCGGTCCCACCATTTTGGCATAATTGAGCCTTGGTTTAAGAAGTCGAACAAGAGGGCCAAAATTAAGAGGGATGATTGGTCTTGATTAGTTTCATCGACAATGACAAACAATGTCCAAATTCTTAAGCACAGGTTTGGATATCAAATGTATTACGATCCTTTAAATGCAGGAACACAAGGTAAGACTTGGTTACAAGGTAAGAAATCCTTAGCTTAAACATTCTAGCTTGTAGAAAGGGTTAGAGAGGTTCTTAGAACACAAATGGCACCTAAGTGTCATTAGAGGTATTTTGGCAATTTTACCTCAGGTGAAGGGTAAAACCATAATTATGGTAGAATTAGGATCTAAGAGGTATAAATAACCATGAAATCAGGATCATAAGTTTTAGAGTTCAATGGAGTCATTAGAACCAAGGGGAAGGACATAAATTGCACTAAGTGTAAAAATTGGACTTTTGTGCCTTTAGTACACAAGTCTCATAGAAACTTAGTTTAGGACTTAAGTGAAATTGTAAAACTTTCATCTGGGACCTTAAGTGGTTCAAATGGAAGAAAACAAGGCTTAGGGCAAGTTTAGACAAGGAAACATAGGTGGAGTGGTTATGTGAGGACAAAAGTAGTGAGTGGGAGAGATGAAAGGTGCTACTATTCCCTTATCTCCTTCTCATTGTCGTCCTTCTCCATAAATGCTCTAATTAAGTTTCCAAAGAAGTAACTCATGGTGAAATCAAGAGCCCCCAAGCAAGTATATCAAAGCCCAAGCTAGGTAAAGCTCATTGGAGGTACAATTTCAATTTGAGGTTTTCAGATAGTCTAGCTTAAGAACTCTAGGTAAGTCCTTATCCACATTTTTAACACGTTTCTAAGTTGTTTATGAAATTGTAAATGGTCTTAATTTTTCTTCCTTGGTGCCCATTATTGAAGGAAACTTGCTTGGAACATAGGAAATCCTTAGTGGATCGTTTGAAACTTATGTGGATTTGCTTCCTTGATTCTTGCCTGATTTTGTTTGAAGTAACGGGATTTTGTGTTTTCCTTATTGTGTTTTCCATATTCATATATGTCCCTCTTAAACATTGGCCACCAGAAATGAGTCCTAAGGTCAAGGTACATAGTATTCACAATGGGTTGAACATTAAGCTTACTTGTACATGCCTCTCGCAACACTTGTTGCCTTAAGTCGATTGGGACATAGAGCCAGTTGCCATAATAAAGCAACCCATTGTACTATGTTTTTCCTCCCTAGAAACTTTCTTTAAGTTTGGGTCCTTGTTCTGGCTTCCCTAATCTTATCTAACCAAGCTGATTGAATTTCTAGGACTATGACTTGAGCCTTTTCCCAATCCTGCTAGATTTAATACAGGATTGAAAATTGTTTCACATTGGAACCTTCTTAGGTACTAGCCACTTGGTCTTTAGAAAGAATCACCCCAAAATACTTATAGCTCAAGGCAAAGACAACTACATTGCCTTTTCTTGAACAATAATTTGTCGAGCAATCATAGTCCTTGATGTACTCGATTTATCTCGTTTGCCCCATGTTTAGGTCTTTTTGGATAAATAAATAATTTAGACTCTTATGGTTTGTAAAGATCTTAAAGGACCTTCCTATAGGGTATTGTCTCCAGAGCTTTGAGGAAAAGAAAATGGCCGCCAACTCAAGATCATGTATTAGGTGGTTCACTTTGTTAGGCCTTAATTGCCTAGACTTGAATGCAATCACTTGCTTATCCTACATCAACACACATCCTAATCCTTACCTAGATGCATTGGTATAAACTGAAAATGCCTTAAGTGGATCTGGTAGGATTAAGATGGGAGTAGAAGCTAACCTTTTCTTTAGCTTCTGAATACTTTCTTCACACTTAGAAGTCCAAATGAACTTTTATGCTTTCTTTATCAAGACACTTAATAGGGGTGAAAGTCAGGTTAGAAATGTTGGGTTTAGGTTAAAACCAAGCTGAATTATGCCTACTCTTATCTTTATTACATAAATTAAAATGACCTGACTACCCCGATTAGTTTAGATTTAGCTTGACATTAATCGGGTTAACCTGATTTATGACTTTAGCTCTAGCACCTGGGAAAAAAAAGAATTAGAAGAACTTTAAATATTTATGGATATTGTACATGTACCGAGAAAACAAAAGAGCAAAAAATAAAATGTTTAACATTACTAAGTAATCCAAAACCATCCTTCCTTAAAATTTAAAAATTGGGAGGAAAAAAAAAATAAACAATCAAACATTCTTATGTCAATAAAGCAAGCATATGGGAGGTTGATTTGCAAGTTCGTTATTGAGGGAGAGTAGTCTGAGTGATTGAGTGAGAGAGATTGCTGAGGTGAGATGGTGAGGATGGTGAGATAAAGAGAGCTGTAAACATAATAATGGGCATGAAGCGGTGCTGTGATGAGGAGGTGAGGCGAGTCACACAATGACGAAGAAGGCACCGGTGATGTGGAGGTGAGGAGGAAAGGCATTGTTAAGGGGGCTGCTTTATGACAAAGTGATGAAGGCTTTTTGGATGGCAGTTGGCGAAGATGAATTGATGGAAAGGGTAGCAGAGAGGGGTAGGAAGGTGAAAAAAAAAAGGGGCAAAAAGGCCGAATAGAGTGCTTTGAAAGTTAGGCTTGGGCTTAGGCAATTGGTTGGGTTGGGAAAGGGAGGGTGAGTTAGGTTTGGAATTAGATTGGTCGGGTTGAAGGCCTAATTGAACCAACTTTTATACACTATAGTCGGGTCAGGCCATTGGACATAGATTTCATCGTCAAAACCAACACAAACTTGACCTTTTCGGGTTAGTAATTGGGTTATAGTTTATACTTTCACTCCAAGCAGTGAATGATGAAGCTATCGTAGAGAATTTTTCAATGAACCTTCTATAATAACCTACATGCCCCAGGAAAGTTTGAATTTCACTTACAGTTGTTGGTCATTTCTAGTCCACCACTATCTTTGCCTTTTCTAGGTCAACATTTAGTCTTCGACCATTTATGATATACCCCACGGAATGGAATTTCACTTGCCTAGAATTGGCATTTAAATAGTTTTGCATAATATTGGTTATCTTTAAGCACCTATAAAACTACCTTTAAATGTTCCACATGCTCTTGGGGAGTCTTTGAGTACACTAAAATGTCATCATTGAACACCTCAACAAATTGATCTTGGTAGGGCCTAAAATTCTATTCATGGCATCTTTGAACAACACCAAAGCATTTTTCACTCTAAACGGTATAACTGTGTACTCATAATGCCCATACCTAGTCTTCAATGTAGTTTTTAGGATATAATTTCCTTTACCTTTTCCCGGAAGTATCTAAATCTTAGGTCTATTTTAGAAAAGGCTTTTGCCCCTGTTAACCTATTAAACAAGTCATTGATCCTAGGCAGTGGGTATTTGTTCTTTATAGTCACTACATTTAGTTTCCTATAGTTTATACATAAACATAAGGTTCCATCATTCTTTTTCACAAACAACACTAGGCCAAACCATGGGGAGACACTTGGCCTTATAAAAGCCTTTTTCAAGCATATTTTTTAATTGCTTTTTCAGCTCATCCATTTTAGGTGGTGACATCTAATATGGGAGTATGAAAATTGATTCTGCCCAGGCTGTAAGTGTATGAAGAATTCAACCTCCCTCTGTGGAGGTAACCCTAGAAGATATACAGGAAATACTTTCATGAACAACTTGGCTATTGAGATTTTCTTACGCTACTCCTTGACTATCACCCCATTTAGTGAGCAGTGTTTTTCTTCACTCACAATGGGAATGGGCTCTATTAACTTGAGGTGCAAGCTCTTGGCATTACTTGCGAAACTACCAGTGCAATTCACATTTACCCCTGAGGCATCCTTAAGGGTGATATTATAACTTGCACAATTAATTTGGGCTGTATGCCTACTTAACCAATCCATCTCGTGGATGACATTATATGGGATCGAGGTAATAACCTAGAGGTCACACAAGAAACCTATGACCTTTTAACTCTAAAGGATACCCGTTAACCGTTTCATTGGCATATATTATGTTTTTCCTAGTAGTTCTAATAAACCTCTTTTAATCCATCAAAGTTATTTGAAACCCAAGTGTAATAACCATGCTAAAAGAAATGACAGAAATAATAGTGCTAGTATCAAATAAAATCTTAATACCACTATTTTGAACATTAAAGTTACCTCACATAGATGTTAGCTCCCTAGTTGCTTAGCCCATCAAAGCACGGACAAGTGGTTGCACAAGGGCTCTAGTCAGTGCATTTTCATCTCCTAAGGCTCTGGTTCTTCCTTGGCCCTATTGTTGCTTAATCTTTGGGCATTCCTTAACCCAATGTCCAAGCTGGCAGCATTAATTATACAGATTAGTCCTCAAGGTGCAAGGTTTGTTACCATGATACTTGTGGCACCTAAAGCAATGGCCTTTCTTGTTCTTTTTTCCCTTCTTGGAGAGACCTTAGTCTCCTCCTAGGTTAAGCCTCTTCCCTGACAATCTCAAGTGCACCAAGACCCTTGGCTCATTGGCTTTATCCTTGGATTTTGGTTCCGTCAACTTTTTTTCCAAAGCCAAAGGCTTTTGAATGGCCTTATGATAAGTCTGTACTCTGACAACCACCAAGAAACTTCTCAACTCCACCTTTACTACATGAAGGAACTTTTTTGCTTTAAGTTTGTCCTTTTTAGCCATATGAGGTTCATCTTGAAAAAAAGAACTAAATTTTCTTTTATATTCATGGACTATCATACTTATTTGGACCAACTCATCAAACTCTATCCTCTTTTGATCTTAGGCAGTTTGACTATTGAACTTATCATGAAACTTATTCTCAAATTTGACCTAATTAAGCTCTTTAGGCCTTTGCCTAGATCAGTCTTTATTATAAGACTCGAGTTTCTCCATGACATCCTTCCACGATAAAAATGCCTTGCCTTCCAAGAAGAAAGGCACTATATCCGCCCTAGCCTTGTGATCCATTTTCAACCTTTTAAAAATTTCATTTATTAGGTACAACCAACCTTCAGCTGCATCAGGATCATACATGCCATTAAACTAAGGAGTGGTCAGATCTTGGCATACTGTAAGAAGCTCTGTATGATTTAGAATAATGGGTCTCCTATTTCTTCTACGGGGGTGGGTATCCTCTTTATCCTTTTATTTTTTATCCTCCTCAGAAACTTCTTGAACACGCTCATGTCTTGGTCTTGACTTTGCACTTGCCATTGGGGTAAGGTATTTCTCCCTTTACCTTGGTGCACTGGTAGGCCTTCGTGCACTTTGGCTCTTATACTATTAGGGTCCTCTAAGGTCTCCCCTTGATTTGGAGGTTTAGCATGTCTTTCAAGTAAGATATCATACCCTATAGCATTTGGTTCATGGAGTCATTGATTTTATGTAATAATGCACCATCTACCTCATAATTCCCCCACTAGGGTCACTTTTCCTTCTTCGGGAATGCTAGCCTCAACTTTAGCTATTACCCACTGTGGGGTAGTCCAGTTATGGTGCCAAAATTATGCATTTAAAACTCCTAGGATTGATATATTCTGTAAGCCATCAGAATAATACCCTTAGTGTGCATACCCTAGTGGCCCTCTTGGGCACTATGTAAATGCGTCCATATTTGTCCAACCATTATACACATATTCACATTTTATGCACACCATGGATGCAAGGAAGGGAAACACTAGCACAAGTCTTAATCTTGGCTACCACACATTAGGCAATCTTATTAAGTGTAAGTGACCAGCCACTGCACCTGAAACTTTCTTCCAAAAAAATGTATTAATCTAGCCATGTAACCCCCTATTTTATTTTCTTCATTACCAAGTAGAGTATTTAATCAAACCAAAGAAATTGGTTTTACATCAATAGCCCACCTATGGACCAAGTTATAGATTTTTGAAGTTGGTTACAAAATTCTGACCAAATGAATAGTAACTTAGCCAACTTTGTAATATCATATCTTTGGCTACAGGGCTCTAAATTCAGAAATTCCAAATCCTAGATCAACCTCTAGATGTGCTCTAGGTGTGGTTAAAATTTCATACCAAGATTCATTCTATGTAGGGAAATATAGAACTTTGAGTGCAGAGTCAAAATTCTGATCATTTTATGACCATTTTGCCCAGACAAAACTTCATAAGTGTGCAAACACTTCATTCACAAGGGGTAAGCTCTCCAAGGCTATCCCATACAGGTAAAATACACATAGGAATTACATGGTCTTGCATCTAGAAGCTTTATGTGGCCAAAACAGAATTTACAAGTAAGCAGCCTGTCATTCACACTTACGCAGCTTTGCACCATATCACATACATAGCCAAAACATTACTCAAATGTTCACATACTTGTCTCATTTTACATACACTATATGTACATGCATACATGCACTACATAATAGTCTTAACTCAACTAAATACGCACCCTAAGTTACAGGAGTGCCTGAGACACAATGGACTCCAGAAACAGGATGCTGGACAGCTGCTGCATAACATAATAAGCACCATTACTAAAAATACCAAATGTGATCCTAAAATCACCAAAATTTCTAGATCACAACTAGATACATGGAACTTAAAATAATTTAAATTATAATTGAAATTTTAGATAAAAACTCAAACGACAAAGGTCGTTTTGAATGTGATCTTTCTGCTAGACTTGAAATGGGCAGAATTGAGGGGAGTAAGCTTCATTGTAAAGCTTGGTAAGGGAAACACTTGGTTTCTTAAGGAAATGTGACCCTCATTAAAACCTGCATCCAAAGACACTAAAACACAAAACCACAATGCATATACACAAGATATAGCAACCAAATGCAGCATAAATCATAGGTTAGTCCATAAAACATGCGATAAACTTAAGAAAATCACTATGGTAGCCCTCCTCAAGCTTAAGCTTGGTCTTAGGAGAGTTTTAACACTAGTTAGTACTAACTTTGGGCTCTAGAAACCCTCACTTCATTGCCATCATTGTGCACTTCACACTAGATCACAAAACCTTCTCACTTCACTAAGCTTGGTTCATCAAGCTTATGGCTCTCTTCCAAGCTTAGCCCTAGCTCCATGGATGCTTGAAAATATAGTAACAATCCATGAGAGCAAGAAAACTTTTACCTTGATGGGCATGCTGAAATTGGAGCTTAACCCTAGGTGCACTTAAGTCTTAGCACCACATAGCTTCCAATTGCCCTTTCTTGCCTTCAATTTCAAGTAGCTTTAAGTTTGGAGGTATGGTGGCTATGGAGGAAGTGTGAAGGAGGGTGGTTGCATCCCTTGGTTGGTATGGTCGAATATGAGAGAAGAAAAGGTGGTCTTGACTACTTAAATGGTCAAAAGTACACTAAACACACTTAAGTAGTCTTAACCTTGTCTTATGTTATTTTCCTTGCTACAAGACTATGGTTTCATAGTCTTAATCTCTTGGCCCACATTTGACCATCCTTATCTTACTTTAGCAGCCCATCCTTAGGTGGGATAACCCCATAATTTTACCATTTGACTTAATTCAAAGGCATACACATCTTAAGGCCTACATTAGAACACTTAGGTCCTTTATGCCCATTTGTGTTTTCTTTGTCCTTAGTTGTCTTCTATAAACAATTCGGTCCTTCAAAAGTACTTTCATATCATTCATATCCTTCTCATAACTCTCCAAATCTCTTTTGTGAAAGTTTTTCAATTGAGTACTTGAATTTCCAAAATCTTACAAAAAAGTCCATAGGTTGCTTGACAAACAAGCAATCCTTAAGGCTTTTCTTGGGGGCCAAGTTACCAACTTGGAACACTTTTAAGGAGGTGTTGATCATTGCCTTTTACCCCCCACAGTTCAATCACTATGATGAGAATTACACAATATAATGGTTTTTGACTATTATGTCACACTTGTAATTCTCCCATTTTGTTGAGGCGGTAACATTAGCACTTGACCTAGTGTTCACCATTATACCTATAACCAGAGCCAAAAGACAACACTCACAACAACTTATATGTAGTGATCCCACCTTGAATGGGTCATCCTAGGAAGACTATGGAACTAGAGTCCCACATTAATTGCAGTTGGCTAGTTAATTACTTGTTGTTTTTTAAAACCTTTCATGCATCAAATTATTAACCTAATATGCACTATGCATGTCGTTGCTATGAATTGAATTTTTATTTAAGAAAATAAATAAAAAACATAGCCGAAGTTTATAAAATATAACTAAAACACAATTCAAAGCATAAAGCAAAATGAGTTTAACTACAAGTAATAATAGTGCACGTGCATCATTACACAAGTAAAAACTACTCATACACCCAAATGCAGCTAAAATATTACTTGTTCTAGAGACATCAGAGACTAATTAGCATACATGTGTATACCAAATGCAACTATTGAAATCCGTGCTCCAGTTATGTCCTTCCTTGTGCCACTAACCTCTGTAAGCCACAAACAACTATAGTTAGCAATGAACAACTTAACTAGTAAAACTAGAATCATTATGATGCACTAAGTGGCTTGGCTATAAGCAAAACACTAGCTTTACAACCTTCCATAGTGATAATATCTGTTCAAAAACATTAAAGGGAGTGAGAATCTAAAGATTGCCAATGAGATTTGGGTACTTGCAAAGAAATAATGCAAAGAAAAACCTAAGGACACTCATATATATAATATATGAAATCCATTATAGAACTCATATAGCTTGAGCGCTAACATATGTGTTTACATTCAGTTCTTTCAGACCCCTCCTCATCCTAGTCCCCGCACGGATGTCACCTCATACCTAGTCAGTTCTGGCCTCTAACTCATCCATAGCAACCTTTGGCTTGCCCACGTCCTAGTGAGCTAAGGTCACTATATATCTTTGCCTTTGTTGTTGTGTAAGTGAACATGGTGGATGCTTCTTGCTTGAGTTCTATGGAACTCATTAGGTGTACTAGGCTCCCACTTAGTGCCTCAAGCCATTTGCTCACCTAGGCCATTATGGTACTAAGCCTTAACTCAACTAGGCATACTAGGCTCCCAGTTGATGTCTCAAGCAAATAAGCTCAGCTAGATAACCAAGGTACTAAGCCTTGCCTATTTAACCTACCAAGGATCCACTAAGCTTTCACTTGTGCCTTGAGTCACAACTTGGCTAGGCTAGAAGTGCACTAAGTTTTCATCCATGGTGCTCCACTATCCGCTAGTACTTTGTTCACCCTATCCATGGTTTGATAGTAGCTTATAAAGTTCCAAGGAACTTCTTTGAGTCCTACATTGGTACCTTAGGCCTGAGATTCAAATTGGGCTACCAATGTTGCTAAATGCTTCACTCACACTAATGGCATCCCATTGTAGTCATAGTAGTTCACCAAAGCTAGTCATCCAATTAAACTCATGCTCCTTTGTCATAATGTGCTCATTTCCAAGTGAAATACCATCTCGCCTAGACTAATTTAGAGTTGGATAAAAGCATAAAAGTTGAAGATGTTTCTCTTAGGTTCGTGTGGGCTCTTGAATTACCTTAATCAAATACCTGAGCAAAAAGTTATGGTGAGACTACGACATCATGTCCATGTGGTCAAGTCCTAGCGATGATGTGCTGAAAAATGGTGATGTGGCATTGCATGCAATTTCTCTTGGGTTCTTGTTGTGCCTAAGCAAATTAGGGTCCTCAAAAAGGGTTTCCAATGGTTCCAATAAAATTCATCACAATTAGCACTAAAACAAGATCATGAAAGCTAGACCTAGGCTCAAAGAAGCCTATAAAACCAAGCATAACAAGGGGAAACCATGAAGAACATGTACCCATGTTACGGCCCTCTAGGCAGCAGACCTTCAAAGGTTAGGTGCTACACTCTAGCATTTATAACCCAAGTGTGTCACAAGTAATAAAATCCCGAGAGTCCGAGTGTCGAACTATAAGGAGGTGAATTAAGAAATACAAATTATAGATTTGGTAATAAGGAAAGATTTTGGTGCAAGGTGTGAATAGGTTAAAAACTCAAATTCAAATAAAATAGCTAAGGTTAGGGGATCCACTTTTAGTATATCGGTTATGATTAATTTTAGCCTATCTTATTACTCAATTAGGATCCACACAAAGAAGGTCCCAATCGGGGAATTTAGTTTGTATTAACTTTAATTGATCTTAAAACGCCAATGCTTGTTAATGGGTTCAAGTATCCATCATGCCAAACTTTGTCTACAATAACTAAAGATTCCAACATAGCTAGTAGAGCCATGTTTTATAGAGGGAATCAAGTAGCTTTTGTGCCAATGATTGACTATGATGAATCATGGCTTCCACTTAACAAGAAGGGAAGTTAAATAGATTAAAGAAAAAAATACCGTTAACATTGTGATCCATTCAAATCAATCATAACCTTTATACCAAAAGCTTCACCCTTTCACCCTAGCAAAAGGAAGATTAGTTAGCCATGATAAAAGCAAACATGTAGAAAGATGAAATAAACATGGATTGAAAGATCAAAGGAAGAACAAGAAGAAGAATAAGAAAACACTTGGGTAGAGCTTCGGTATTGAAAACAAGAACAAGAACAAAGGAGAAAATCTAACTTTGATACAAGAACATGGAAATGGCCTAAGCAATGGCATGAATTCATCCTCCCCCCCAAGGTGCTTATTTATAGAGTTTTGGGGTGGGTGAAATGGTAAAATAGTAAAATGTAGGTAATACAAATCAACAAAGGTGGGCTGTAACTTCTTTTAATTTTTTGACCATTGTAGACATCGAATCAGCTATTCCTCAAAGCACAAAACTTGTAGATCTCTTCTTTAGATTCGAATTGGTAGCTTGCTCATTCAAATCGAACATCCGTAGCCTAAGAACGAATGGTCTCATCTATAATTAGATTTTGGCAATGAAAATGATCAAACTAGCTCACAGAATGAAGCAGAGTTGAAAATTTATGTGTTGGCTTTTAGATGAATTTGGAATCACTCAGTTCTGACATCTACAGCTCCATATATGATTTTTCTCGTGAAGGGTCACAAAGTGATGATTTTACCTATATAAAAAAATAATTACTTAATATATATATTTTAATATTAATGAACAGTAAACTGCGTATGCACAGTAAATACGCGTATAAACAGTAAGTCAGTGAATAGTACTATGAATAGTAAAAATGCTGGATAGTAACATGGAGAAAAAACGCTCATAATATAGAAATTAATTATACTCAAAGTGTATAATGATGATTTAAACCCTTAATAGCAATACATTTATGAGTATTCATCACACCCCTCAACCAGGTTCTTGCTAGTCCTTAGCAAGTAAGGCGATGTACTCAATGAATACTCAGGTTTCATCCGATGTTTTCTACTATCAATCTCTATACTATAGATTAGAAACCATTGAAGTAAGGAGCATTAAAATTATAGTAATGAAAATAAAATAAAAATTTCATAATGATTTATGCACATTTCAACCACTCAAACAAGGGAAAAGTGTGAAAGATTATGAGTTACTGAGTGCAATAAGTGTGTGACTGATTATCAGGAGTGTCTAAATGATTTCAATAAATCATACCAACATTTGTGGCTTATCATAATAAATCTAATTCAAAACCATCGGTTTGACGGTCTTTCACACTATTACACTACAAAAGGTTGTTCTTCTTTTTTTTTCTTTGTTTTGTTTAAACTTTGGCTCAAGCCTTATTTGGAAAACCCTGGTAATAGGCAGCCCTTTCCAAGAGTGAACATCGCTTGTTGTTGTTTTTTTTTTTCATTTTCCAAGTCTTTTTAACACTTCTTGGTGTTGTTTTTTCGGTTTTTTTTTCAATTTTTTTTATTCAAATCAAGCTAAGATATGATTCATTAAAAGTCCCAACAGCTGCATAGTTGGAGTATTATTTGAAATCTAAAAGACAATAAAGATTTTCAGTATGTGTAAAAATATCAGTAATTCATAACCTAAACATCCTAATCCGTTGTCAAAGTGAATAAAATTTGACTAAATCTTTATGTCAAATAAGATTTCAAACATGTAAACTTTAATGTAATTCATCACCTCAACAATTTCATCACCAAGCATAGAAATTTTCAAGATAGAAAATATAGATTACTAGTGAGTATGTCATCTTGTACGGGTTCAAAAACCTACTAAAAAAATGTTATGACTAGCATGCCTAATAGGATGCGTCTTAAGAGTAAGATTACTCTTTACTCAGCCATCATAGACTAAGGGCTTTGTCCAAAGGTTTTAATATCAGCATGAGAAAACCTACCTTAAAAGAAGAAAAGAGAAAAAAAATGTGTCAACTATCCCTCCCCCCAACCAGGTTAAGACATTGTCCCCAATGTCAAAATATAGATAAGAAAAGTGAAGAAGAAATTACCCAAAATAGTAGTTATTGAAAATGAAGAACCTGAAATAACTTAAACCAAAATAAAGAAAATGTTGATAGTAAAACTAAAAGACAAGATAAATAGATCCACAAGTTCGATTGCTCTTTTCCACAGTGCTTCATCACAAAAATAAAATGACAAGCAGGGTAAAGGATACTTATGGGATGGAATTGATTGCGAAAAACTGTCATGTCTAGTCTATCTGAATCATTGCTGGATTTGGTTTAGGAACAAAAACTTGCATTTTGTCTAGCAATTCTGCAGCAGTTGATGCATATATTAGGATCCGTCATGCCGTCTCTGAGATAAATATTTCCTGCATAACTTGATCTATAAAAGATAATAGACCTATAAACAAATTGTTAACATTCAATAGCCCAATATGTTTTTAGTGTAGATTAAGTTGGGCCATGGAAGCAATTTGAAAATTTTTTCCCAAAGTGCCAAACCCTCATGGTAGAGCAATAAATGCATCAGAATTACAAAGCATTTGCAACAAATGCTTTTGCAAGTTTTTAACCATGAATTCTTCCCCAATCGTGCCCCTAGAAATCCATTTCAAAGGTGTAGGGATGATACGCAAAACTTGGCTACCCCCTACAGATGCTGCTGTTGCTACACCACCCATTAATCCGACACTACCCCCCATAAACCAAATGTATTTTTCGCTCAGTTAGGACTTTACCCAAATGGTTGGCTACCCTCAAGAACTCTTCATCCTTTATAGGAAAAGCTCCACAAAATACACAAATATTTCAGAATCTGTGAGTTGAGGTTCTTTCCATTTCTATCCTTAACCCTGTGAAAAATGAAAGGAAGAACATGCATTTATAGAGATGAAAAGATAATGCAATGATTACACCTACAGGACCAGGTAGATTATTGTCAGAAGAAAAAGAAAATTTTCAAAAATGACAGCTTGTATGTACAGTAGTTGTGACTGTGGCTCACATCTTCTATTGGTTTTACGTCCAGTAACGGCTTCAACACCTTCTATGAGTCAGGAATTTGCTTCCCATCTAGTTTTCTTACAAACTGGCAAATTCCTAAGACTAT
This sequence comes from Aquilaria sinensis, assembly GCA_005392925.1. Lineage (NCBI taxonomy): Eukaryota > Viridiplantae > Streptophyta > Magnoliopsida > Malvales > Thymelaeaceae > Aquilaria > Aquilaria sinensis. The sequence continues at coordinate 351,769 of SMDT01002141.1, forward strand.
GATGCTCTCGTTCTTTATGAAAAATACTCCATAAACCAAGAAGTTCATGTTGCACTAATTCATAAGAATGTGTCTCAAGAGTCAATCGTATATTATCCAAAGAATTCTTACTCAAGCCATTCTTAATGAATTGTATTTTATCTTCTTGATTATCGGACACCATTCCTAAAGAGCGACATCTAGTATCACAACTTCATCGACGACATTTGTGACAGACTTGTAACCTTTTTACTCTTCACTTTTTGGCATAAGAGCTTTTGCCTAAGCCAGGCATGTGAGACACAAATGCATCTAGGATTTCACCAGCCAAACGAACCTTAGCTTCAATTAACCAATGCACATCTTCAGGGATGCCCTTGTGTATCAAAACTCTTAATCATTCACATCTAGCTTGGTAAATCCTTTTAAGAACATTCATTGGAAGAGAAGAAAAGTATTTTTGCAAAGCAGAAAGAGTAGAATCCATTTTTTTAAGAAGAAATCGAAAGAAGGGAGAGAGAAAGAAATCAGATATTATGCAAAACTGAAACAATTGACTTGAGAGCCACGAAGTACCGTATCCGCCACTTAACTGAGAAAAGATAAAAAGAAAAAAAGGAAAAAATGAAACTTAAAAGAAAGCTATCTAAGAAAAGAAAAATTATTTATATTTACTTACAATGATCATTGTGAGGGTCACTGAGATGAACAACTTCTTCCTGCAAATCATGGTTCTCCAAAAATAATTTAAGTCTTTGTCTATTTACTTTAAATACATTACCCTTTTTAGGATTTTTAATGTTAATGGTCCCATAAGGATAAACATGTTTCACAACAAAACGTCTACTCCATCTAGATCTCAATTTTCCAGGAAATATGTGAAGTCAAGAATTATAAAGCAAAACCTTTTGACCAACCTCAAATGTTTTTCTTAAGGTTGTTTTGTCGTGAAAAGCTTTGGTTCTAGCTTTATAAATTTTTGAATTCTATATGCATCATTTCTCAACTCTTCAAGCTTATTTAGTTGCAACCTGCGCAAAACACCAACATCATTAAGATTTGAATTGAAAGTTTTAATAGCCCAATAAGCTTTATGTTCAAGTTCCATAGGCAAATGACAAGGTTTTCCATAAACTAACCTATAGGGAGACATGCCAAGTGATGTTTTAAAAGTAGTTCGATAAGCCCAAAGTGCATCCGTTAGTTTCAAAGACTAATCCTTTCGATTTGGGTTGACTGTTTTTTCAAGGATTTGTTTTATCTCCCTATTTGCTAATTCTACTTGTCCACTTGTTTGTGGGTGATAAGGGGTGGCAACCTTATGTGTGATACCATACTTATTCAACAAAGATTCAAATGGTCTGTTACAAAAATGTGTTCCCCCATCACTTATTATGGCCCAAGGAATCCCAAATTGACTTAAAATTTTTTCTTTCAAAAATTTAATTACAGTTTTATGATCATTATTTCGACACGGAATTGCCTCTACCCATTTTGAAACATAATCTACTGCAACTAAAATGTACACGAAGCTAAATGATAGTGGAAATGGTCCCATGAAATCTATTCCCCAACAGTAAAAAATTTCAATCACAAGGATAGGAGTCAAAGGGATCATGTTTCTTTTTGAAATTGATCCTAATTTCTGATAATTTTCACAGGTTTTGCAGAATACAGTTGCGTCTTTGAACAAAGAGGGCTACTAAAATCCAGACTGCAAAATCTTTGTAGCTGTTTTCTTTGACGAAAAATGCCCTCCACATGCTTCTAAATGACAAAATTCAATGACACTTTTTACCTCATTTTCGGATATGCATCTTCGGAATATCTGATCAGGACAACATTTGAAAAGATAAGGATCATCGCAGTAAAAGTTTTTACCTCATGCAAAAATTTCTTCTTATCTTGTGCACTCTATTGAGCTGGCATCCATCCTGTCACCAAAAAATTGACAATATTAGCAAACCAATGTACTGTAGTGATAGAGAATAAAAATTCATTAGGAAAATAATCATTTATAGGTGTAGCCTCAGTTGATGAATATGTTGTCAGTCTTGACAAATAGTCAGCAACAACATTTTTTGGTGCCCTTCTTATCCTTGATCATAATGCTGAACTTTTGGAATAATATGATCTAGCGTATCAGCTTTGATTTAGCATCTTTCTTTAACATTAGGTTTTTCAATTCTTTGGGTAAAAGCTTCAACTCAATTGTGTGAATTTTATTTTGCTCTTCAATTTTTGGTTTCCAACATGTGTTTCACTTCACCTGCGAAGAATCAAGCAATTAACACATGTTAGATGTATCCTAATCCTTTTGTATAATCGATTCAAATGAATTAACCAGATAATTTTTTAAAGGATCAGAGATACTTCATTCTTCGATGTGGTTTTTCCCAATAGTGTCAATGATGCAAATTTTCTCACTTTCATTTTTCTTTTCTGGAGGTTGCTTAAGCAAGTTAAAAACATTTAACTCCAATGTCATATTCCCAAATGTTAGCTTCAACAATCCGTTCCTGCAACTAATCAAAGCATTAGATGTTGCTAAAAATGGACATCCCAAAATAACCGGTATTGAATTTTTAATTTCCACTGGCGGCGTGTCCAAAAAAATAAAATCCACAGGATATATAAATTTATCAACTTGGACTAACACATCCTCAACAACTCCTCTGGGCACTTTCATTGATCTGTTAACAAGAAAAAGAGTTACCTCTGTTGGTTTTAACTCACCCAAAATTAGTTTTTGGTAAATTGAATATGGAAGTAAGTTTGCACTAGGCCCAAGATCAAGTAATGCTTGCTCAATTTTATGTTCTCCAATGGAATATGAAATTGTTGGACAACCATGATCTTTGTATTTCAAAGAAGTGTTATTTTGAATAACAGAACTTACCTGTTCGGCCAAGAAAACTTTCTTTTTGACATTCAGTTTTCTTTTAATTGTGCACAAATTCTTTAAGAATTTGGCATAAGAACGTGCCTGTTTAATCACATCCAACAAAGGGATATTGATCTTTACCTACTTGAAAATATCCAAAATTTTAAGATTTTGATTCACCTTCTTAGGAACAGGTAATGCTTCAGGAAATGGAGGTGTAGGTGGAGATTCAATTTGTTATTTGCTTGGTAAAGGTTCAACCTCTTATTTACTCTTATAAGTTGACTCATCCTCTTATTCACAAGGATTAGGAATGGATTTTTCAATAACTTTACCACTGTGGATTGTAATGATTGACTTCAGTTGATCCACAGTTTAACCTTTGGGATTTGGTTGTGGTTGAGAAGGAAATTTTTTGTTCTCCTGAATGTTGAGTGCAGATGCAAATTTTACAAGAGTATCTTTCAAATCAATCAGGTTTTGACTTGTTTGAGCATTGATGGACTCTTGCTTCTCAATGAATGAATACAATGTTTCTTCAAGATGTTTCCTAAAAGGAGGAACATATGGTGCGTACCCTTGAGATTGTTGAAAATTTTGTTAGGTGTGCAAAGGTGGCTGTGACGATTGAGTATGATTATCATCTCTCTAACTGAAATTTGGATGATTCCTCCAACTAGGATTATAAGTTTGCGAGTATGGATTTTGGGTTGGTCTCTCAAAGTTGTTCAATGCATTGACTTGTTCATGGAGACATTCTTTGAAAGAGAGCAAGGTTGGGCAATTGCTAGTGGGATGGTCATTGGTCTCACAAATGTGACAAACAATTTTTTCAATAGATTTTAATTGACCAATTTTCTTCATTTCTAAAGCCTCAACCTTTCTAGCTAGATATGCAAATTTTGCTTTAAGGTTATTATCTTCCATAAGATGATATATGCCTCCACTAGATGAAAGGGTTTGAGTCTTACCTGGAGCCTCATAGGTACTAGTGATGTCCCAATCTTGTGCATTTTCTGCTAGCATGTCTAGGTAATCCATTGCCTCGTTAGGATCTTTATCCTTAAATGTTCCATTAGAAATCATTTCTACCGTTAGTCTTTCCCTAGGTGTCAAACCGTCATAAAAATGTGAGACTAATCTCTATGTTTCAAAACCATGGTGTGGGCATGTGTTAAGTAAATCCTTGTATCTATCCCAACACTGGTAAAAAGTTTCTCCTTGTTTTTGTGTGAAAGTGGTGATTTGCCTTTTGAAAGAATTTGTTCTGTGGGTAGGAAAAAAATTTTTCAAAAATTGTTGTTGCAGTTCCTCCCATGAATTAATGGAGTCTGACCTAAGATTCTGTAGCCAAGTTTTAGCTTTATCTTTTAAAGAAAAAGGAAAATGCTTAAGCCTGATGGTGTTCATGCTCCAATTTAGGTTATTATATGTGTGACGGACTTCTTCAAATTCTTTCAGATGCAAATAAGGATTTTCGGAATCAAAGCCATGAAAAGTTGGTAAAAGTTGAATAATACCTGGCTTAAAATTGAAATTACATGCATCAGCAGGAAAAATTAGAGATGGTGTGCTATTTCTTATGGGGTTCATGTGTTCTCTAAGTGCCCTGGGTCGATCTTGGTCATTATGTAAAGAATGATTATCTTCTTGTTCATTAATGTGTTCAGCCATGTTTGAAAAAGATGAAGATTCGCTTACCAGTCTACGACTTGATGTACGTGACCAAGCTTTCGTATAAAAACAAAATAATAACAAGAAAAATAGATATTGATAAGAAGTTAGGTAAGAGGCTCAGCTTCCATATGATAATAATAAGAAAAATAAATAAAAAGAAAGCAATATGAACAGCAAATAAAAGATAGGAGGCTCAGCCTTCCATATGATGAAAAAAAATGAAACCAAATAAAAAAGAAAAAAAAGAAAAAAAAATTGAACTTGTACTCTAATTTTACTTCCTCGGCAATGGCGCCAAAAGCTTGCTACACTCTAGCAGTTGTAACCCAAGTGTAGGTTGTCGCAAGTAATAAAATCTCGAGAGTCTGAGTGTCAAACCATAGGGAAGTGAATTAAGAAATACAAATTATAGATTTGGTAATAAGGAAAGATTTTGGTGCAAGGTGTGAACAGGTTAAAAACTCAAATTCAAATAAAATAGCTAAGGTTAGGGGATCCACTTTTAGTATATCGGTTATGATTAATTTTAGCCCATCTTACCACTCAATTAGGATCCACACATAAAGAAGGTCCCAATCGGGGAATTTAGTTTGTATTAACTTTCATTGATGTTAAAACACGAATGCTTGCTAATGGGTTCAAATATCCATCATGCCAACCTTTGTCTTAAATAACTCAAGATTACAATATAGCCGGTAGAGCCATATTTTACAGAGGGAATCAAGTAGCTTTTGTACCAATGATTGACTATGATGAATCAAGGCTTCCATTTAACAAGGAGGGAAGTTCAATAGATTAAAGAAGAAAATACCGTTAACATTATGATACATTCAAATCAATCATAACCTTTATACCAAAAGCTTCACCATTTCACCTTAGCAAAAGGAAGATTAGTTAGCCATGATAAAAGTAAACATGTCGAAAGATGAAATAAACATGGATTGAAAGATCAAAGGAAGAACAAGAAGAAGAATGAGAAAACACTTGGACAGAGCTTCGGTATTGAAAACAAGAACAAGAACAAAGGAGAAAATCTAACTTTGATACAAGAACATGGAAATGGCCTAAGAAATGGCATGAATTTGTCCTCCCCCTAAGGTGCCTATTTATAGAGTTTTGGGGTGGGTGAAATGGTAAAATAATAAAATGTAGGTAAATACAAATCAATAAAGGCAGGTGGCAACTTCTTTTAATTTTTCAACCATCGTGGACATGAAATCAGCTCTTCCTCTAAGCACAAAACTTGTAGATCTCTTCTTTATCTTCGAATTGATAGCTTGCTCATTCAAATCAAACATCTGTAGCCCAAGTTATGATTTTTCTACTGAAACTGCTCTTTAGCACATGAAAGAATGAATGGTCACATCTATAATCATATTTTGACAACGAAAATGATCAAACTAGCTCATAGAATGAAGCAGAGTTGAAGATCTATGTGCTGGCTTTCAGATGAATTTGGAATCACTCAGTTCCAAAATCTACAGCTCCATATATGATTTTTCTCGTGAAGGGTCACCAAGTGATGATTTTATCTATATAAAAAAATAATTACTTAATATATATTTTAATATTAATGAACAGTAAGTCAGTGAATAGTAACTATGAATAGTAAAAAATGCATGAATAGTAACCCAGAGGAAAAACGCCCAGAATATAGAAATTAGTTATAATTAAAGTGTATAATGATGATTTAAACCCCTTAGTAGCAATACACTTATGAGTATTCATCATCAGGTAAGACTTGTTAAACAAGTTTGAATCCTTCGTTCAATGCCTCAATTAGTTTGAATTAGCAAATCAAGCATGTCTATTAAGGGTTAAGTGGTTCCTATGTCATTTTGGCACATAAGTGTCACCAGGGGCAAAATGGTCATTTTGTACCCTGAGGTGATAGGTTTGGTATTTGAGCTCATGAGTTGTTCTTTTGGACCCAAGTGATATGAAACCAAAGAGTTGGATTAGATTGCCAAATCTTATGGCACTATTTAGGCATGGGGGCTTTTTGTAAAAAATATAAAAGTTGAAGGAAAAATGGGAGGTTAGTTTAAAAAGATGTTGGAAGGCTTTTGTGGGCACTATTCCTTCATCTTCAACCTCTCAATTTCGTAGCTCTCTTTGCCCTCCTTGACTTCATGCCCCAACCTCTTGATTGTCCTCTTTCCTTGATGAATTCCGGAGCTTTATGAGGTACCCAAGCATACTTAAGCTTTCTTTTGTAAGAAGGTGACCATTTGGGGCATTTTTCTTGATTTGGAGTTGGGAGAGCCTGCAAATCCATAGTAAGCTCTTGTCCCTTACATATTCTGGGTTCCTTGGGTTGTTGTGAGCTTGGTCTAGTGTATGTGAGCTTGATTTGGTGCCCATTTGGTTGAATTTAATTGGAATCGTAGGAACCCGCTTAGAGGAGCCCATTTGGCTTCGATGTGCTTGATGTTTCATGCTTCTCTTCAATTGAGGTAAGGGATTTAGTTTACATACTCCTATAATGCATGTCTTAGTTGCTTGAATGCTGGTTTCAAGTAGTTTGTGAGATATGCATGGTTATGGTGAGGTTTGTGTTGTGATGGACTAGTGGTAATCAAGCTCTTGGGTAGTGCAATTGAGAGCTTGATGCTTGGTTAGTTTGGCATGGAAATGGCCTATTGTAGTTGTTTTAATGGATTGGAGCTTGGCAAGGCTCGGTATGAAGGTTTGGGTGGCTTGGGAGGCCTCCAAACATGCTATGGATGAAGTTTGGAATGCAGGGCTCGGGGGCCTGAGCCTAGGCACCAGGTGGGGCTGTAGCGCCTAGCACCCCATTTGGAATCCGAGAGAAAAATGCTGCTGGTGCCTCAGTGCTGCTTCCCGCGCCTAGGCTCCAACACTCGACAGTATTGACATGCTATAGTATTTCTTCCATAACTTTTTACTTGGGTGTCCGATTGAGGCGATTCAACATTCCACGTGAAGCTAAGAGAAAGATCTACAACTTTAATCACTCAAGGCTAAGTTGGCCTAGGTTTTTCTGTATTTTGCTTCAAAGTGAGGGGGCAATGAGTGATTAAGGGGCCATAGGGTGGAAGGTGACTAATGGTACCTTAGTACCCCTTATAACTCCTTAAAGCAATAGTCTATAGATCAAGTTTTCTTGGGTGAGAGGAAAGCATGAAGAAAAGTGATTTAGGAGGAGCTCGAAGTGTTAGGTTTCGGGAGCCAAGCGAAACGGGGTAAACCGGGTGTTCGAAACTTTTCATACCTAATTTTCGGTTGAGATCTTTCACTCAACTGTAGAGTCGAATCACAAAACCTGAACAGTTGACGTGTTCAAGCTCTCTATGGTATCCACACGAGCCTCACGGGATCACCACGCTTCCACCACGTTCCGGCAGATGCGTTTCTCTTGCGCTCGCAGTGCTAGCTTGCGTCCTCCAAGGAATTGCAAGAGAAGAGTGCGACTGTCCTTTTGGGAGGCCAGGGCAAGGAGACCTGCGAATTTCTCACTTAAATGTTGTATTTATAGTGAGACTCAACTTCCAGGCCTAATGGGTTTCAAAGCCCTAATCCAATTAGGATTTAATTTCGGGCTTAATAATGGCTCAACTCTTGGGCCCATTATTAATACGAAATTAAAGTGAAACCATAACCCAAATAATTAGCCCATGCACTCTAATGATCCAAATAGCTCTATGTGTGCGACCCAATAGGCTCTTATCACGTTGGCAATGATCATAAATCACATTTATGATCATAAGCAATGAGCGGTGTCTAGCAACACATCATTGCTACCCAAGTGACAAGATTGTCGATGATTCGACTAAACCTTTATGATCATCACCGATATATGCCATTGTCCCTTTGTCCAAGATATCAAGACTAAGCACGAGACATGGAATGTGTCACTCTCGTATAGCCCAATCTTTGGTTTCTTGATTACCGAGTAGACCAACTTAAACTGATGACATTGATATCGTATATCAACTCATCCGAGCATGGCCATGCATTTTCTAAGTCTCACTCTATCAAGGGCCCCGAAGATATCACTCCCGTTACATAGGAGGGACAAATCCCATCTTGATCATACAAATCCCTCCGCATGATATGTGACATACCCAATGACCTCCTTCAAGTTCACTCAGTTACGAGCAACAAAGGAAAGTATCAAAGTATGTGACTCACATGTAGGGAACCTTGATGATCTTAGGTCGAAGGACTACATATACCATGATCACTATGAGAATCACTTATGACACTCATATAACGATCCATGTAGTGTTCTCATGGTGGGTCGGTCCAGTACACAAGTTCTCCAACTTGTACCCATATGTAGACTACATATCTCATATTAGTCTCCACATATGCTAGTCATTATGTATTATTGCAACCCACTCCACAATAATACTAGACCAAGGACGTTTAAGAATATCATTATTCTAGGGTTACAATTATGTTTGTTAAGTTACGTAGAAACAAAACAACAAACATAATTGCTGGATTAATGCCTTAATAAAATATCATGACTCAATGTGCAAAAATACAATCATCTCATGATTGGCTTTTGGGCACAACACTAACAATCTCCCACTTGCACTAAAGCCAATCATCCATGTATCTAATACTGATGGACCTAGAATGGCTATCATGCTTTTGCTGCGTAAGGGACTTTGTCAGTGGATCAGCAATGTTGCTATCTGTCGAAGTCCTGCATATCCTTACATCACCCCTCTCGATGATCTCCCTGATGAGATGATAGCGTCGGAGTATGTGTTTGGATTGCTGGTGAGATCGAGGTTCCTTAGCCTGTGCGATTGCTCCATTATTGTCACAATAGAGCTCTATCGAGTCGGCAATGCTTGGAACCACTCCAAGTTCAGTGATGAACTTCTTGATCCAAACTGCCTCCTTCGCAGCATCAGAGGCGGCAATGTACTCAGATTCTGTTGTAGAGTCAGCTACTGTCTCTTGCTTTGAACTCTTCCAGCTCACAGCACCACCACCAATACAAAACACATAACCAGATTGCGATCTAAAATCATCCTTATCAGATTGGAAGCTTGCATCGGTGTAACCCCTTACAACGAGTTCATCTTCACCTCCAAAATTGCCCACTAACACTTGCACTTGAAAAGTCTTAATATAGGTCCAGTACTTAATTTTCCTATGCCAAAATCCCCTTAGTACAAGATAGCTTAACAAGCATGAAACCTCTCCATTAGATAAAGTGTGTCACTATCATACTGTGGCCTCCCAACAACACACCTCTAGCACCCAAGGAATACCCCACACCATGCTCAATGATACCCTAGGTCTCTTCCAACCAAGTGGTCTATTGAGAGTTGTAAGTCTTGGCACACCTTAGAGTATGAGTTCTCAAGGCTCCCCTTAGACGGATCTTATGCTTCAGGCATCTTAGTACATTGTGCAAGGCACATATACACTACTTGTGCATCACAATCCTACTACCCTTGCCACTTTAGAGTCCTTTACACTTGTATTCCTACTAGATAAAATTTCCTTAGTGCAAGTGCCAGAATTGCCAAGTAGCAAACAGTCCTTAGGCCTTATCCGTGTCCTCTCGGCTTAGGTCTCCTAGAACCCAGTAACGAGCTAATAATATGCTACCTGAACCAAGGTGTTGATGCTTCGGTTTCTTCACTCAGAATATCCTTGGTGTACAAAACTTACACACTAAGTCCTCTTCCTTACAAGAATTTAAAGCCTTGATAACTACACATGCCAGATTAACTTCCTGAATGTGTCCTTAGCACATTGCTTCTTGACCACGAACTCTTAACCCATGCTCGAAGCATCACTGGGGTTCTTAGCTGAGTCACACTAAACCACACGATCTTGGACAATTTAGGTATCCTCGGCCCTACCTACTAGACTTTGACATGCCTCTAATGTTGACCTCTCCCTAAGTGTGTGGTAGCCTTAGGCCACCTGTGGCTGCCTGCTGCCCAAGATTGCTAGGAATTTGAGGAATCCTCGGGTTTTGGTTTATAATTATCGATTTTTTTTCTTGTGATAAAAGCTAATGCACGTGACCTAAGCTTACTAACCTATATACTAGCATAAAATAATGCATGAGAAGCTTTAGCATGGGAATTTAAATTTAAAGTAAAACATTCAAAATGGTGGTGGTTCTACACATAAAAACAATTGTAAAATTAGCAAAAGCCATAAACACGTTTTCTACAAGCATCAACCTTATGTACATTATTCAGCTATGTACATGAATCATAAACCAAATCACAAAACTAACCATTGTTGCTAGAGGCATCTAGTGCAATTAAGTACTCGAGCATAACCTACTAAGATGACTATACTAGGCTGACTACCTGAGCTCTACCTCTCAAGCACCCAAAGCCTCAACCTCCCCTTGTGCTTCTAGATCAACCAGTGCTCAAGGTTAATCCAACATAGTTAGTACGTAATGTAACCAATAAACCAACTAGATAAATACAAACTAGCAAGTATAACTTGTACCTGCTCAACTAGTTCAACAACCATCTCAGGTTGCTGGCCAAACCACCCAAACCTGCACATATAAACTAAGGGGTGAAAGTCATAGATTCTCATTAACGTGTCTTCAGGGGTTACCTGCAAAAGAAAACACTAGAGGATAATGGATAACAAATGTCACAAATCTACTATGAGCTCATAACGATCTAAGGCCTAATATATGCACATATACTCGAGTCCTTTGGGAACCCTCCTCATCCTAGTCCTCTCCTAGTGAGTTCTAGCCTCGAACTCACTCTAGCAAGCCTTGACTTGCCAACTGTGCCAGGCTGTCACCTAAGCACATAACAACCTCCCTTACTATGTGCAGGAGTAATCCAAGTCTACTTGGCAAAGCCAAGTTGGGTGTACTAAGGTCCCACACTAGTGCCTCAGGTCTAGGGCTAGGCTAGGCCATTAGGTGTTACAGACCTTTCACCCTTCCTATGGTGAACTATGACTAGCACATGGCCAATCTAGTTTAGGTGCACTAGGTTCCCATTCCAGCTCTTCAGGTTGAAGGCCTAGCTAGGTAACTAGGTGTACTAAACCTTCACCCCCAGGTGTACTAGGCTCCCACTTCAGTCCCTCAGGTCTAAGACTTGACTAGGTGACCAAGTGTTACTAAGCCTCCACCTTCCTTGGTGAACCATGCATGATACTAGGCATGGCACTTGCTACACTTTAATAAGTTGGCCATTAATAGGAATTATGCTTACTCTAAGTGCTCCTTATGTTTCTTAGAACATATTAAGGTCCTGAATGCACTAAGGTAGCTTAACTACCTTGCACCTCAAAGAGCTCTCAATGTGCCCAAGTAACTTAGCTTGAGTTCTAAGTTACCTAGCTACTTAGAGCTCTTAGTGTTCCTCTTGATTCCTCAGGGTATCTTGTACTTAATTAGGTGTTAAGCAACATCCCAAGCCATTCCAAGCTCCCACATTACCCAATCTAGGCTTCCCATGGGCCCTAGAGCTCATATTGTGCCCAAATGCACTTATGTGCCCCTATTAGCCTTATAGTGCCTACTTTGGCCCTTAGGTGTTCCCATTAACTCTTTCTAGTTCTTGTAGCTCTTTCACAAATCTAGGGTAAGTGAAATGCTACCCCTAAATCATCTTACCAAACTACAAGAAGATGTGCCATAAGTTGCCCTCACTAGCTGTTCCATAGTGCACACGCACTACTCTTAGTTAACTAGGCTATGGTTTTAGTTCACCAATGCGAGTTCACCATGCTTCTTGATTAAAATACTTGGTTACTCACTATTAATTCATTTAAAATATCTTAGGGATGACTACAAGCTTTAACTAGGGCACCAAACTACGCTTAGAACACACATGGTTCAATTGTGCACGCTCCATCTTTTCCTTGCTTCATATAATCCACTTGTTACTTGTTCTTCATTCCATTTCCATTTTAAATCTTGAACCACACTTAGGAATAGGTCTAGGATGTTTAGGAACCAATTAGGAACAAAAAAAATCCTATTTGGATAAGTTCTGAAGCAACTATAGCGTTGTAGCGTGAGCCAAGCACCGCACTCCCCAGTTGTGTGAATCTAACTGGAAATTTTTTAGTTCACTGGTGTTGCAGCACCTAGAGCACGACTTGGGCAAACATTTTCTTGGTGCCTTAGCACCAAAACGGTGCCACAGCACCCAAAACTCACTTGGTTCATTCAACTTCACAAAATCTATGCACAATTGACTCAAACTAGTTTCTAACTACTTCTAGGCTTGCAATTACTCATCCACAAGGCCAAATATGATGGAAATGCATTAACATAACAAGGAAAAAAAGAAACCCCTTTACCTCAAACACAAATTATGCAAGATCAAGCAAGTTGAGCACCAAAACCTTCAAGCCGCCACTAAGGATTTCCTATCGCTCTAAAACAATTTCATCACAAATGGCACCAATTCTAGCTCAACTAAGCTTGACCCAACATCAAGGAAGCTCAAGAAACCAAGAACACAAAGGGAAAAAATGTACCTAAGCTCCCAAGAACAAAAAATGTCCCTCCAAAGCTCAATCCACCAAAACTAAGCAAGAGTAAGCTTGCTTTCACTTGGATACTCCATTGGGCTTCCAATTTCACCAAGAATTAAAGAAATGAGTGAGATTTGGGCATGGATTTTGAGGGGAGAGAGAGAGCTATGAGTTGGAGTTGGAAGGGACGATGAATAGTGAAGGGAAACCTTTCCCAAATTGGTTTAAAACCAACGTTCTACACTTTGGCCCTTCAACTTACTTAGTTTTGACAAAAGAACCCCACTTCCAAATAATGCCACTAAGTTTGGTGATTCTATCCCCACTTTGGTTTTTTGTCACTTGGGTCCAAAAGAATTACTTTTGAGCTTTAAAACCAATCCTATCACATCGGGATGCAAAATGACCATTTTATCCCTAGTGACACTTAGGTGCTAATTGTGTTTGAGAAGCCTTTCTAATCCTTTCTACTTGCTTGCAATGCAGGACAAAAATTTAGTAAGGGATTTCTTACCTTGTAACAAAGCTTTACCTGACCATCATCGATCCAATAGTTGGAGGTTCGTAACAAAGTGTCTCAGGTTGTCACTACTACTAAATGTGTCGATGCCTTCTTGTCATTATCAATTGCTATAATCACATAAGGACAACCTTCACTTCTATGTCTAACTACTATACCATGAATTACACTGTGTTGTCCTCTCACTGGAACGATATTCAGCTATGAACCATTCCTAGGTGGGAGAACTAACTTAATCACTTATCTTAGTTCACCACATAGGGAGGGGGTTAGCCATGATAAATTCCTCGGGTGGCTTACTTGCTACAACTCCACCTATTGCATTAAGTGTTTCCTATGCACCTTGGGGTAGTACTATCCCGTAAAGTTGTGAGCCTTACCCGCTAGCCTATTATCCAATCTTGTAAGTCATTGGCCCTTCCTTTATGAGGCACTAGGGTCCAATGAAACTTATACTTATTTTGGGCTTTCAAATAACTTAACCCAAACTTCTCCGACTATGGTTTCAACCATCGTCTTTCCTTTACTCTAGTGAATTTCAATAGCTATCAAAGTCACAAACATGACCACTTGAGCACATTGTATCTATCTTAGACTTGGCACTTTTAACTTTTAAGAAAATTACTTAGCTAGGTGGGAGATCACACTACGTCTATTTTAGGTCATCTCTTGACTAGTCATAGTCAATTCTTCTTCATGGGTCTGCTTAACTTTACCCTGGAGGGTCTAGGAAAAGCTTTCTCCTTCTTAACATCACTTGGTCACTCCTAACCTTTGGTTCAACTCTCCACATCTTCTATGGCACTAACAACAACCGATGGCTGCCACGACTTGCTCGGCTCCATTTAGGGCTTAATGCTTCATTTGCTTGACTAACCCTACTGGTCGGGCACTTTTCCTCCATAAATTACCTCAATGACCCTTGACTCCATTTAACTTTAGGATGATAACTATGAATCACCAGCTATCGTTCGGTCTATGGTAGTTGTTCATCTTGCCCAAGTTCTCTTGCTACCACCTGGTAGCTGAGATGAATGCTTAGCAACTATTTCACTCATATTGGCTATAGATTAGGGTGTATGGCTAATGGGTGAATAGTTCTATCAACCCATCTATCCCCTGGATAAGTTCCCGACTCCTCGCCTCTTTTGCAGTTTCCCCATGCATTTCATCATTAGAAACAAAAAAGAAACTTACTTGCTTACCTTTTTAGCTTCTGACTAATTGCTCAACAACTTGGCTAGTCTAAGGAACTCATCTAGTTACTTAGCCAGTTCTTTATACTGCCTAGGATAACTAAGCTAACCTACAAAAAAATGTAGCCTATGGAACCTTAGAACACTTCCAATATAAGCCGTTCAAGCCTCTACTCGTGTGGTGTTGCACAAAAGCAAACGAGTCTTAGGGTTCTGGGTATCGCCACAACATTTAGTGCATTTTGAGTCCTAATGCACTCGGGTCAACCTGTAGACCAAAACAAGAATATTACCCAACATGGTAACAAAACTATACCAGTACACTGATGCTAGAAACTACGAACAATGAAATCATACTACTAGTGAAAGGTTAGGAACTTACCTTACACTAGCCTCGACGTAGTCACGAGTCCACTTTTTCTACTCATCAAGTGTGGCACCTGTATGGTGGTTGCCTGCCCCAACCACTTAATTGGCCAAGGTAAAAAATCCTGAACTATTGCTCCGGTGTACTAGGTCAACTTTTTATGGCAACTATTACTGGGGACTTGTTCCTAGGCCAACTTTATCTTAATAAGCCCATGACCATCTCTAGTCTAATGACCATTTGGGCCACTAAAGTCAGTTTCCTTGGTGCAAGACTTACAGCTATGTACTTCTTGCACCTTAGATGTAAGCCTTGCTTTCCTCATGATGCATTGTTGATCTTTAGCGATCTCCTACACTATGCATATATTGTCCATGCTTCGCCTAGGTTAGGTGAACCAACCTTCACCATGCTTATTCATGCCATAAATTTCACTAACTTTCTATGGAGAGTCAATGGTTTACCAAACCGCATGTCGGTAACTCCACAACCATGCTTATGGAGAACCCCCATAATGCTAGCTTAAGGCCTTAATGGTTTTGTCCCTAAGCTCCTTCTTTCATGGAAAAATGATATGAAAGTGCTCATTTACTCTGCTACATAGTGTGCTTGACCAAGAGTTCTCTATCCCGGTCAGTGCATCCTTGTTTCCTTTCACAGTAGCCTAACCCATCTATAGTTTGTGGGTTCAACTTTTGACCTTGTAGGCCACTCCCCACCTTGGAGCTTTCACACCCTCTTAGCCCTACGGATCATGTTGCTTACGTCATTATGAGGTCCTGAAAAGCTTTCCCTAGGTTGGTCATCATATCCCACTACTTGCACCAAGGCATTTGCTATACATTGGAGCAAGCCAAATTGCCTACCCCAATATGGCCAGACTAGACTACCAGGATCCATCCCCGTGCCTATGGCATCCAAAACTACACCTGACCTAGTTTCACAATCACATCCTACAACCAAAGCCAAACAATGCACATAGAATATTCATACTACTAGTTAGCACTAATTATCATAGCACAAGGACAACATCTTAATCTTAGTTTTCCTAAGCCTCCAATGAATCCTAATCGAGTCCAAAGCCTTACTTTGATACCACATGTAGTGACCCTTCCTCAAATAGGGTCCTCTAAGGAAGACTATGGGACTGACATCCCACGCTAGTTGTAATTGGCTAATTATTTACTTGTCCTCATTTAAAACCTTTAATGCATCTAGTTATTAACTTAATATACACTATGCATGAACATGCTTTGACTTGAATTTAGTATTTAAAAAATAAATCAAAACATTATTGTGACTCTTATAAAACATAATAAGTCATAAGTCAAAGCATAAATCACAATGAATTTATTTATATGTAATAACCACGCATGTGCATCATTACACAAGTAAAGACTATGCACATGCTCAAAATCAGTAAAAATACTACTCAATCTAGAAACATTGAAGGCTAACTAGTATACATACATATACAGAGGAGTCATTACCAGGATCCAAGCTCTTCTACGCCTTTTCGTTTGCCAGTAGCCACAACAAAGTTGTAAAACAACTATAGTTAGTACAAAAAACTTAACTAGTAAAACTAGAATCAATAAATGATTCACTAGGTGATTACCTACATGAAGCATACTAGCTTGACAATTTTCCAAGGTCACTGGCTGCTTATAGATACAATCTACACAATAACACTAAAAGGTGTGAGAATTTGAAGATTCCTAATAAAGGATTTGGGTACCTGCAAAGGAAAAAAATAAAACTTGTCCAGAAAAGCATGAGGCCACTCATTTATATAATTTATGAGATCTATTGTAGGCTCAATGCAGTCTGAGAGCCAACTTATGGACATATATTTGGGTTCCTTGTTGTCATAACCCAAATTGCCTTTAGTTTATTTGTTCTATCTTTACTAACAAGACTATACAATTCAAACATGCACAACAATCAGATACTATGACAATAACTTTCATAACCAGTAAAATGTCTTTTACTAGTTCTTATAGAAATGTTGTTTTTGGAAATAAAATTTATAACCCTTAATTCTATTGTTAAATTAAGCTGAAACTCGGTAGTTATGTTACTTGGTCAATAAGGAACACTACAAAATTAAACAATTTGAAAATAGTTCCCTTAAACCATTTTTCAACTACAGGTCAAGCAAAATTAGAGAATAGATCTAGCTCTGTTTTGCTTAATAAACAGTCAACTTGGAAGTATGTATAACTCAAGCCAAACCTAATTAGTTCACATGTACAATCCAAATACAATTACAGCACATGGCCTATACACCTACTTGACTCAGAAGCCTAGTTCCTTATCTAACTATGATAGGACCATTTTCAAGCTCAACTTCCAACTTTCCAGTAACATGCCTTGCAAAACCACCACGGTAGGTCTTGTACATTATTCTAACAAGCCAAACATATAGTGAAACAGTAGTTTAAGGACATGCCATACTTGAACATTAAAATGGCAGCAAATAATACCTAACAACTATCCATATTAGCCCTACACAAGAAAAGGAGTTAGCCTGCTTGTTCTTCTCTTGCATGATAATAAGAAGGGTTATGAGTTCATTGAACTCAGTAAGGATAGCTTATTAGTAACTTAAAAAATTAAACTAGTCCAAAGGCCTTCCTGTAAGCCTGCAAATACATGAAAACAAGTACTACATACACATAACATATAGATAGCAAAGCAAAAATATAAACAAACTACATTTAGGTTAACACATGCAACCAAGCAAAGAAAGCATGCAACACATTACACCTCTTATTCACCAAATGGTCCTAATTCAGCCCTAAGGCCTTAGCATATGGTCCACCATTAGGCACACCCGAAGGCACACAATACACATACCAACCTATGCACATTGTGCTAGAGCTTACAATATGGCTAAGGTGCTGGCCTTGCACAGGGAGCACTAGAAACCCCATCCATTTACTACCTGCCTATCATAAGCTAGCTTCAACCCTAAAGCCTACCAAAACCATAGCTTAAGCTTCATATTGCTCTTGAGCACCCTTCCTAAGCAAGTTAGAACATGAGGTCAATTAACTTTCAAGTTACCTTTTATGGCATAGCTTTATTCAGAGCAACATCTTTAATTCATATACTGAACATGAAAGACTAACCAAATTAGCTAATCTCTTATGAAAACCTTTTCGAGTAACATGATCAGAGCCCAAAGAAGCTTCAAAGTGCCTTGTTGGTGAAGTTAGCCATAAGCTCCTTCAAATCCAAGGAAATTTCTTGATTTTTCTTCCAATGTCTAGCAAGACCTTCATTGGTTTCGAGCCATCCTTTTCCTTGCTCTATTTTGACATTAACAAACCCAAAATCACCAAATGAATCTGGTCAAACTTGCATAGAAGTGGAAGGTGACAAATGTTCCATAAATTGATTCAAATATCAAGATTGATACTTGACATTCTTGCATGCATCCGATTTGGTCTTCCAAGTAACAATTTTTTCATCAGAACTCCCTACTTAACAAACACAACTTTTACTTGGTTTACAATTTAAGCCCTCTCTAACTTTATAGCTGCCAATTCAGTCCTTAGGGGCTAGATGCTTAAGCAAATTAATAATAAAATTTTGATCCCAATGGCATAAGCACCACTTCTTTTACTATCTCACCATACTAACAGCCTCCTCAGTAGACTTAATCATCCAATATAGGACTATTTTGGCGAATGAATTAAGTATAAGACTATTTATTTTGGTGGGTGTGACACTTGAGACCTCTCATCATCCTAGTCATCACATGAGTGTTACCTTCATGCCTAATGAGTCCTGGTGTCTAACTTGCCCCTAGTAAGCCTTGGTTTGCTGACATCTTAGTGAGCTAAGCTTACTAAATATCCTTTCCTTTGTTGTTGTATAGGTGAACATGTTGGATGCTCCTTACTTGAGTTCTAAAGAACTTATTAGGTGTACTAGGCTCCCACATAGTGGCTCAAGCCATTGGCTCCCCCGGGCCACTATGGTACTAAGCATCAACCAAAATAGGCACACTAGGCTCCCGCTTGGTGTTTTGAGTTGATAAGCTCAGCTAGATCACCAAGGTACTAAGCTTTACCCATTTAACTTACCAAGGATGCACTAAGATATCACTTGTGCCACGAGTCATATCTTGGGTAGGCTATAGTTCATCCATGGTGCTCCATTATCCACCATTACTTGGTTCACCTTATCCATGGTATGACACTAGTTTATTAAGTTCCAATGAACTTCCTTGGTTGCACTAAGATTCCATATTGGTACTTGGGCTCGAGGCCTCAAATTAGTCTAGTAATGTTGCGAAATTCTTCACTTAAACTAATGACATTTGATTCTAGTCATAGTAGTTCATCAAACCTAGTCACCCAATCAAACACTTGCTCATTTGTCATAATGCCTTCACTTCCAAGTGAAATACCATCTCACCTAGATTGATTTAGACTTGGTAAAAGCATGAAAGTTGTAGATTTTTGACTTAGTTTTGCATGAGTTCTTGACTTGCCTCAATTGGAAACCCGAGCAAAAAGTTATGGCAAAAATACTATAGCATTTCCTTGCTATCAAGTCCTACCAATGTAGCACTAGAAAATGGTGAGGTAGTGCTACAGGCAATTTTTCTTTGGTTCTAATTAAGCGCAACAACTATAGACTCACTTTCTTCCATCTTGTGACGTTTCCAAGGGCCATACAAGGCCCTCATGTTGTTGTCCAAAGCTCCAAACCTTTACATATGATTGCAATGAAACTTCCTATGCCATTAAAACTAGACTTTGGGTGCTCAAAATCAATACATGAAGTTTTGAACCAAGCTTGTCCACCATGAACAATCCACACAATATTTGATGCAAGTCTCACAATTTACTTAAACCTACAAGCAAGTAAGCTAAGAAATACATCAATGAAGTGTGTAGACTAAACTCTTTACCTCAATTGAAGAGAAACAAGCAACGTCAAGCACATCCAACCAAATTGTGCTCTTCAAAGGGGATTCTTATGGTTCCAAACAAAATTCATCAGAATTGGAGCCAAAACAAGCTCACACAAGCTAGACCTAGGCTCAAGGAAGTCTAAGAAACCAAGAATAACAAGGGGTAACCAAGAAGAACACGTGCTCAAGCTTGTTAGCCATGGAAAATATCCCCATAGAGCTTAGAATAACAAGGGTAACCAAGAAGAACACATACTCAAGCTTGTCAACCATGAAAAATACCCCTATAGAGCTTTTCACACCAAAACTATGTAAGGGCAAGCTTCCACATGCATGGCACATTAATGGGCTTTTGATTTCACCAAGAAATGATAAAATGGGTAAGTTTTGGGTAAAAATTATGGTGGTGATAGCCAAAGGCTATTGCCTCCTCGGTAGTAACTCCCTGCCAAAATATTGGCCGAGGAGTCTGACGTCACCCAAGAGAGGATCTTTTTATTGACCTCGGAAGGTGTGAAGTCAAACACTATGAGCTCGAGACTTCGATTAGCTCGTCAGGAATTCCGAGGATAACACCGTCTCCCTCAAGGGGCCAAACTGACCGTCTTCGGGTAAGAAAGCCATCTCTCTGAAGCAAGGAAGAATCTCCCCGAAGGCAGAAGCCCCGAAGAGGATCTTCCCCGAACAAGAAACACCTGAACAAGGGAATCACCGGACTATGGGTATAAGTCCCGAAGAAGGTGTTCATCAAGGGAACTCCCAGAACTATGGGATAGATCCCGAAGGAGGTGCTCGCACCGAAGGACGGGATAGAATCCGAAGAGGGTGCTCGCACCGAAGGGCGACCTCGCCCAGGGGACCTCGGGAGTACGGTATGAGCATTTAAGGAGCCTCTGACATGTCACCCACAAGCCCTACACGTCACATCAGAACGGCGAACTGACACGCCGCAGCCGCCCCAGTCCTGACACAACCTGTCCGGGTCCAGGGCTAAAGGAGGCTGCAAACGGCTGCCTGTCCCCTAGGTCCAAAAGTACAGATCAAATCCGACCGAACACGTGTCATGATCTGAACGGACCAGCTACTCCTATAAATACTAGGAAATGGGACTGGGCAAAGGATGGGCATTTTCCTCCCTCTGAGAAAACACAAAACAGGCAAGACACTTGATCCCTTAGTGTTCTTCCTCCACTTTCACTTAGAAAACTGACTTGGGCGTCGGAGGGTCCTCCCCGGAAAAGCAAACCGGGGACCTCCTAACCTCTTCTTTGAGCTTTTCAGGCACACTCAGCTGGGAAACCAGAGCTCCAGGCGCTCGCCTCCTCAGGAAGTCTCCCCACCTGTCAACATGACAACAAACGAAGATGCCTCGGGGCATCATTTGGCGCCGTCTGTGGGAAACTACTCCCAGGTAGCTGTTGTCAAAACTCGGCGTTCGAAGGACAAAGGACTCCCGAAGTCCCCATCCGCGCCTGAGACCCAACCAGCTACCGAACAAAGTCCCCCAGAGACTTCCTTGCCTGAAGAGGAACGCCCTCTAGTCATCACCATGGGTTTTTTATGAGACTTTCAGAGGTCTGTTGTGGCTGAAATGACACAACAGATAGACCGAAGGTGGCCGCAACCAGCCCAGGCGCAAAAACCCACTTCGCCAGCACGACCTCGGGAGAAAAGCCCAAGGGCAACCCATCATAGCTCGGGAAGTGGGGAGCCACGGGAAGAGTCCTCGACAGATAACTTGCCCCTCGGAGCACGGCTGGCGGAAAGAGCGAGGTCTGAACGACCCGAAGTCCTGTCCAGAAGAAGCTTGTCGCCAGAGGCAAGGTCCCCCTCACCTCGGTACCGAAGTTGCTCCCCGAAGAGACGGCAACAGTCCTTTTACCCAAGAACCTCCAAGCACCAGGAAGAGGAGCCCAGTGCCACGCTCCTCCTGGAGAAAGTCTTGGCAAGACTGGAGAGAGAGGAACAGCAGGTGGCACGCAAGCCTGTTTGGGCCAGGCTAACTGAAACCGTCTCTGGAGATGAAACTCCTTTCGCCCGAACAGTGGTCGAGGCGGCCATGCCAAGTGACTTCAGGCTACCTCGGCTAGAGACCTATGAGGGTCGGACTGATCCCCAGGCCCACCTAACAAAGTACAAACGCAGCATGGTGCTACACGGGGCTGATGATGCTACACTCTGCAAGTGCTTTGAAGTCACCCTCGCAGGACCAGCAACTGCCTGGTACAATTCCCTGCCTCCCGGAAACATCAGGGGGTTCCAGGAGCTGTCCACAGCGTTCACCCAACAGTTCATTGGGAGCAAGCCGACGGCGAAGATGCCCGTCCAGATGTTTGACATAGCACAAAGAAACGGGGAGACCATCCGTGACTATGTCGAGAGGTTCAACAGAGAGGCCCTCAGTGTTCCGGACTTTCGTCCCGAAATCCGCATCCTCGCCATGACGAGGGGCCTCCGGAGGGATTCGCACTTGTTTTATGAATTCTCCAAAGATCCCCCGGACACGCTGGGAGAATTCTACCGAAGGGCTGAACAACATATGACAGCCGAAGAGCTGAGAATGACCGGACCGAAGGCTGACCATATTCACGCTCGTGGCGAAGGGTCCAGCCAGCAAGCCCGGTGTCCAACGGAACAGTTAGGCCGACCTCGGAGAATGCGAGTAGGAGGAAGGAAGCCCCAAAACTTTACACCTCTGAGCACCACGAGGGCTAACGTCCTCATGGCGTTGGAAAAACAGGGGGCTCAAATCCAACGACCGAGGGGCATGACTGCTGACAACAGAAGGAACATGAAGAAGTTCTGTCAGTTCCACCGTGATCACGGTCATGACACCGAAGACTGCTTTCAGTTGAAAAAGTACATTGAATCACTGATAAAGCAGGGCCAGCTTCGGCGTTATTTGAGAATACCTTCCCCGAAAGGGAAAAAAGAGGAAGAAGGAAAGCCCGATGACGAGGATTACGATTCAGACAGGCGAAGGAACCGAAGTCCGAGAAGGCGTCCTCCACCTTCGGCAGGAGTAATACAGACGATCACAACCGGGCTTCCATCCTCGGAAAGGAAAAGAAGGGCCAGAGAGATAGCGGTGATGGAATATCAGAGCCCGACGAAAAAATTGGCCCGCGAGGATGGCTCCACCATCGTATTCCCTCATGACGATCCATTGCTAATAATGGCAAGGATAGGAAACTGGGACGTCAAGAGGGTACTGCTGGACGATGGGTCAAACGCAGACGTCTTGTTCTCACATTTGCTGCCAAGCTTGAGCGTATCCAGGAGTGACCTCAAGACTGTTACTTCACCCACGTTCGGCGTAGGACCATCTGAGCTACCTGTCCTCGGGTGGATCGACCTCCCCTTGATGATGAAAGGAACTTCGGAGAAAGGAACTGCTGAGTTGTTCGCCTCTACCATGGCAAGGTTCATAGTCATGGACGTTCCTTCGTCATACAACGCCATCCTCGGCAGACAGACACAGGGAAATTTGCACATTCGCCCTGATGTAAAGTACTTGACCGTCACCTTCGCCACCAAAGAAGGAGACGCAAAGATCTTCATTGATCAAGGCGAGGTGAGAAAGGTGTTCGTCAGAGCACGAAAGGCTCCAGCAAGCAACCTAGCACATGCTGTAGAAGCAAAAGAGCTGGAAAGGGGCGAGGCAGAAGATCCCACAAAAGCGGAAACAGAAGAAGTAGAGCTTGTCCCAGGCCATAGTACCCGAATAGGGAAAAGCATGGCCGAAGGAGACAAGGAAAAACTTGTATCTTTTCTGCTTGCAAATAAAGATCTGTTCGCCTACTCGCCGAAGGACATGCCAGGGGTAAACCCTCGCGTAATCCAGCATAGCCTCAAAGTGAGTACGGAAATAAAACCTGTCCGGCAAAAGAAACGGAGCATCTCAGCTCACAAAAGCGAGTCCAGAAATAAAACCTGTCCGGCAAAAGAAACAGAGCATCTCAGCTCACAAAAGTGACTTCGTCAAGACCGAAGTCCAGCGTCTGATAGACGCTAGCGTTATCCGGGAGGTAAACTACCCCGAATGGCTAAGCAACGTAGTAATTGCCACAAAAGAAGGAAGTAGTAAGCTCCGGATGTGCATCGACTTCAGAAATTTGAACGATGCTTGCCCGAAAGATTCATATCCTCTTCCGCCAATAGACCAACTGGTAGACTCAACTGCCGAGTACGGGCTCCTAAGTTTCCTGGACGCTTTCAGTGGGTATCATCAGATAAGGATGGACCCCGAAGATGAAGAGAAGACTGCCTTCATCACCGAGGGAGGAACATATTGCTATATCAGGATGCCCTTCGGACTCAAAAATGCAGGAGCCACCTACCAGAGGCTGATGAACAAGGTCTTCAAAGACCAAATGGGGAGGAACATGGAGGTGTATGTTGATGATATGATAGTCAAAAGCAAACTGCCTGGCTACCACGTTGCAGATTTAGAGGAAACCTTCCAAAAACTCAGAGCCTTCAGGATCCGCCTTAATCCTGAGAAATGCATCTTCGACGTGACCTCGGGAAAGTTCCTTGGGTACATGGTATCCGAAAGAGGCATCGATGCTAACCCCGAGAAGATTAAGGCTCTGCTTGAATTCCGAACTCCTGCCACAGTCAAAGACGTGCAAAGACTCACCGGAAGAATAACCTCTCTGAGCAGGTTTATTTCCAGGTACGGAGATAGGTGTCGACCCTTCTTCAAAGTCCTCACAAAGGCAGCAAAGATGGAAGGCGACCTCGGAAGGAATGGTCATCCTTGGGATGAAGATTGCCAAAAAGCCTGGGAAGAACTCAAAGTCTACTTGGCCAGCCTGCCGACCCTGCGGCAACCTCGGGAGGGAGAGCCCCTCGTATTGTACCTCGCCGTCACGAAAAAAGCTGTGAGCTCGGTCCTCGTGAAAGAAGAAGGGCCAAAGCAATGGCCGGTCTACTATGTCAGCAAGTCCCTGCATGGCGCCGAAGTCAGGTACCCTTTGCTTCAAAAAGCTATATATGCCTTGGTACTTGCAGGAAGGAGGCTACGGCCATACTTTCAGGCTCACCCCATTATCGTCCGAAGTACCCTGCCTCTACGGGATGTTATGAGGAAAGTTGATCATTCGGGAAGGCTTTCCAAGTGGTGTATAGAGCTTGGCGAACACGACATCACGTATGAACCCCGGAAAGCTATAAAAGCTCAAGCTTTGGCAGACTTCATCGCCGAAGTACCAAACACCGAGGAGGGACATTCATTTTCGGGCGAAGACGAGCCAGAATGGACGTTATATGTTGACGGGGCCTCAGGATCCGAACACCAGGGAGCTGGAGTGATTATCAGAGGCCCCGAAGGCCTAGAAGTAATGAAGGCCATCAAGTTCAGTTTCAACGCCACCAACAACATGGCCGAGTATGAGGCCCTCATAGCAGGATTACGCCTGGCCAGAAAAATTGGCGTGAGAAACTTGAAAGCCCATAGTGATTCCCAGCTGGTGGTCCGGCAAATGGCAGGGGACTATGGCGCGAAAGACCCGACCTTGGCGAAATACCATGAGTTGGTAACAAAGCTTATTCGGGAGTTCGACGTCGTGAAAATCGAGAACGTACCCCGACGAGAAAATGCTGAGGCAGACTGTTTGGCGAAGTCCAAAACTTGCACCGAAGTGCTAAGCCACCCCAGCGTCGCGGTGTTAAGCATAGCGACCTCGGGGAAAGGATGGAAAGAACCAATCAAAACGTATCTCGCAACCAACACACTCCCCGAAGACCCCAGCGAAGCCGCAAAAGTGCGAAGGCGCTCCGGACGTTTCTTCTTAATTGGAGAAGAACTATATCGGCAAGGATATGCAAATCCACTACAGAGGTGTGTTAGTGAAGAGGATACTGAAATGATCCTCGAAGAAGTTCACGAAGGTGCCTGTGGTTCGCCACATCGGAACCGACGCCCTCGGAACCGACGCAGCAGTGATACTTCGCCAAGGATACTTCTGGCCTACCCTGAGAAAGGACGCCAAGCAGTTCGTCCGGAAATGTGGTAGTTGCCAGAGACATGCGAACATCCAAAGAACACCCTCGGAGTTCGTGACTGCGGCAGACTATCCTTGGCCCTTCGCAGTTTGGGGCATAGATCTCATTGGGCCACTCCCAACGGCGCCTGGAGGCGTAAAGTTCTGCGTAGTAGCAGTAGACTATTTCTCTAAGTGGGTCGAGGCAGAACCTCTGACAACTATCTCGGCAAAAGAAGTGCAGAAGTTCGTATGGAAAAACATCGTATGCAGATTTGGCATACCGAGGGTACTCGTAGCGGACAATGGATCCCAGTTCATAGACAAAGGATTCCAAGAGTTCATTAGCGACCTCGGGACAAAAATGCACTTCGCCCCAGTAGCTCACCCCCAAAGTAATGGGCAGGTGGAAGTATCTAACAGGACCATAAAAGATGGTCTGAAAAAGAGATTAGGGGAAGCAAAAGGGAAATGGCCAGGAGAACTCCAAAGCGTGTTATGGAGCTACCGAACGACACCCCGAAGAGCCACAGGGGAAACGCCTTTTTCACTGGTCTTCGGTACAGAGGCCATCATCCCTGTCGAAGTAGTACAACCGTCAATACGAGTCCAAGTGTTCGATGAAAAAGGAAATGACCTCGGTCTGAGAACCAAGCTCGACCTCGTCAGTGAACACAGAGAAGTAGCCGAGTTGAGAAGAAAAGCTTTCCAGCAAAGAGTGGCAGCAGCCATAAACCTACGCGCCAGGCCAAAAGGAATAAAGAAGGGAGACCTCGTTCTCCGAAAGGCTGAATTTGCACCCCGAAAGCCGTCCCACGGGGTACTTCGCGCAAATTGGGAAGGACCCTACCTGGTACTTGCCGAAGTACGAAAAGGAGTTTATAAGCTCGATGATGCCGAAGGCATAGAATTAAAAAATACTTGGCACTTAGAGGCCTTGAAAAAATTCTATGCCGAAAAAGTTCGGTGGGAAAGTTGTATTGCACAAGTTGCAAAAATTTGTCTAAGTAAAAAGTTCTGAAGAAGTACAAAACAAGAGTCTCACGAAAGCAATCGCCGAGGAAAGCAAAAGTAAGTTTTTCCGAAGTCTCTTGAGCGAATATGTTCGGGACAAAGGAAAGCAAGAGTTTGGTTTTCCGAAGTATCTTGAGCGAATATGTTCGGGACAAAGGAAAGCAAGAGTATGGTTTTCCGAAGTCTCTTGAGCGAATATGTTCGGGACAAAGGAAAGCAAAAGTATGGTTTTCCGAAGTCTCTTGAGCGAATTATGTTCGGGACAGAAGGAAACAAAGGAATCTGGCAAAAAATACTTAGCCAAATTTTTATCTATTGAGCCAAAGAGTGCTTACAGAGAAGAAAGTTGCTGAAAGACTACAAAAAAGAAGAAGAAAATGAAGGCAAAAGGCCCTAGTACTAAGGAACCTCGGCGTCTTGAAAACTGCCAGCCTCTGTGCTTTTGTCAGCAGCCTTCGGCGCCGGGAGAGAAGGAGGCAGTTTCAAGTGCTCGATCTTGGACCAAGTCCACCGAGGCTCCTTGGGGATGTTCATGCCTTCCAGGAAGGAGAGGTCAAAATCTGGGAACTTCTGCAGAATTTGGTGCCGAACAAGACAGAAGCCGTCTTGAAAGCCCAACTTCGTCATATCATCGGACTCCCGCTTCTTGACCGCCAAATCCGCGTAATCCTTCTCCAAATCCTTGAACTTTCTCTTCAATGCCTTCATCTTCTTCTTCTCTTCTGAAGGCTTCTTCAGAGATGCGACCTCGGCTTCGAGCTGGGCCTTTTCCTCGAGCGTCTTCGCAAGGATTGCGTCACTTTCTGACTTATCCTTTTGAATCGTTTCTACGATCGAAGTTAGCTCCGCCATCCGAGAGCCGATGTCGGAAAGTTTCTGGGAGGTGCCTTTCTCAAGTTCCTCTTTCTCTTTTATGAACCCCTCCCGAAGTTCAGCAATTTCCTTCTCTGAAGACTGCTTCAGCTGAGCATTGTCGGCAGCCAACGCCGAACACTGGGCCTTCGTCTTGGTGTAAAGGTCCTAGAGTGACGCCCTCCTTTCTGACTCTCGCGCCACCCGAACACGGAGCAACCCGGCATACCCCATCAGCTGCAAAAAAAGCAAACAAAGGGAAAATGATGCTAAGTAAAAAGCAAAGGCGAAATTGACACTGAGGAAACAGTGAAGCGTACCTGGGCGGCATGTTCAGTGAGTTTGGCGGCCAAAGAGTTGTCGCCTGGGTAAGCCGCCGTAAGGGCCTTGTAAGAGGCCTCAGTAAGCACCCCTTTGCACACCTGCCTGGCCATCTCGGGACAGTCCTCGGAGTACATATTCATGTCCTCCGTGAACGTCCAGAAGGGCTCCTTCGGAACTTTCCCTGCTGGGACTTTGGCATCCCGAAGGGCCCTCTTGCGGGCGTGTTCGCCAACCCAGTCAGGAGCGGCCACCTCCGCTGCACAACAAGGCAGAAAAATTGGTTAAGGCCAGAAAACCCTTAAGGATTTACAAAAGAAAAAAAAAGGTTCTTCGACAAAGTACAAACCTGCTGGCACCTCGGTAACGTCGTCGTCAAGAATCGACGTCGCCTCAGTAGAGATCCCCTTGCCTTTTATTTGGCGCCGTTCCTCGGCAGAAGGGGTCTCCTCCCCATCGCCCTCCAGAAGAGCATGCAAAGGCGTGGGGCTTTGAGGAAGGACGTCGGAAGAAGGGGCGTCGACAGAAGGAAGCTCGGGCAAAGGGGCAGCAGGGTCTTCGGGCTCCTCGCCTACCTCCTCCGGAATTTGCGGAAGAGAGGAAGGAGCAGCTTTCTTTGCCCATTTGGAAGGAGGGCCGGCCGAAGTCTGCTTCCGCCTCCGAGAGGCGGCCTTCTTTGTCTGTTCGCCCCTCTCAGCCTGCCCGGTAAAAAGAGCCTTGTTGAAGGCAGCCGCGTCGTCGCCCATCTCTGAAAAAAGAAAATGAAGATCAGTGTAAGTCCAAGATGAAGTTATGAAGGGAAAAATGAGAAGGTAACTTACTCTCATAAAAAGACTCATAAGTCTCATTCCCCCGAAGGAGTTTCACGAGCCAGGAGTCCTTCCCCGAAGAAGCCGGTTTCGGCATGTTGAGGTCTGTCTCATGCTCCTTTACCACCTTGAGTTCCCGAAGGACCTCTTCGGTCATGAGCCTCCAGTTGATCGGAAAGGGGTAAAGGGCACGAGGAGAGACCTCGGCAGCCCAGTCAGAGACGGCCCGGATGCGCCTGTCGAAGTCCTCAAAGATAGGTGCTACGTCGGCGTCTAGCAGTATCTTCGGGTCAACAACATCCATCTTGAGCCTCCCCTGAGCCCACTTGGTCGGGACGTGCGACCAAGTCTCCGACTTCTTCAGGAAAAAGAATTTTTGTTGCCACCCTCGCCAGCTGTCTTTGGTGGCGAAGGTGAACGTATACTTTTTGCTCCCGGATCCCCGAGGTAGCATAAAGTAGAAGCCACCCTTCGGGACCACGAAGAGCTTGTAGTACTGAAGAAAAACTACAAAGTGAGGTTTTATTTTGAAAACGCCGCACATACAGAGGAAGGCGTTGAAATAGCAGTACGAGTTCAGTGGGAGTTGGTTAATGGCAATGCCATGGAAGTTGCAGAACGCGCTAACCATCTCCGGGGGGGGATACCGAAGTCCGACCTTCAGTTGGGCTCGGAAAACGGTGATTTCATCACTTCGGTTGGAAAAAGGAAATTGGTCAGGACGGGGCAACCTCGTCACAGAGTAAGAGGGTAAGAAAAACTTTTTCTTCCACTTCGCTAGTTTTGCCGGAGTAGTGCAGCAAGGGTGAGAAAGAAGAGGTTGCCAACTCTCGGGAACAGGCATGATGAAAATGAGTTCGGGAAAAACAACGAAAATGAGTTCGGGAAAAACAACGAAAACGAGTTCGGGAAAAACAAAGAAGAAGCTTTGAAAAAAGCAAAAGGACTAAAACCCACCAAAGGTCTTGCCGAAATCTGGATTTCTGGAAGCCGTCGTGAAAAGTGGGCGGAAAAACGCCTGAAAAAGGAGAACCGCCGCGGAAAATCGGGAGAGAATTAGAAGGCAGAAGAAAGCAAAAGCAGAAGCAAAAAGAGGGTTATGACAGGGCTGGTATATATAGGCCGAGAAGGCCAGGTGAACCGTCGTCATTAGTACCCCTCGGAAGGCGAAGCGTCGCCATAACTGCTAAATGCGCCTGAAAAGTCGCGCCTGCCGTACTCAGTGCATTCCCACCCAATAATAGTGTGCCATGT
This sequence comes from Aquilaria sinensis, assembly GCA_005392925.1. NCBI lineage: Eukaryota > Viridiplantae > Streptophyta > Magnoliopsida > Malvales > Thymelaeaceae > Aquilaria > Aquilaria sinensis. The sequence goes on from SMDT01002141.1 coordinate 382,031, forward strand.
GTCGGTCATCGCGCAGCAAACGTGCCACGTGTCGTCCATCACGTCGAGCACGCCCTCTGACACCATTTGGTCTAGAGGCGCCGCCCTAGACTGACTCTGCTGGACACAGGATGCAACGCATGAGCAGACCTATAAAGGCAAAAAAGTAGGTTACCTCGAAGACACCAAAAGACAGCCTGTGACTTCGGGCAAAAGGTCTATCTTCGGTACAAGGTTATCCTATTTTCCCTCGCCATGAGGACACCAAGAGACAGCCTGTGACTTCGGGCAGAAGGTGTATCTTCGGCACAGGGACAGCCTATCTTCTCGCACCTCGAGGACACAAAAAGGGCTGCCCATCGCTTTAGGCAGAAGAAGGCGTCTTCGGCGCAGATATCACAACCACAGGACCCGAAAACCGATGAACCGAAGTTTCTCATTTTCAACTTTTCGGAGGGGGGCCTGTGATAGCGAAAGGCTATTGCCTCCTCGGTAGTAACTCCCTGCCAGAATATTGGCCGAGGAGTCTGACGTCACCCAAGAGAGGATCTTTTTACTGACCTCGGAAGGTGCGAAGTCAAACACTATGAGCTCGAGACTTCGGTTAGCTCGTCAGGAATTCCGAGGATAACACCGTCTCCATCGAGGGGCCAAACTGACCGTCTTCGGGTAAGAAAGCCATCTCTCTGAAGCAAGGAAGAATCTCCCCGAAGGCAGAAGCCCCGAAGAGGATCTTCCCCGAACAAGAAACACCTGAACAAGGGAATCACCGGACTATGGGTATAAATCCCGAAGAAGGTGTTCATCAAAGGAACACCCAGAACTATGGGATAGATCCCGAAGGAGGTGCTCGCACCAAAAGACGGATGGAATCCGAAGAGGGTGCACGCACCAAAGGGCGACCTCGCCCAGGGGACCTCGGGAGTACGATATAAGCATTTAAGGAGCCTCTGACATGTCGCCCACAAGCCCTACACGTCACATCAGAACGGCAAACTGACACGCCGCACCCGCCCCAGTCTTGACACAACCTGTCCGGGTCTAGGGCTAAAGGAGGCTGCAAACGGCTGCCTGTCCCCTAGGTCCAAAAGTACAGATCAAATCCGACCGAACACGTGTCATGATCTGAACGGACCAGCTACTCCTATAAATACTAGGAAATGGGACTGGGCAAAGGATGGGCATTTTCCTCCCTCTGAGAAAACACAAAACAGGCAAGACACTTGATCCCTTAGTGTTCTTCCTCCACTTTCACTCAGAAAACTGACTTGGGCGTCGGAGGGTCCTCCCCGGAAAAGCAAACCGGGGACCTCCTAACCTCTTCTTTGAGCTTTTCAGGCACACTCAGCTGGGAAACCAGAGCTCCAGGCGCTCGCCTCCTCAGGAAGTCTCCCCACCTGTCAACATGACAACAAACGAAGATGCCTCGGGGCATCAGGTGGATAGGGAGAGCTACGAAAATGGAAGGATGAAGATGATGAATAGTGTCTCCCAAATGTCCCAAATTGGCTAAAAAAGCCATATCTTCACTTTAGCCCTTCAACTTTTTTAGTTTTTTTGAAAAGACACCTTGCTCCAATTGTAACACTTGCTTAGGCAATTTTGTCCAACATCATAAATCCCTCATTTCCAAGTGAAATACCATCTTTCCTAGACTAATTTAGACTTGGATGAAAGCATAACAGGTATAGATTTTTCTTTTACATTCGTATAGGATCTTGAATCACCTTAATTAGACAACTGAGAAAAAGATAAGGTGAGAATACTAAATCATGTCCATGCTATCAATTACAAGTGACAATGCACCAAAAAAAGGGTGATGTGGAATGCAGGCAATTTCTCTCAGGTTCCAGTAGTGCCCAGCTATAGCAAACTTGCTTCCTAGCCTTTTGGTAGGTGTCCAATGGCCTCCCAAGGCCCTAGGGACATTGTCCTAAGCTCTAAACCTATACGTATGACTACAATGAAACTTCCTATGCCATTAAAACTAGACTTTGGGTGCTCAAAATCACTACACAAAGTCTTGAACCAAGCTAGTCCACCATGAACAATCCACACAACATTCAATGCATTTCTCACTGTTCACTTAAACCTTGTAAGTAAGGAAGCTAAGAAATACATCAATGAAGTGTGTAAACTAAATCCTTTATCTCAATTGAATGGAAACAAGCAAAATCAAGCACATCCAAGCAAATTGAGCTCCTCAAAGAAGGTTACTATGGTTCCAATAAAATTCATCACAATTAGCACCAATACAAGCTCACTCAAGCTAAGCCTAAGCTCAAGGAAGCATAAGAAACAAAGAATAATAAGGGGTAATCATGAAGAACATATATCCAAGCTTGCCAATCGTGAAAAATTCCCCCAAAGAGCTCTTCACACCAAAAGTATGCAAAGGCCAAGCTTCAACATACATGGGCAAGCTTCCACATGCATGAGCACACAAATGGGCTATTGATTTCACTTAGAAATGATGGAATGGGTGACTTTTGGGGCAGAAGTCATAGAGGAGCAATGAAAATGGACAGATGGAGATCATAAATAGTGCCTTCTAAACATAAAAAATAGGTTTAAAAAGCCATCTTGTCACTTTAGCCCTTCAACTTCTTTAGTTTTGCCAAAAAAACCACATGCTCTAATAGTGACATTAGCTTAGGCAATTCTATCACAACTCTTGGTTTCTTGTCACTTAGGTCTAAAACAACAATTTATGAGCTTAAATACCAAATCCATCACTTTGGGGTGCAAAATGACCATTTTGCCCTTGATCACATAGGTGCCAGAATGACCTAGGAACCATCTAACCCTTAACAAACTTGCTTGACTTGCTAATTCAAACTAATTGGGACATTAAAGTAGGGATTTTCACATAATTGACAGTTTTACCTGGCCACTATGGGCCCATTGCCTGGAGGGCTGTAACATTATAAGCAGCACTAACTACACTTATCATAAGGAACACTTGGATCTTAGTTCACTTATTGCCTCTACTAGGACCATTGACCTGCTCTGAGACCAAACTGTCATGGAATAGGGTCCGAGTGCCCTGAATTAATTAGCTCATGGGCTCTCAAGGGCCATGATCCCACTTAGTTACAATTGGCTAATTATTAGTCGTCGATAAATTAAAATAACTTATATGCAATTAGCCTACCTTACAAGAAGATATTCATGCGGTTTTGTCCTGGTAATGCACCTCAAATAAATAAACCAAGAAAAATTTGCTAGAGAATTTAGTTAAAAACATATTTAAAACCCGCCAAGACAATAAAACACTAGTTACTTAAGCTTTAAGTAATAGTTTGTGCACACTCTTTAGCCCTAGCATGCACCTAATAGTAACTCAAGTGTCGTATACCATAATGCATCATAATAAAGGAAATATACCAGTACATAAGGTGCTTTATAAAAATGAAAATAAGCATAATGAAGATCCATCACTTGAGCCCCACATTGAGCTATCAAGCTCCAAGTGCTTTTACTTATCCTTATGCAACCTTTAGCCTTTTAATTTTCAAGGCATAAACACTTAGTTAGCATATGAGTAACTTAAAATCATAAGGTTCCATGTAAAATAAGTACCTACAAAATAGTGAAACTTAGCCCACAACTATCCACTTAGTTGTTAGGCCCAGAGTCAGTACCTGTACAAATAAGCCTAATGGAGTGAGTACGTTACTATACTTAGTAAGGGGTCCCTTGGTACCTATAAGAAAACTTAAGCAAACATGGAAATATGGAAAGTAAACATCCAAGCATCCAACAAGTAACCATGAACAAGAAAATAATAATAAATGCAATGCATGAGTGAATGATATGCAACATACAACACTTAAGACTTTTTACACCTTAAGGTGTGTTGGACTTGTTGTGAGTGCAAATGCCAGAGGTGCTTAAGATACTAGCCAACTTATCCCAAATCCTTTATCTCTATTAAGTCTCACTTATGGTTTTTAGAGTAGGTTGTCACCCACTATCGTCACTTAACTATCTTTCCCTTGTTTATTGTATGGAGTAATGAATTTAGTGGCATTACTTCACCAAGTTTTTTGAACTTGGCTTAGGCTCCCTTAATGGACTTACTTAACAAGATTCATAGCTTGGTTGGGACTCCTTTAGGTCTTACTCTAGTGCCTTGGGGTCCATAACCTAATATTTAGGGCATTAGATAAACCGAACCACCCTTAGCCCCCACCTAGCACCTTAATATTTCCTTAAGGTAACCTTACTTATCCACCAATGTTAGTCCTCTTAAACCACCCACTTAATTACCCTACTTAGTTGATCCATAATATACCTTGAAAGTGGATTAGAATCTTGACTGGGGCATGCCTTGTTCTTAGGATAACTTAGAAGGCTATTAAATAATAATTAGGTGGCACATAGGATGAATTTTTGGGGGAGCAATGCTTGATGTGATCGCACCCCATGGATTGGTATGATTGCACCTCCATTTTCATTCCTTTGCTAGAAATGGTGCAATCATACCAGTGCAAGTAGTGCAACTGCACCAACCTAGTGGTGCACCCACATGGTGGATTTTATGCCCTCTTTTTGCCTTCCATCCTTGTTTGTTGCAATCCCACCTTAAAGGCACCCAAAATCTCATTTCCAAAACTTAAATTAATATCAAATGCATCAATTTAACATTAATTAACTTAACATTTACCTCAAATTTAAACCAAACAAGATCAAAGCCACTAAGAACACATAAAGAACACTTGTGCTTCATTTGTTTCTCTTGATTTCCAAGCCTAATTCCAAGCAAAATAGGCATCACAAGCACTAAATTAAGACCATACCTAACCATATTTCAAGATTAGAACCAACTAAACTCTTAGATAAAACATACATTAGGGTTTGAACTTAAACTTGAAAAAATGAGCTCTAAAGCACCAAATGCATCAACTTCTAGTTAAGGCCTTAATGTAATTGCTTTGTGACCATTAGTTTTCATAGAGAATGGAGCAATTTGAAAAAGTTGGAGATTAATGGCTATGGAGGAAATGAAGGCATGAAAATGGCTTGGGAAAGATGATGAATAGTTGTTTTGATTTGTCTAAAAGAAAATCTCCACCTACTCCCACTATCCTTTAACCTTGTTTCCTCCACCTAATTAAAACAAGTTTTAATTTATTGTTTTTATCACTAGCCCTATGTCCCCAACTATCCCATTGGTCCCATGGACAAATTTTCTCCTTGCCATGGTTATCACCAGCCTTCTTCGATGCTAGAAGAGGCACAGTAAACCTCATTCTTAGTTAGTTCATTTTAGTCCTCTAACTTTCATTCTTGGTTCCAATGGTTATAGTAACTTATGGCCTTTACTTATTTGGTCAAACTTACTTACAGGACCTTATTTTCATCAAAATTATAGCCAAGGCTTTCACTTGGGTCAAAATTATTGTTTTGCCCATTTTGCCCTTTGGTGCCATTTCCCACATATGAACTCAATACAACCTTACTTACCTTACTTTTCTTGTTAATAAGAAGCTAGTTTAAGGCATTTAAATAAAAATACTTTAAATAAAAATACTTTAATTAAACATACTTAACAGGTTAAAGCAAGTCATGAACTAGAAGAGCCTTAACACATCAATTTTTATTTCTCCAAATATGCACCAATAGTTAAAACTAGTTCAAATCTATCTCTATTGAAGCTCTTTAGGCCGTATGAAAAATTTCCTAGATATGTGGAGTGCCAACATGAAGGTCTTGGAGACCAGACTCTCAAAGAATTCTTTATGTAAATAGGCAGAAAAATAACACATGTTGAATATACTCATTTTTTGTGCTATATACCAGACAAGTGCATTGATCAAGTACTCGTTTATGCTTAGAGATTTATAAGGGTAGGAAGAGGATTTGAAAGTGCTCTTTACCAAAAATTACACAATTTAGGAGAAATTTTCATACGCTTAAAGGCTCTCTATTGTATCTATTCATGTGTAGATAAACCTGGGTAAGAATGAATAGTACTATGTTAGGCATGGTTTCCCAATCAAATTGTATAAATTCCTTTTGTCCCTACACCCTGAGTATATACATCCAATATAGGATAAGAGCTCAGTGGTATCTGGACAATGTGAGAGACACCTTGTGGGTGAAACATGGAAGATCAAAGTGGAAGATTCCAACCAAAGCCATCTGGCATTAATCAATCGGCTATAGTCCAATGTTCCAATTTTGGGGTAGGAACTGTAACCAATAAGAAAAAAGGTGAAGCAACTACACATCCATTACAACAAATGCTCATTGAATGGCAGTCCTTATTTGCCATAAACCGCTTGCCCAAAGAAGAGCACAACCCATTACCATTGCTTTGAAAATGTGTCATGAACCTAGAGAATCAAAACTATATAACAATGATGTTGAAGGATAGTATAAAGCCTTCATAACACGAAAGGCCAAAGAATCTGGATGATGATAGATTTTCCAACATTGATTTAGTATCAATGCAATGTTGAAAGCTCAAGATCAAGAAAACCTTGGTCACCATTCAACCTAGATCAGCTCATTTAAGACCAAGAGCACTAGTGGATTGCTCATTGATCAGCCCAATGACACTAGAGGAAATTTGCCATCATAAAGTGTAAAGATTATATAATAATCTTAGAAACAAGAAAAAAATTCATGATTGATGACGGTGTAGCATGCCTGACTGATTTAGTAATACCTTTCTTCTCACCTATGAGAGCAATCAAGCCTCTCATCCTTTTAGTTGTCGCCAAACTTTATCACATAAAAAATTGAAGGTTGGAACTTTTTGCCTACCCAATACAAAAGGATATCAAGATACCTATCTTCTGCTTGTAATTGATTCTTGATCCCAATAGTATTTTTTTTATCAATGCACATTATTGTGGCAAGACAGTGGCACTAAAAAAGATCGATAATTTTGAAAGATTCATAAGCTAGCTTGAGGCTTGATGGTATTCTTCCAATAGAGTTAAAAGGAGCCTTCATTCATTGACTGAAGCTTGTGCAAAAAAGGTTAATAATCATAAAAATGAAGATGGGTGATAGATAGACTTTCCTAATGGTTGCTCTATAGTGGGGGTTTATGGGGGCAAATGGCCCACTGAAACTTTGTAATCCTTTGGCTAGCTATGTACATATTTTCAAAGAATAGGTCATTGTCTGTTATTTTTACCTATATATGCCTTCATAAACTTTTTGAACTTTTAAAACTTTAGGATATATGAGTAATAAGTGCATTAATGTAGTAATTATCCTATCATTTTACCTTCAATTGTTAATCAACAAGTAACAGCTTAAGAATTGACTTGTAATTAAGCCACTTCCCAATCTCTCTTGTTTCTTTCCCTTGTAATCCCTAAATTTCAATCCTAATTACTATTTTCAAATTAGACACCATATGACGGACATAGTAAAGGATTATGAGAGTAAGTAAAATGTGTCAAGTACATAGTAAAGGATTATGAGAGTAAGTAAAATGTGTCAGGTAGGAGACAAGAATTGAGTGGCCTTACCTTTGATTGTAGCTATCACCTTTCATTGTACGATGTATGTCCAAGGCTCACCGATCATTGCTATAACTAGGGGTCATAGACCCAGTTGGCCAGTGATATATTGCACTTATTGTCCTTACTAGTCAATGTATTGTACTTATTGATGATATAGTTTTGATTTTGCCCTATAGGAAAAATTCCTACTGTTGCCACTTGACTTTCTGAACTAATAGACACCTATAAGGAGACCTTGTGTCATGGTAGAATGTAGGATTGATGACAGTCCTTCAATGCAAAGCAAGAACAGATAAAGAGAAAATATATCCCCTTGTTGAACAACAAGTGGTGGCGGAAACATGTCAGTGGGAACTCCATTGACAAGGACCAAATACCTAATTGTTAGGACACATTTCATCATCGATTCCACCCATGGCATTGCAAAACCCAAGGCTATCATCATTTGTTCAAGAAAATTATATTTAACACTATCATAAGCCTTGGTCATGTATAATTTTCGTGTTATATGCTCCATCGAAGTATCTTGAGATGGTTGTATATAATGACACAGTTGAGAGCAATCATAGGATTGTCAAACAAAACTCTAGCTAGGACAAGGGCTCCTTATTCCTCTAAAATAATGCTCGATAGAATCTATTTAAGTCTATTTGCAAGAACTTTAGATAAGATCATATAAATCAAGTTGCAAAGACTAAACAGCCAACATTTAGTCACTTGTTTAAGATCGATTGCCTTAGGAATTAGGAGAATATGTATGTCAGTCAAACTAACCAGCATATCACCACCATTTAAAATCCTCAAAAGACAATGTGAAACATCTTCTACTACATATGATCACTATTATTTATAGAATAAAGGAGAAAAACCATTTGGGTAAGGGGATTTGTGAGGGTGCATCTAATTAACAGCTTGCTTTAGTTCCTCTAATGTGAACAAGCATAGTAGTAATTCATTCATCTCCTCTATAACCTTTGGTGTAGCTCTTGATATAATAGCAACAATGTCTGCCGTTCCTTTAGAAGAAAACAGCCGGCAATAAAACTCCAAGATATGAGTTTGCATGTCACTTGGCTGAGAGAGATATGTATCAGAAGTATCACACAATCCTTGTATATGTTTCTTCCTTTTCCGAGTAGCAACAGATTGATGGAAGTAGCGAGTATTATGATTCCTAGATTATGGCATAGAGTCTTAGATCATTACCGTCAATAGGTTTCCTCTTTTTCTAATATCCACTGGCATGTGTAGATGAGCCCATATAGGACTTTAACTTGTGCTCCAAGTCTATAATTTGGCAGGGGAGAGAACAAAACTTTGATTCATGAGAAGAGGAAAGACGTGATTGGCACAAAGAGTGTTTTATTACCATTTCCATGGGCATTTGCAATGCACTGTACTTTCCTATTGGATATATAAGAAGTTAACAATGAAAAAATAGCCACCAACTAAAAAAAAGGTGTTGGCAAAGGAAGAAAACTAACACCATGGCTGATGGTGGAAAAAGAAAACATAAAAGAGAAAATACAGGAAAGCAATGGAAAAACTTACAAGGAAAACAAAATTATGCACAACAAGTGGATCAATGCTGAAAGATGAAATTGGTCAATGCAGGAAAAAATTAATAGAAACAAAAACCCAAGAAATATGGACAAAGTAAAGCAAATACTTGAGAAAAAATCAAGAAAAAAGCAAGGGCAAAAAGGGATCACGAGATGGATTTTATTGGTGAAGACCGATGATACACAATGTAAATAATCCTCCATATTCTTTTCAAAAGTTGAAATGAGACAACTGATTTAGAAATTGAGGAATGAACAATGACATACTCCACTAAATTAAGAACACGCTTTTATAAGTAATTAATCCACTTTAGTAAGGATAAAGATCCAAATTCTTTGAAGACAAAAATCTAAAGAACTTAAAGTACAAGGTTGGAGAATCCAAAATGAAAAAAGAACAAGTCAGACTAAAAAGAGAATTTCTATTTGACTAGCATGGGACATTTGAACGCATAGGTTGTATTTCACATTAGTGTTAGTGATTAACATTAGAGCTTTGAAAAAACTATTTAAGAGAAATTTTTAACTTTTAAACTTCAGCAGTTTCATCTTCACCATTAAATGTATTATCTTAACTCTAATAATAACCACAAAAACTGTTCCTAAAGGTCATAAGCTTGAAAAGTCTAGGAAATGTGATGAAAACAAGCCAAGGAGAGAGATGCACAACTCTCAACCAAGATTTCTTATAGAGACTTTTGCTACGAGAAAGTAGCTATAGGAAGCATAAGCTCCATAAAGATTAGCTAAACTTATTAAAAGTCATAGTATGGATCCAATTGCATTAGAAAGAGACTAAAAAAATGCAATGTCAAAATATCATCATCATCCCATCTGAAGTTGACGATGAAGGGAGGCCAAAGTCTTACTTTCTTCCCAAAGAAGACATTGGCCAACTGATTATAGAAACGAGCAAGAAAAGTTAACAATGAAGGGAATGTTTTCCATTATCACAACCCAAATCCCCGAATTTTGTGAATGCCTATTACAAATAAAAATAAGTCATTTTATTGGATTAAGTCAACTTAGGTTAAAATGAATTGGAAAAGTCTTAATACTCCCTCTCTTATGTATGCCCTATCCCTATAATTACTCTTTTATCCTCATAAAATTAAAAAATCTTAACCATGTCCTTTCCCTCATATGAGTGTTCTGCCAAAAACCTCATCCTTTCCATTATTCATGATGGCAGTAGGCTGGGTGTTGACTGAAAGGTGCCGATGATACCCGACAAGCGTCGGTGATCCCTGGATGAGCGATGGCACAATCTTTATGAGTAGAGAGGACAATGGTAGTATTACGGATAGCCATACCCTTAAGCTTAGTTCCAAAGACAAGGAGAATAGGCGTTGACAAGAGATAAGAAGTAGGGTTGTAGCAAAGGGATTTGGGCAAGGAGTGGGGAGCGAGAGATTGGGAGGCAGGTGATGGAGGTTGCATAGTTTGCGGTGCGGCTGGGAGGCATTGATGCATGTGGCTAATTAGAGTTAGGTTTTAAGCAGCAATTATTTTTTGATCCTTGATCTTTTTATTGTTTTCAAATTGATCCCTCACGTTTTTCCATACACAAATACATGTGAAAATGATACAATCAACATTATGAAGTTATATGCAAACCAAGGTGGTCAAAATCAAGGTCTAGATTATAGGATCACATGATCTTATGATCCCGATCCTACAAAATGTGTTAAATCATTGTAGGATTGCAGGCAGCATAGAATTACATTGGATCACTTGCAAGATTGTAGGGTCGGTAGGATCATTCAATCCTACCAATCCTAATTGCTTTTAATTTACAGTAGGTTTAGGATTGTTTTTAGCCCAAATTATAAAATTTAAACAATATGCAACTGGGCTTGTCAAGTGGGCTGTATCTATTGAACTCAACTTCTTAAACAAAGGAAAACTTAAGGTACTAAAATAGGAGCAAATTGAAACAGAGAGTTGAATCAAATTTGAATCTATGAGTTACATTAATATTTGTGTTGTATTTAACTATTTATTATTGTTATGACAATTAAACTTTATTTGAGTTTTCAATATAATTGGTCTTTTACATGAATTATATTATTTAGAAAAAAAGTTTTAGGTTTTGGTAGGATCTTACGATCCGCAATCCGATGATCTTGGCAACTTTGATGCAAACAGATAGTAATATAAGAACAATTCTAATATCACATTGTAATATAGATAAACAAATAAGCATAATCATCCTAAAATATAATCACATATGTAGAAAAAAAAAGAACTTATTTGTACAAACAATCTCAAACTCATTATTATTCATGTGTAAAATTTTATTTATTTACATATATGTGACATACCTCTGACCTTATTTTGTAAATATATATCATATGTTTTGTATATATCAATCACTTATTTGTACGTTGAGTTTCATACATATCTAGCATCTGACTTCTACATATCTCTATTTTTGGAGGGAAGTGGGATTATGTCACACATCATTTGTACATGTCTCTTACTTTCTTTGTACATCGAGTTTGTACATATTTGGTATCTAATTTGCACATATCTCTAATTATGGGGAGACACAAGATTTGATATGTTTACACTTATTTTATGCTATGAAAGGTGGTATTGGAATACAAATACAAATAAACACAAGGGGTAGGGTGCACATTAGACTTATCCAAAGACTTCCATTAGACTTGGGCATTGGAGGTTGCTCCCAAGAACAACATTAGTGAGTCTCTTTGCTCCTTTTGAGTCTTTGTATGATTACCATCACCCTTTTTTTTTCCTCCGTTGACCGCTTTCTTGGTGGCTTTGCGACATCCTCAAGTTTAGTTTTTTGTCATTATATCAATTTATTGAAGTTGGTTGTTCTCATAGATGCACAAGGAAATTTTATTTTAAGTTTCTAGTGTTTCATTGACCAAAAACTTATACGGTGGGGCGACAAATATGTGACATTAATAATAGTGCTAAGCCTTAGCGTTTGCTAGAGATCATATTTATTGATACTATATTGAGTAGGGTAAATTACAAAAGCCCTCTTGTGGTTTGATTTAATTTACATTCCATTTATTTTTAAGAACCTACATTTGCCCATTACTTATTTTATAATATTTGACAACTTCTGAAACCTTAAATTAAACTATTTGATAACTATATTCCAGTAATTTCAAGATTTTTTGTATTTTTTTCATAACTAATTGACCTTTGAAAAATACTGATATGCATTTACAAAAAGAAAAAAATGATAATTTAAAATGTTTATTAACTATAAAAAAAATATTAAAGAGACCAACATTACTGGAAGATAACTATCAGACTATTTAAATTATAGTTTTAGAAGTTATTATATGACAGTATAAAAGAACTAGGGGTTAAAGTGTAGGTCTTAAAAAATGAAGAGGCAAACTGTAGGTTAGGGCAAACCTCAGGGGATAATTGTAATTTTCCCTAGAATGACTGGCTAGAGCCTAGAGATCAGACCAGTCTCGCACAAAAGACTGGTTTTTATTATCGAGCTTGGTACCTAATAAGAGAGGATCTCTACTGAGAATAGAATCCCTCATTATAATTACACTTCTAGGGGCGTTGGTTAAGAAACCAGAACTGACATTCTTTAGTAGCTTTCCCACAACAGGATTCTTGTACACATACTTATGAATTTTCAGGCAAAATATTGCCTTACTGAAACAATCAGCCAAGTAGGATACTAGGATCCTAATTCCAGTTTTGGAGCTCAAACATGTTTGTAATATCAATTCACATTTGTGTGCAAAATCTTGAGTTCAAATTCTCCTCCAAGCAGAAGGGCAATTAAGAAGTGAGCCTTGGCAATAAAAGCCATCACTACAGAATTCCCTTCTTCTTGCAATCTGGGACACTGGTTTCCAAATCCAATTAAGCTTCCAGGAATAAACTTAACCCATTTATAGGGTTTCAAAATCAAATGATGAACCTTAAAGAGTTCCTATGCACCACCAAGTAAATTTCAGACAGATAAGCAGTCTTGGTAATTCAGTTAGCAGTAGGAGGTTGCTGGGATCAGAATTCTGACTAGTACACCCCAACAAGATAAGAATATGATATTATACATGTATGCTAAACTTCAGGTTTAAAATCTTCTTTAAACAAAAGTCAACTCTACGGTCAAACATTTAGCAGTAAGAGCTGATTTTGCAGAATTTTAGGTTTCCACAAAATAATAGGAAAGTTTTCCATTCTTGATAAGTTTCAATCATAATTCCAGACTGCCATATAAGCATCCAGTCATTTCTGATTATTCTGGCTCAAGGTCAACATCTCAGTCAACCTTTGACAGTCAAATTAAATCTGCAAAATTTCCCATCCCTCTACAATTTTAGGATCTTGATTTCTTAATCCAGATAGGCTTCAAATTATGTTTCAGGGTCTCATGTGGAATTTCACATCTGTTTGATGGTTTTGGCTTAAAGTCAAAGTCATTGCCAACTGCAGCCCAAGATGGCCTCAATCTACACCACTTCTTGTAGTCTGCTTCCTTCTAGTGCTCAGGTTCGGCGATTTACGTGGGCTATAAGTCCACTGAATCATTTAGTGGTCATTAGGGCAATTCAGTATCAGCCGCTCACGAATTAGTAAGCCCTTGGTGCAAAAACAAGTGATTTCCTTCTATAATACTACTTTCATGAGTCAGTGGTTGAAGTGAAGTTCCTGAGATTAAATCAATGATTTTCAGGCAGGCACAAATCCAAAGTTTAGGGTTATTGGTGCTTGTAAAATTTTAGATTCATTGCCTTCTTAATTCTAGAAGTCAACCATAAGGTCAAAGTAGGCAATTTGGATTGATTCTGTAGAGTTTCCCCACATAATGTCTTCTAACTTCTTGTTTCTTGTCCCATACAAGTTTCAATTATCACTTTTAATTTACCAACAAAGCTTCAGAGATGGCTGGTACTCCACACCAAAAGTCAACGCATGGTCAAAGCTTTAGATTCAAAACTAATTCTGCAGAATGCTCTAATAACACAATCTTGGTAGCATTGTAAAACCAACTGAGGTGATCTTTAAATGTTGGCACCAGACAAGCTAAAGTCATTAGTTGTAATGCTCTTCTCCCAACCTTTTACCACTTGCTACAGCTACATTGCACATATATGACAGCAGTAACTGCACCTCTTTCTCTCAATTTTCTTGGATATTGATACCTGCTGAATTTCTTAACTCCAGCACTAAAGCACAGCTCTTGACTTCCAGATTCAAGTTCCTTTTATCATATCATAAAATGCCTCAGTAAAACTCGGTACAGACTGGTAGCTACTGTTTTCATGGTCTGAGTTATAATAGTAGCATTTATGCACCTCTGCTCCCTTGATTTACCATTTTCTTGCCAACTAGGTTTCTGAACTCTTGCTCGTGTTCTGATCTCTAAAATCGTTCAGAAGACTTTCTGTGTTGTATTTTTCAATTAAAACTCCTCTTTGGCTCTCAACAGTTTTGTAGTCCAATGGAATAGTAGTTTGTTATCAGTTTTGGTGATTACCACTTCAAACATATTCAGTTATTCACAGCTTATGGCTCAGAAATATATGTTTCCCCACAAGTTTATAAACACCTCAGATGGTTTTTTGGCCTGTTCTTCTTGCAAGCAAACATTTTCTCAAAGAGTCAATACTTAAGTCAACCCTTAGCACCTTAGTACCTCAGTCCAGCAGTCCATGCTCCTCTACTGGTTCCTTGTGAACCAGACCTACAAATTCCTCTTTTGCACACTTAAATCATTCTGTGGCTCAGTTTTTCAACATTGTACCCCAGTTGCTGTTCCAGTTCTAAAAATTTTTCTTTCCTTTCAAAACCTGCTGCTCAACGCAAAAGGCTTCATATGCCTGCAAAACCAATTTCTTCTCACTGCTGTAACATTTCCGCTTTCTTTCCTTTATGACCCTTAATGGCACAATTCTAACTCTGGTGCTTTGTAAAACCATGAACTCCAACCATCGCACCAAACTCGTTGAATAAACTAATATACAATTAGCAATGGAGGAAACAAATCAGATCAGAAATGATATTTCAGTTCCAGAGAAATAACATTGCCTCTTCGCTACCCAAATAGGGCAATCAAATTCTTAAGATTGATATCTGTTTGGATGACTTGAGCAAATCCATGATGTGAAAACAATATTATCTGCAAGATTTCAGCTCATAACTCTTCCCCAAAAAAAAAGTCAACTCCTTGGTCAAAGTTGACAAACCAAATCATCGAATGCAGGTTCTTCAGAGTTTTCAGCAATAGCTCAATATTGTTCAAACGGCTCGCTGCCAGAGTTTCAAGGCCATGTCCAGAGACCAATTGCAACATACTCAAGCTATTAATCCAGTAATAGTACTTACAAAACATGGAGTCTGGGTTTATAACTAGAATACTACCATCCTGCAGATTCAGCAGTTGAGAAAACTTGGGTTTACAGAGTCATTTTTTACTTCCCCGAATAACTACCCAACAAAAACTTGCAGACATGTTCCATTCTCATAATGAAACGTATTTGAACCTAGAAATCTCAGTGTGAAAGTTTGGATCAAAATTTTGCAGCTTATCTAGAGCTGCAGATTATAGTCACCGGAGAACTTTAGCTTCAGGGGGTTATCTTGTGTTCCTTTGTAAGCATAGTGATAGCCACAAGGCTATTGCCTCCCCTAGCATCAATTCCCCCGAAGGTTTGACCGGGGAGCCTGACGTAGCTCGGAAAGAAGCATTGCCACAGACCTCGGCAGAAGCGAGATCGAGCATGACGAAGTAAGCACTTCGGCTGAAACGCCAGGTTATCTAAATGTGTCGTTGACTCTCTCGGGGAACCGAACATATCGCCTTCGGGAGAAAAGAACTAGCTACTGAAAGCAGGAGAGATTCTCCCCGAAGGCGGAACTCCCAAGCTAGAGAACTCCCCGAGCCACTAGCGTGATTCCCGAAGGAGGGCGTCCTTACCAGAGGGCGACCTCGCCCAAAGGACCTCGGGAGTACGGCAGGAGCATTTAATGAGCATTTAAGGAGCCTCTTACAGGTCACCCACACGCTGCCTGAAACGGCGGCCTGACACCCTGGCATCATCCAAGTCCCATCTCAGCCACAAAACTAAGAGCCTACAAACGGCTACCTGTTCCCTACGCCCAAAAAGCACAGAAAGAATCCGACCGAACACGTGTCAGGATCCAAACGGGCCAGGTACTTCTATAAATACTGGGAAACAGGACTTGGCAAGGGAGCTTTTTTGCCATCGGCACTCTTACACAACAGAAAACATATACAGGCCAGACCTCATATCCATTTAAGTGTTACTACTTCACTCACTATCAGGACACTAACTTGGGCGTCGGAGGCTCCTCCCCGAAAAATCATCCCGGGGACCTCCTAACCTTTTTTCGGAGTCTTTCAGGTACTTTCCCACCTGGGGAACATCTCCGTCAGACGTTCTCCCTCCTCGGAAGCTCCCTCGGAATTCACCATGTCGCAAGACAAAGATGCTGAAGGGCATCACATAGGATTAGTTTCAAACTAGAAATTCGGCCTAATTCTGCAGGTGCAACAACCCTAAGAGCTTGAGTTGGTAGGGTCATTTCATGTTCCACTGTGAACTACTCATTGAAATGTTGCAGACACAATTATTTCACCAAATGAGACTTTTTTTGAACTCAGTAACCTCAGATTAGATGTTCAAATCTCAGTCTGACCTTCAAGCCTCATGAAGAACCACCTGAAACCTACAGTTTCTATGTTCAGTACTTACTTCACTTAGACCTAGTAATTTCGACTCCAGAAACACCAAGACCAGTGTTAAATAACTAATTGGACTTCTACACCAAAATTCAGCTTCAACACTACTTCCCTTCTAGAAGTCAACTACTGTTAAGGCTTTCCTAGACCAAAGTCAAGATTAGCAAGGTAACTTGTGTTTCATGCTTAGAAATTTTATTTACACACTAAATAATACAATTGGTGAGTTAATGTAGTATAAAATTAATGATATGGCCATTTGAGGAAAATTTATTCACAAGGGGCAAAATAATAATTTTGCTAAGAAAACCTCTATTTTAAGACATTAATGTGTTTGAACCATGGAATGAAAGATTTTGAAGGATATTCTGGTTCCTAGATCAAATTTCATTGGTGAAGTGGAAGAAAATGTCATTGTGGGACATTGGGACCTAATTCGCACAATTGAAAAAGTTAGGGGATCACGGGTATTAAGGAGTGGATATGAAGCAAAGAAAGAGTTTTCTTGCACATTTCTCTCGCTCACCAATGTAGCAGCCAAGTTGTAAGCTCCCAAACCTCTTCTCAAACAATTTCTTGATCAATTGAATCTTCCACAAGTGCTTTTAGGGTGCAACTAGCTTGGTTGAGCTCAAGGAGGCAAGTAACTATGTTTTCCTTCTTAGTAAGCTTTAATTCTTGGGTTTGAGTTAAGGTTTAGGTGTTTGTTAAGTGAATTAAGGCTTAGGTAAGTTGTATGATTAATCCCTAAGCTCAAATTTTGCTTGCGAAAGTTGAATGGCAAGCTTGAAGGTTGATTGTGCCATGGTGGTTCAAGTAGTATGGTTTGTGTCTCATAGAGAGGGTAAGGGCATGTGGATGTGGTTCACATGCATTTTTCTCATAATATGATCATATTCGATGTGTTTTATGCTTGGGTAATTCATTCTGCTAGGCTAGAACAAAGACTACATTGATTTGCAAGAAATTGGTGCAAATGTGCTTCTGTGTGCATAGTGTCACAGGCCTTTACCTATAATCCTAAGTTATATAGGAGCTCAGGAACCTTACACTAATTTAGTGCTAGGCCTGCGCAAGTTGCTCTTTAGTGGGCTTGCTAATTAATTAAAGCCTTAATATACTACGCCTTAGTATGGCTGTAGGTCAATAACCATAAAAATAAAATATACTCGGTGTAGCTGGCTAGTATTTCAAAATATGCATCCATATAAAACATGCTGTTATCTGCTATGAATTCATACAAGCTACCAGGGAACATAACCAATAGTTTCATAGCATTTACCAAAGGCATAACTTCTGCACACATATATACATCATACATAAAAGTGTTATACATATACTACACACTGAGAATCTGGGAATCCAATCCCACGTGAGTTACACTACCAAAAGGGATCACTACAGTATTCAGGCACCCCCTGCTATTTGCCTATGGTATTAAAATACTAACAACCTTTCCTTCTATTAGTTGTTAGCCACAGATGTATTAGTATCTGCACATAAAACATATAAGGGATGTGAGAAACATAGGTTCCCGGTAAGGGTTATAACCTGCAAGAAAAATAACAATATAGGACCATGCATAATATCCATAAGGAACTTAAGCACAAATCATAGTGCTAGGAATTCGTATTATTGGCCAATAATCATGGGAGTAGCTAATTCCCATAATTCCTTTTCCCATTTGTCTTACGATTGACAAGTCCAATTTGTCCATACAAACACTGCTTTGAAGGCTTCTTAGTATTTGCTAATATCTTTTATTTTATGTATATGAGTGAACTATTTGCTTATTTAAATGCATGTGTTAGTGCTAACATTTCAAGGCTTTGTGAGTGGTTGAAGACACCTCCCATTCTTAGGTTCATCCAAGCCTTGGCCCATCATGGTGACCTTAGGTATCTTAAGTTCTGAAACCATCATACTCTTCATAAATTAGATCATATTAAGGTCCTATACAAGTTTACAAGTATGCACATACACACTTCACGTGCACTTCAGAGTTTGGCAGGCACTTCAGAGTTTGGCTTCCTGCCAAACCCAATCATATAAGCTTCTTAAATAGCCATCAATACTCAATTTAGATGCTTGTTAAATTCATCAATAATTCAGCCACTAGCTATACAAGTGTCTTGGCCAAATTTATTTAACACATAAGCATACAAATCAAATAACCCTTATCTTAGATAACTTAGTTTGCAAGTTTCAAGCACTTAGCCTTTTTGTCTCGATTTCAAGCCAAACTTAGGACCTCTTATAGTAGCTTATTCCGAGCACCTATATTGATCATTTTAATAATAATTTAGCAATTTTAACACGTGGGAACAGCCCCTGAAACTACCACTGATAGCACAGAATTTTCTATTTCCGGTTTGCCTATCTTGTAGTTCTTTACACTTTTAATAGCATAAATGCAGCCCAAATCTTGCTATCTTATTTTTTATGTCTTGTATACTAGTGTATAAGCAAGATTATAACAACCAACCACCACCAAAATTATTGAAATAATACAGTTTATTCCTAGAAGTAATTACAATTTCAGCAGCTCCAAAACTTCACCTTCAGGCACAATATGGTTCCCATGGTTAATTCACTGCCCAGCACCTATTCTCCCACTTCCCGGCCTTCAAATACCAGTTCATAACTAAGAGAACAACCTTATTGAGCTACCAAAATGCTAAGAGAACAACCTTATTGAGCTACCAAAATGCCTGGAACACGAAATTATGGCTGGCGATAAAAGAATTAAACCACACCTAGCACAACACTCCTAGATTCAGCAACACCAAAATTCCAGTCTTAGTTCTCTTGGGTTTTTAGCTCATTTGCATCTCAATTCACATATTACAGCTAGGAAACACATCAAAAAAATTATCCTTGCCATGATTTCTGTGATAAAAATCGCATCAACAGTGTTAGAAATCCAAAGATGATGAAAACTACACCATAGGAGCAAAATTAACCATGGATAAGCTCATAAACACATTCAAATATGTTGAGCACCTTTGATTTTTATTAACAACAAAGTATAACATTAATTTCTAGAATTTACAGAGCTAAACTGAAGTTCAAAAACAGGGGAAATAATAGAACCAAACTTACTTGGGCAAGAAGCAAGAAATCTTAGCTTAGGATAGCACAATTTTCCGTTAAAATCTTGCTTATTTGTGCTTGAATTTGGGTGGATTGAGCTTGGAGGGATCTTGACTATGGTGGTTCAAAGGTGAGAGAGGTTTTAGCTAGCTGGAGCTTCTGGGTAAGGGAGGAAACAAGTTGGCCGATTAATAAAGCTTATTAAGTAAGCTGGCATGTGCAAGGCATGGCCTAAATGCATACCTTTAACAATTGATCCTTAACTGATAAAAATATGAAAATTTAGGACCAAGATTAGTATTACGCCACGGCTTGTTTCTTCACAGATATAATTACACGCCAGTCTCCAGTTTTTTTACAAACGTCTAATTTAATCCCTATTTCTTTAACAATTACATTTCAACCACTTATGGACAATCTAGTTAATCTAAAATTTCATGATGATAGAGTGAAAATCATGAAAAACTGTGATACTTCAAATTTAATATTTTCTTATGCTCTATCCAACTGTATAATAAAAATGGGTTACTATATGAAATAACCAAAATACCCCTCTCGGCCTGGCTTGCTTAAATGATCAATTTTATTCATTTTTAACTACTGGACCATATAATACCGAGACTTAGCTTGCAAACAAATTATCTAAAGTGTAATTTGTTAAATTAACTAATTACCTGGTAAGCTGAGATTTCTGTAATTACCTTATTAATCAGACCTACAGGTCCGAGGGCTGTCACACATAGTGATAGCCAAATGGCTATCACATTTGGATAGCATCTAAGGATGACTGACAAGTACCATCCTCAGACGTACATCTGACCAACCTCGGGTAAATGGATCATCACCACCCTCAGCTGATAACACTACCACCCTCGAAAGGACATGCTGTGCCATCCTCGGTCAAGTGATTTGCCGACCTCGGGAGGCCAACTCCCCATCCTCGGCAGAATATAGCATTCGCTGAAGGTCCTCCACCCGGCCAAGGAGCCTCCCTCTACGGTCCTTGAGAGCAAAAACTGAACCGAAGGAGACCCATCTACCGAAGGGGTATTACCCCCCGAAGAGGGCCCATCACCAAAGGAGTTCTCACCCAGATGAGACAAAGACAGTTAAGAGCCTCTGACACGGAGACCTCGCACACGCCCCTGACACACAGGCCTCCTACGACTCTGACTTCTGGCCAGAACGGCCTATGGCCAGCTAGAGATACCCATCCCCGAAGGTACGAACCACATTTGGCCGAACACGTGTCATGATCTGAGCGGGCAGTGTCAAACGGACTTCCCCCGACACCCTCCTATAAATACTTGGGGAACAACCTTGGTAAGGACAGCGAGACACAAGAGACAGAAAAACCTAGCTATCTTCTGCTCTCCGTTCCCTCTTTCTTACCTTCATTCTCTAAAATACTAACTTGAGCGTCGGAGGCTCCTCCCCTGGAATCACACTCCGGGGAGTCTCTAACCTTTATTTTATTGAGTTTTGCAGCCACATTCTTGCTGGAAGTCCTTTTCAAAGGTACCTGCACACCGGAGGTCTCTTTCCAGGCATCTTCATACTGGAAGATCAGCTTGAAGCTGCACCATGTCATACGAAGAGGATGCTGCCGGGCATCACTTGGTGTCGTCTGTGGGAACCCACTCTCAGGTAGCCGTTATTGAGACTCGGCGTTCTAAGGATAAAGGAGTCCCGAAGTCCTTAACCGCGCCGGAGAATCAACCGGCAACAGAACAACACACCGTAGGGACTTCTTTGCCTGAGGACGAACGTCCTCTAACGATCACGATGAGCTTCCTACGTGATTTTCGTCGCTCTGTTGTGGCTGAAATGATGCAACAGTTGGAACAAAGGTGGTCACAACCACCTTCGGACCGAAGAGCCCCTTCACCAATTCCCCGTTGGGAGAGAAGCCCGAAGTCCACTCATCGGAGCTCAAGGAGTGGGGACTTTCGTGACGAGTCCTCAACGGAGGACGTACCCCCCAGAGGCCGACGTACAGAAGAAACAAGGTCCAAAGGGGCTAGGACTTCCTGTCGGCGAAGTTCATCGCCGGAAAGAAGATCGCAATCCCCCCGCCGCCGAAGTTACTCCCCGGAAAGAAGGTGTCATTCTTCGTTGCCGGAGGCCTCTAGGCAGCGAGAAGAGGCCAACACCACCATTCTCATGGAAAAGATCCTAGAGAGGTTGGAGAAAGTGGAAAGGCAGGTGGCTTGGATGCCTGTCTACTCAAGGTTGTCGGAGACCTTTACCAGAGAAGAGTCACCCTTTATCCAAGCAATAGTTGAGGCACCCATGCCAAGCGACTTCCGGGTGCCACGCCTGGAAACGTATGATGGGCGTAGTGATCCCCAAGCCCATCTGACCAAGTATAGGCGTAGCATGGTACTACATGGTGCCGATGATGCCACACTTTGCAAATGTTTTGAAGTTACCCTTTCCGGACTGGCGACTGCGTGGTATAACTCGTTGGCCCTGAGAACCATTATGGGTTTCCAAGAGTTATCCACTGCGTTTACACAGCAATTCATCGGCAGCAGGCCAATGGCGAAGATGCCGGTTCAAATGTTCGACATAGCGGAAAGGAATAGAGAGACCATTCATGACTATGTTGAAAGGTTCAACTGAGAGGCCTTGAGTGTGCCAGACTTCCGCCCCGAAATACGCATTCTCGCCATGATACGTGGACTTCGGCAAGACTCACAACTCTTTTACGAATTCTCGAAGGACCCCCCGAACACCCTCGACGAGTTCTACTGAAAGGCCGAGTAGCATATGACGGCCGAAGAGCTGAGGATGGGGGGACCGAAGTCTGATAACCATCAGCCTGAAGGTCAGAGTCACCAAAATCATTATTCTGCCGAGGGCAGGGGAAGACCCCGGAAGCAAAGGGGGAAAAAACCCATTTCATTCACCCCCTAAACACCTCCAGAACAAACATACTACTGGCCATGGAAAGGCAAGGTAATCTAATCCAGCGTCTGAAGGCCATGAGTTCGGAAAACGAGAAAAACATGAAAAAAATTCTGCCAGTTCCATCAGGACCATAGGCATGACACAAAAGATTGCTTCCAACTCAGGAAGTACATCAAATCCCTGATTAAGCAGGGTCAACTTCGCCAATACCTATGGATGCCCTCTCATAGGGGAAAGAAGGAGGAGGAAAGAAAGGAAGATGAGGACTATGATTCCGACCGACGTCGGAACCGAAGTCCCAAGAAGAATCCTCCACCACCGGTTGGACTAATCTAGACGATCACCACGGGACTACCTTCGGCGGAGAGGAAGAGGAAAGCCAGGGAGATCTCAGTGATGGAATTCGATAACCCATCAAACAAGCTCGTTCGGAAAGATGGGTCTACCGTAGTATTCCCACATGAAAAATCCACTCTTTATTATGGCAAGGATTGGAAGCTAGGACGTTAAAAGAGTGCTCTTGGACGACGGGTCCAACGTCGATGTCCTATTCTCCCACCTGTTGCCAAGCCTAGGCATCACGAAAACTGACCTTAAACTTATCACATCCCCTAACTTCGGGGTAGGTCCTTCTGAACTCCCTGTCCTCGGGTGGATTGACCTACCTCTGATGTTAAAGGGAACTTCTGTTCAGAACAATGAAGAGCTCTTTGCCTCTGCCATGACCAAGTTCATTGTCATCGACGTCTCCTCTTCGTATAATGCCATCCTTGGAAGGCAAACTCAAGGGAACTTTCACATCCGACTAGATGTGAAGTACTTGACGGTCACCTTCTGAACGAAGGACGAAGACGCACAAATATTCATCGATTAGGCCGAAGTCCGAAAGGTCTTTGTGAAGGCTAGGCAGATCCCAGTGAAAGTGCACACACAGACCTCGGGAGAAAAGGGCACACCGACCGAAGGGTCTATAAAAGGAAAGAGAAGCGACTCAGACAAAATTGAAACTGAGAATGTAGAGCTCGTCCGGGGCTGAAGTACCTGCATGGGGAAACATTTGGCCAAAGGTGACAAGCAAAAGCTTGTATATTTCCTTTTAATGAACAAAAATCTATTTGCCTACTCGCTAAAGGACATGCCTGGGGTAGACCCTCGCATAATCCAACATAGTCTTAAGATACGCCCTGACGCAAAGCCTGTTCACCAAAAAAAGAGAAGTCTTTTGGCACACAAGAACAACTTCGTTAAAGCCGAAATCCAAAGGTTGATGGAGGCAGACGTAATAAGAGAAGTCAAAAATCCTGAATGGCTTAGTAGCGTGGTTATCGCCACGAAAGAAGAGAGTGACAAACTCCAAATGTGCATTAACTTCCGAAACGTGAACAATGCTTGTCCTAAGAATTTTTATCCTCTACCCCCAATAGACGAGTTGGTGGACTCAACCGCCGAGTATGGCCTTCTTAGCTTTCTCGATGCCTTTAGCGGGTATCATCAAATCAGGATGGACCTCGAAGACGAGGAAAAAACCGTCTTCATCACCGAAGTTGGTACATACTGCTATATTAGAATGCCTTTCGGGCTTAAAAATGCAGGAGCCATGTACCAAAGGTTGATGAATAGGGTTTTCGACTGCCAAATCGGGAGAAACATGGAAGTCTAGGTCGATGATATGATAGTCAAGAGCAAACTGCCTAGTAGTCAAGTTAGGACCATCCCTTAGTGCTTGGCTTAGGCCAAGAATACATAAAAAACACAAAATAAACATGAAGGACTTGATTGAAAATGAGGATGAGGGTGTATGTGCAAAACCAGGAAAGTTTGGGTTTTAAGTGCACATGAAAAATAGACTATGTTGTTTATGGCATGAAACAAAGTTTAAGGGCCATATTGTACACTTAAACTAGTGCTACAAGTGAAACTATGAAGTTTATGTTAGTGTTGTGCCCAAAAAGCCAATCATGAGATGATTGTATTTTTGCACATTGAGTCATGATATTTTATTTAGGCATTAATCCAGCAATTTTGTTTGTTGTTTTGTTTCTGCGTAACGTAATAAACATAATTGTAACCCTAGAATAATGATATTCTTAAATGTCCCTAGTCTAGTATTATTGTGGAGCGGGTTGCAATAATACATAATGACTAGCATACGTGGAGACTAATATGAGATATGTAGTCTACATATGGGTACAAGTTGGAGAACTTGTGTACTGGACTGACCCACCATGAGAACACTACATGGATCATTATATGAGTGTCATAAGTGGTTCTCATAGTGATAATGGTATATGTAGTCCTTCGACCTAAGATCATCAAGGTTCCCTACATGTGAGTCACATACTTTGATACTCGTAACTGAGTAAACTTGAAGGAGGTCATTGGGTATGTCACATATCATGCGGAGGGATTTGTATGATCAAGATGGGATTTGTCCCTCCTATGTAACGAGAGTGATATCTTCGGGCCCCTTGATAGAGTGAGACTTGGAAAATGCATGGCCATGCTCGGATGAGTTGATATACGATATCAATGTCATCAGCTTAAGTTAGTTTACTCGGTAATCAAGAAACCAAAGATTGGGCTATACGAGAGTGACACATTCCATGTCTCGTGCTTAGTCTTGATATCTTGGACAAAGGGACAATGGTATATATCAATGATGATCATAAAGGTTTAGTCCAATCATCGACAATCTTGTCACTTGGGTAGCAATGATGTGTTGCTAGACACCGCTCATTGCTTATGACCATAAATGTGATTTATGATCATTGCCAGCATGACAAGAGCCTATTGGGTCGCACACATAGAGCTATTTGGATCATTAGAGTGCATGGGCTAATTATTTGGGTTATAGTTTCACTTTAATTTTGTATTAATAATGGGCCAAAGAGTTGAACCATTATTAAGCCCGAAATTAAATCCTAATTGGATTAGGGCTTTGAAACCCAATAGGCCTGGAAGTTGAGTCTCACTATAAATACAACTTTTAAGTGAGAAATTCGCAGGTCTCCTTGCCCTAGCCTCCCAAAAGGACAGCCGCACTCTTCTCTTGCAATTCCTTGGAGGACACAAGCTAGCACTGCGAGCGCAAGAGAAACGCATCTGCCGGGATGTGGTGGAAGCGTGGTGATCCCGAGAGGCTCGTGTGGATACCAAAGAGAGCCTGAACACGTCAACTGTTCAGGTTTTGTGATTCGACTCTACAGTTGAGTGAGAGATCTCAACCGAAAATTAGGTATGAAATTTTCGAACACCCGGTTTACCCCGTTTCACTTGGATCCTGGAGGGTTTCGGTTAAATTCCGCTACGCTGTTTGGCTCCCGAAACCCAACAGTTTAAACTAGCATTTTTGGCCATGCAAATTAGTACAAGGATAAGTGGAGCATTAAACCAACTTTTGGTAACTTTTTATGGCGGGTCAAGCCTTGTCTCCCACCAAGAATTATGCCATCATTTTTTTGGTTTGTTTAATGAGCCATTGTCTTGGGTACTTGGCCGAAACATGCAAGTGTGTTTAGTATTTTCGGCCATTGTGTGTGCTTTATCTTGGTGAAATGGCCGAAACATGCAAGGGCAAATTGGCCATTTTCAGCCACTTTAAGTTATGCTTGGCAATGTCAGCCAATAAACAAAATTGGTGCCGAAATGTACATGTGTTTTAGTGACTAAAATGAAGTCATGGATCCTTGAAGGGCTAAATGAAACATGCAAATTAGTTCAAGGCTGAGAATGGCATTAAGCCATTATTGAATCCATGTGGCCATAACCAGATTTAGCATGCTTCCGTTTAGAAAATTAAAAATTAGTTTCGGTCAAAGCCTTTCACTTGTATCCTTGGCCGAAACTTGAGAGCTTTGCATTGTTCTTGAGAGCTAATAGTGCTTGGTTGCCAATTCCATGCCATTTTGAAAGGAAATTGAAGCTTAAAGACATAATCCAGTATAGTCTTAAGATACGCCCTGACGCAAAGCCTGTTCACCAAAAAAAGAGAAGCCTTTCGACACACAAGAACAACTTCGTTAAAGCCGAAATCCAAAGGTTGATGGAGGCAAGCGACCAGTATCAACCAATGTATTAACAGCCATACCATGTACATAAATGTTACCTCTCAATGCACCTTACTGTGTTAGGCAACTTTGATTTGGAAGTTGATTTCGGCCTTAAACACACAAGCTCAACCGAGAACTCAAGCTTTATTTTGTTGAGGTAGGATTCATGTTTTACTTGCTTGCTTGGTAAATATTCCATGAACAAGTAGTTATGAGTAGCTAAGTGATAGTCAATGTGTGCTATGTGATCTTAGTTGCTTGACGGGCTTATGGAAGAACTTTCGGGTTCTTGTTGTTTTGGCTAGCTAGTCAAGTTAATGGTATGTGTTAGAAACTTAGTGCGGGAGGCCAACTTACTAATGTTTCAAAGCTCTAGTGGAAGGAGGATTGGAATGGTGGAGTTAGGTGTACAAAGACACCCATGAACACATACTAGTGGTTTCGGCCTATTGTGAACTTGTGGTGTGTGTGTGAGTTGTGTGCTTAATTGTTTGTTTGTGTGTGCTAACCACTTGTAGGTATCATTAATTATGCTTATTATGCCTCGGTAACTATATGTGTATATTGTGTTCTTGTGTTTTCAATGCCTTTCTTGCAAGATAAGTTAAGCTAGTGGAGGTTAAGTCTTGGACCTAACTAAATAGACCAAATATGGTCGGTTGTGAATCCTACTGAGTATTATTACTCATGCCCATTATATTTGTGTTCCAGGCAAGGGTTTAGAGCTTGAGTGATTAGTGTTTGGTTTGCTTACTTGTAAATCAAGTAGTTCACATATTGCTTGAGGTATGTGTGACAACTGAAACTTGGCTTAATTGAATATTACTTACAAGTCTTATGTTTATGGTTTATGCCCAAAAATTAAGGTACAAGTTTTGCAGGCTTTGAGTAGATTGTGGGACTTGTCTAGCAGAGGAGATGGATGTGTGTTCTTGGGCTCTAGTGTGGTGGTTTGCCTTTATGACTATGAACTTGTTCATAGGGTTAGTACTTCAGACTAGGTCATGTATATAGTCTTTAAGATCCTTCTCGGGTACTATAGGTAAACTTGAATGTAATGCATAACTTTGGCTAGTTTTGGACAATGGGTACTCTTGGTATGTTGCCAAGTTAATAGTACATGTATGTACGCTACTTTTGTGTATATAAGCCTCGGATGAAGTATGGTTTTGTGTAAGTATTTTGGATGCTTGAATGCCAAGTTATGCTATGTTATGTGGAAAGATGTGCCTTGATGTATGGAATCTCTTGTGTTCTTTACTTGCCCAAATGTTCATGAAAATGAAAATTGATTTCCAAAACTTGATGAGATGGGCTTCTTTGTTGACATGCATTGGAGTAGCACACTTGATGAGCACACATCCTACACACTTAACAGATTAAGTGTATGCCTTGCTTGTATTGCAAGTTACTAATTTACAGCCTTGCCTTGTGTTGCAAGTTAGTGGTTGGGCCTTACTTAAGCTGCAAGAAATTTTTCTAATCATCTCATAAGCCTCCTAGGGCACCTCCCAGGTCCTTAGCTTAAGAAAATAAGACTTAAAAACTACCTAACCAACAATGGCCGAAATAAAAAGTAGTTAATAACACCTAAATATAAGAGTGTTTAAATAACTCTTGGGTAGAAATGGTGAGTGGCACTAAGAGTGCACAGGCTGGGGCCTGTGTGGGGTGTGACAAGTCATATCACAGACTTAGAAGAAACATTCCACCAGCTGAGGACATTTGGAATTCATCTCAACCCTGAAAGATGCGTGTTCGGGGTAAATGAAGGTAAGTTCCTCGGATTCATGGTGTCGGAAAGAGGTATTGACGCCAATTTGGAAAAGGTCAAGGCCCTGCTGGAATTCTGAACTCCCACAACAACCAAGGATATGCAAAGACTGACAGGGAGAATCACATCCCTCAGCAGATTCATCTCCAGATATGGGGATCGCTGTCGACCATTCTTTAAAGTCCTCACTAAAGCAGCAAAAAATGGAGGTAACCTCGGCACCGAGGTGCACCCTTGGAACGAAGACTGCCAAAAGGCATGGGAAGAGCTTAAAGTGTACCTAACTCGTCTACCGACACTTCGGCAGCCATGAGAAGGAGAACCCTTCATACTATACCTTGCCGTCACCGAAAAGGCGATAAGTTCGGTCCTTGTGAAAGAAGAGGGGGCAAAGCAATGGCCAATATATTATGTGAGCAAGTCTCTGCATGGTGCCAAAGTCAGGTACCCCTTGCTACAAAAGGCTATTTATGCCCTGGTGCTTGCAAGCAGAAGGTTGCGACCCTATTTCCAAGGGCACCCCATTATCGTCCGAAGTAACTTCCCTCTTCGGGATATCATGAAGAAAGTAGGCTACTCGGGAAGGCTATCAAAGTGGTGCATCGAGCTCGGTGAGTATGATATCACCTATGAGCCAAGGAAGGCAATAAAAGCACAGGCATTGGCAGACTTCATCACCGAGGTACCCGTTGCCAAAGATAGTCCACCTAACCTCAGTAAGGATGAACCTGAGTGGACTTTGTTTGTTGACGGGGCCTCCGGTTCCGAATATCAAGGAGGCGGAGTAATTCTCCATGGTCCTGAAGGTATGAAAGCCACAAAAGCCATAAAATTTGTGTTTAATGTCACCAACAATATGGCAGAGTATGAAGCCCTCATAGTAGGTTTGCGCCTCGCCAGAAGAGTTGGTGTGAGAAACCTAAAGGCCCACAGCGACTCTTAGCTCGTGGTCCGACAGATGGTAGGGGACTACGGCGTGAAGGACCCAACCTTGGCAAAGTATCATGACCTCACAATAAAGTTTATCCAAGAGTTTGACACAGTGCACATCGAGAACGTGCCTCGCCGAAACAATACTGAAGCAGATATTTTGGCCAAGTCAAAAAAGTCCACCGAAGTGCTAAGCCAACCAAGCATAGCAATAATGACCGTAGCAACTTCGGAAAGAGGATGGAAAGATCCCATAAAAAAGTACCACATGATTTCGGAGCTTCCCGAAGACCCTCATGAGGCAGCATAAGTTCGAAGACGTTTCGGACGATATTTCCTGATTGGAGAAGAGTTATACCGACAAGGGTACGCGAGTCCTCTGCAAAGCTGTGTAAGCGAGGAGGATGTAAAGACAGTTCTCAAAGAAGTCCACGAGGGGGCCTGCGGTTCCCACATAGGAACCGACGCTCTAGCACGAGTAATACTCTACCAAGGATACTTCTGGCCCACCTTAAGGAAGGACGTGAGGCAGTTTGTCCAGAAATGTGACAATTGCCAAAGACACGCTAACGTCCAGAGGCTACCCTAAAAAATGATAACTCCGGCTAACTACCCTTGTCCCTTCGTAGTATGGGGAATTGACCTCATCAGGCCTCTCCCAACTGCACCCGGAGGAGTGAAGTTCTGTGTAGTTGCAGTAGATTACTTCACTAAATAGATTGAGGTAGAGCCTTTGGCAACCATATCGGTGAAGGACGTACAGAAATTCATCTGGAAGAACATCGTATGTAGATTCGGTATACCAAGGGTGATAGCGGCTGATAATGGTTCCCAGTTTATTGACAGGGGGTTCTAGGAATTCGCCACCGACCTCGGGATAAAAATGCACTTCGCCCCGGTAGTTCATCCTCAGAGTAATGGACAGGTAGAGGTGTCTAACAGAACCATAAAGGATGGTTTGAAGAGGAGATTGAATCAAGCAAAAGGAAAATGGCCAGGAGAACTTCCTAGTGTGCTATGGAGCTATCGGAAAACTCCCCGAAGGGCCACAGGTGAAATGCCTTTTTTTGCTCGTATTTGGTTCGGAGGCCATTATTCTTATCGAAGTGGTTCAGCCTTCTGTGAGGGTACAAGTGTTTGACAAGGAGGGGAACAACCTCGGGTTTAGAACCAAGCTGGACCTAATTGACGAACATAGAGAAGTTGCTGAACTTAGAAGAAAAGCATTTCAGCAAAGGGTAGCTATCGTTGCAAACTCACATGTTAAACGAAAAGAAATCAGAATGGGGGACCTTGTCCTCCAAAAGGTTAAGTTCGAGCCCCGAAGACCATCTCACGGAGTACTTTGGGCAAATTGAGAAGGGCCTTATTTGGTCCTTGATGAAGTTCGGCCAGGAGTCTATAAGCTCAGCAATATTGAAGGTGGAGAACTAAAAAATACATGGCATTTAGATGCTTTGAAGAAATTCTACACTTAGAAATTTTCTAAGTATAGAAAAATTTTCTAGGGAAAATAGTCCCACCTGAGGAATCTAATCGAACAAGGTGCAAGTATCTACTTACAAAAATGACACATTTTCTCTGAAGGTGCGTCAACCGAACATGGCTGGTAAAAACAGGCAAAGCTTTGCCAAAAGATATTCACCGAAACTGGTGCTATGCCGAAGATGGTTGATAATAAGCACGAAAGATATCTTCTCGAGGGTCCTAGACCGAAAATGGTCAAACTAACCCTTGGAACCGAAGATCATTTAAGGAGAAACTTGTCTTGAGACTTAGCCAAGTTTTGGAGGAAATAAATGAATTTCATTCATGTCTTAGTACAAGAAGGAGAAATTTACAAAAGAAGAAGAAGAAAAAATAGCCTATTCGGGATCCTGGATGCCTAAAGGACCTTGTCATTAGCAGCTACCTCACCTTCAACCTCCTCTGTCACATTCTTTGGCACCGGAGGTAGAGCAAAAGGAAGGTTGAGGTGGTCTATTTTTGACCACGTGCAGCGAGGCCTTCGGGGATGTCTAGACCCGCCAAAAAAGAGATGTCAAGGTCTGCGTACTTGGCTAGAACTTGGTGTTGAGCTAAACAGAAGCCGTCTTGAAATGCAACCTTGGTTGCCTGATCGGATTTGTCCTTCTCGATAGCCAAGTCCTCTAGCACGGTCATTAGACCAACGACCTCCTTCTTGAGCTTCATCATCATCATCTTCTTCTTCTTCTTCTTCTTCTTCTTTTTCTTCAGCTCATCAACCTCGGCTTGAAGATCGGCATTGTCTGCGAGGGCCTTTGTCAGGAGTGCAGAGTCCTCCTCCTTCTCCTTTCGGTAGGCCTCATTTACCAAAGTAGGCTCGGTGACCTTTGCGCCGAGGTCAGACACCTTCTTGGAAAAATCTTGAAAAAGCTCTTCCTGACTCTTCAAGAACTCCACCCGAAGTTTAGCCACCTTGTCCTTGGCTATTTTGTTGAGTTCGCCGTATTTAAGGATCGAGGTGGCACAAAATTGCTTGGCTCTCGCCAAGGACTCTTTGGTCCGAGATTGGACCGAAGATTGCTTCGCTGCCCAAGCTCTGAAGTAGCCACTATACACCAAGAGCTGCAAAAATGAAGACTCCAAGTTAGGATCAAAAGGCTACGAAATCTTGGAAAAATTTTCTAAGTCCCAAGAAGCTTAAAAGTCACATGGGCAGCATGTTCGGACATCCTTGCGGTGAGGACCTCCTCTTTTGGGCACTCCTCAATCAGGGACTTGAAGGTGGCGTTCGTAAGGATGCCTTTCGCCATCTGAGGGGCCATTCGCTGGCTATCCTCGAAGAACAAGTTCATGTCCTTTGTAAACAACTAGAAAGGCTCCCTCAGAACCTTGTCCCTCGGAATTTTGGAAT
Source organism: Aquilaria sinensis (assembly GCA_005392925.1). Lineage (NCBI taxonomy): Eukaryota > Viridiplantae > Streptophyta > Magnoliopsida > Malvales > Thymelaeaceae > Aquilaria > Aquilaria sinensis. Next base: position 414,416 of record SMDT01002141.1, read on the forward strand.
CCCGAAGGGCCCACTTCTAAGCGTGGTCGACCATCCACGCTACGGGCATCTGCTCCTCTGCAAAATCACGCCGAAGTTCCGTCAGTACGTTATCCCTTAGGCACTCGTCTATGAGATCTAAAATACCAAAAATTACCAAACTTACAGAAAAATGGCTAAGGGACAAACCTGATGAAACCTCGGCGACATCCTCATCAGAATCGCTGACTTCTAGTACTTCGGCGGGAACCTGTTTGCCCTTTCTTCTTTGGCACTCTTTGAGCTCCATCGCTGAAAGGCCCCCTGCCGAAGTTTCCAAAGTATCTGCCTCGGCAGTGGGGCTGAGTGGAGTCAGGCTGACAACCGGCTCTGAAGGTGGTTCAGAGTGGACCAGGGACTGGTCCTGCACCTCTAAGTCATCTTTCGGGGGGGGGGGGAGGAGGAATGTCTTTCTTAGACTTCTTTGCTAAAGACGGCCCCGCCCTCAACGTCTTCTTCCTCTTCGGGACCGCCTTCTTCCTCTGCTGCTCTCCCTTCTCAGCTTGACTGAGGAAAAGAGAGTTGTAGAAGGCCATGGATTGGTCGCCCATCTCTGAAAAAGGGAAGACATCAGTGTAAGTCCAGAGGAGTATAAACAACAAAAATCTGGAAGATTGCTTACTCTCCACAAGCCCCTCGTAGGTGAGCTCGCGCCGAAAGAGCATCACTAGCCATGCCTTTTTTCTGTCAAAGGCAGGTTTCGGCATGGCCAGGTCTGTTTTATACTCCTTGACTACCCCTAACTCCCGAAGAACCTCTTCGATCATGAGGTTCCACTTTATGGAAAAGGGGTACAGGGAACGGGGAGGGACCTCAGGGTCTTAGTCCGTGACTGCGCGGATACGGTTGTCGAAGTCGTCAAACTTCACCTCCAACTTCGGGGTTAGTAGCCATTTGGGATCCACTACATCTATGGGCGGCGTCCCCCATGCCCATTCCATTGGAACATCCTTCCAAGCCTCAGTTATCTTCAGGAAGAAGAACTTCCTCTGCCAACCCTGCCAATTGTCCCTCGTGTCGAAGGTAAATGTGTATTTTTTGGACCCAGAACCCCAAGGAAGAAAAAATAAAAACCACCCTTCGGGACGGGATGGAGTTTGTAGTGTTGCATAAAAAAAATGAAGTGAGGATCTACATTGAAGGCCCCACACATGCAAAGAAAAGCATTGAAATAGGAGTAAGAATTGGGTGCAAGCTGAGTTACGCCTATGCCTTGAAAATGGAAGAAGTCGTAGACCACCTTTGGCAGAGGAAACTGAAGTCCAGCCTTTAGTTGGGCCCGAAAGATGGTAACCTTGTCCGAGTTGTTCATATAACTAAACAGGCCAGGTTTCGGTAGCCTAATAACCGAGTAAGAAGGAAGAAAAAATTTTGTTGTCCACTTCGCTAACTTCTCCAAAGTGGTACAACTCAAATGAGAATTGAGAGGAAGCCAGCTCTCGAGAATAGTTTGGACGGACATGAGCGAAACGGGGGAAGATATTCGGAAAAGGGAAACCTAACTTTGGAAGGGAGAAAAGAGAAGAAGAAAATAATGCCGAAGAATGACTTTGGAAAGGAGAACCCACCAAAGCTTTTGCCGAAGTCTGGATTTGTGAACACCGTCACTAAGACTCGTCGGAAATCGCTCCACCGCAAAAAAGGGAGAAAAGGTTGGAGAAAATGAGAGCAAAACAAAAGCAAAAGAAAGCAAGTGGGAACTCTGAGGAAGAGGAAGGTTTATATAGGCTGAAGGGGGTAGGCGAATCATCGCCATAATTACCCATCGAAGGTGAAGAGACACGGTTGGTGTAACTGATTCAACTGTCCCCCTACCGCATGACACATGTCGCCCAGCGTAGGAAATAAGGGCATGCCTCCTGACAGCACGAAGGCCTAGGCAAGCCTATCCGAAGTGACGTGCCTATCTGATTACGAGATGTGACGGTCCACTGACCTACAACATAAAAGTAAACGAGGGATACACACTTCGAAAAGACCGAGGGACTAGCCAGGAGACGAGAAGTGACATTCATAAGCTACCTCGGCTGAGGAAGCATACCTTCGGAGAACGAAGTGTTCCCTACCTAGCTTCCACAACGAGTCCCACGAAGTGCTCTAAAAAACTCTACTCACCGAAGTTACCACTTCGGCTTTCCGAGAGGGGAATGTGATAACCAAATGGCTATCACACTTGGATAGCTTTTAAGGATGACTGACAAGTACCATCCTTGGATGTACATATGACCAACCTTGGGTAAATGGATCCTCACCACCCTCGGCTGATAACACTACCACCCTCGAAAGGACATGCTGCGCCATCCTCGGTCAAGTGATTTGCCGACCTCGGGAGGCCATCTCCCAATCCTTGGCAGAATATAGCATTCACCGAAGGTCCTCCACCCGGCCAAGGAGCTTTCCTTTATAGCTCTCGAGAGTAAAAACCAAACCAAAGGAGACCCGTCTGCAGAAGGGGCATTACCCCCCGAAGAAGGCCCATCATCGAATGAGTTCTCACCCAGATGAGACAAAGACAGTTAGGAGCCTCTGACACAGAGACCTTGCACATGCCCTTAACACACAGGCCTCCCACGGCTCTGACTTTTGGCTAGAACGACCTATGGCCAGCTAGAGATACCCATCCCCGAAGGTACGGACCACATCTGGCCAAACACGTGTCATGATCTGAGCGGGCAGTGTCAAACGGACTTCCCCCAACACCTTCCTATAAATACTTGGGGAACAACCCTGGCAAGGACAATGAGACACAAGAGACAGAAAACCCTAGCTATCTTCTGCTCTCCGTTCCTTCTTTCTTACCTTCATTCTCTAAAATATTGACTTGAGCGTCGGAGGCTCCTCCTTCAGAATCATACTCCGAGGAGTCTCTAACCTCTGTTTTACTGAGTTTTGCAGCCACATTCTTGCTGGAAGTCCCTCTCAAAGGTACCTTCACACCGGAGGTCTCTTTCCAGGCATCTTGATACCGGAAGATCAGCTCGAAGCTGCACCATGTCATATGACGAGGATGCTACTGGGCATCACATAGGAAGTTTAGAGCTTGTGATCCTGTAATTGGTAAGGGATTTTTGTGTTTTAAGTGCTTAGTTGATGCATGTGCAAGTCTTCTAATATCTACAAAAGATTTGGAGTTGGTTGCAAAGCAAGTGGTTCAAGTTTGAAGGTATAATGAAGCATGAAAAACAATATAGCATGAAAAACAGGGCTATAGGACTTGCTCCAGTGCTACAATGCCAATAACACATATGAGAAATAGAGAGTTTTTATAGGGAATGCCCAAGCTCTGGGTCATGATGTTGCAGCACCACTATGACTTCCGCCCTAAGTTAGGGCCACCCTAATGGGACCCCAATGCTTCAATTTCAAAGCTTGGATCATTCTAAGATGTTTTATACCTTTAATTAAGTCTTAAAAAGCCACTCCTAAGTATATAAAAATGCATCTGTTAAGGAGTTAAGAGGTGGACAAGAAAAATCTTAAGGCTCAATAAGATTGTTTGGACCTTAAATGAGTTTAAAGTGCCAAGTATCTAAAGGAGGTATCAAGCCTCAAAGGTGCCCTGACTAAGCTACCGAACTCAGTAAGTTGAGCCACCTCAAAGGTGCCCTGACTAAGCAACTGAACTTAGTAAGTTGAGCCACTAAGTTAAGTTAAACTCCTATGTAATGTGAGAATGGAAAGAAAATGGCAAGCTAAGCTTGCTAAGATAAGATTAAATTATTTTAATTTAGGACTAGAAAGAGGATCAAAGCTGGCCTAAGGTGCTCCTCATGCTCTTAGGTAGACTGCGAGTATACCAAGATATCATCAATGAAGACCTTAACAAACCGATCAAAAAATTGTCTAAAGATCCTATTCATGGCTTCCATGAACATTTTTGTGGTGTTGGTCTTGCCAAATGTCATAATTATATACTTAAAGTGCTCATATCTTGTCTTCAAGGTGGTCTTTGGAATATCCTCCTCCATCCTAACGTGGAAGTACCCAGATCTAGCCGATCCTAGAAAACATATTTACTCCCCTTAATCTGTCAAATAGATCATTAGTTAAAGGAAGCGGATCCTTATTCTTGACTGTTACTGCATTCAATTTTTTGTAGTTGGTGCACAGTATCAAAGTTCCATCCTTTTTCTTCATGAACAACAATGGAGCTCCCCACAGACTTACGAAACCTTTTTCTAGCAGTTCCTCCATTTGCTTCTTCAGTTCATCCATTTTAGGGGCTGACATTTGATAAGGAGGTATCGAGATCAGTTTAGCTCCAGGTTGTAGGTGAATGGAAAACATGATGTCCTACTTAGGTAATAACTCAAGTTAGTTGACTAGGAATACCTCGTGGAATTGATTGGCTACAGAAATTTCCTTAGGTTCTTTCTTTGGGGCCACCTTATTCAAAGCATAACACTCATATTCCTTGATTATGGGGATTGAGTCCATAAGTCTGCGGTGCAAACTCCTAGTGCTCGTTGCTAACCCTCCCATGCAAGTCACCTTAGCCCCTTGAGCATCTGGAATGTTGACTAAGTGGCTGACATAATCAATTTATGCCCTATGTTTAATTTGTCAATCCACTCCCAATAATAGGTCGTAAGACCTCAAATCCATACACCATAACTCACATGCAAAATCATGGTTACTTAACTATAGGAGATATAAAGTAGCTAACTCATTGGTCACAATAAAACTCTTCAATACAGTCCTAATGAGTTTGGTAAATTCATGCTGCAAATTTAATCTATCTACCAAGGCAAATGATATCACAAAAAGAGTGGCACTAGTATGAAACAATATTTTAATTTTACTATTCTAAAATGTTGAGTTACTTTAAATGGTGGTTGGCTCCTTGATTACTTGAATAACTAAAGTTAAAGCCCTTGGCTGAGTCGATGGCAGTAGGTCGATTTCATTTGGCAAGGATGGCAGGTGGTGGATTCCTAGGTGAACTTGGCACAAGTCAAACCTGTGGGTACTCTTTTATTTAATAACTAGTTGTGTCAGTGTTATGCCCAAAAAGCCAATAATGAGATGATTGTATTTTTGCACATTGAGTCATGATATTTCATTAAGGCATTAATCCAGCAATTATGTTCGTTGTTTTATTTCTGCGTAACATAATAAACATAATTGTAACCCTAGAATAATGATATTCTTAAACATTCCTAGTCTAGTATTATTGTGGAGCGGGTTGCAATAATACATAACGACTAGCATATGTGGAGACTAATATGAGATATGTAGTCTACATATGGGTACAAGTTGGAGAACTTGTGTACTGGACCGACCCACCATGAGAACACTACATGGATCGTTATATAAGTGTCATAAGTGATTCTTATAGTGATCACGGTATATGTAGTCCTTCGACCTAAGATCATCAAGGTTCCCTACATGTAAGTCACATACTTTGATACTTTCCTTTGTTGCTCGTAACTGAGTGAACTTGAAGGAGGTCATTGGGTATGTCACATATCATGTGGAGGGATTTGTATGATCAAGATGGGATTTGTCCCTCCTATGTAACGGGAGTGATATCTTCTAGCCCCTTGATAGAGTGAGACTTAGAAAATGCATGGCCATGCTCAGATGAGTTGATATACGATATTAATGTCATCAGCTTAAGTTAGTCTACTCGGTAATAAAAAAACCAAAGATTGGGCTATACGAGAGTGACACATTCCATGTCTCATGCTTAGTCTTGATATCTTGGACAAAGGGACAATGACATATATCGGTGATGATCATAAAGGTTTAGTCGAATCACTGACAATCTTGTCACTTGGGTAGTAATGATGTGTTGCTAGACACCGCTCATTACTTATGATCATAAATGTGATTTATGATCATTGCCAACGTGGCAAAAGCCTATTGGGTCATACACATAGAGCCATTTGGATCATTAAAGGGCATGGGCTAATACTTTGGGTTTTGGTTTCACAATAATTTCGTGTTAATAATGGGCCCAATAGTTGAGCCATTATTAAGCCCGAAATTAAAGCCTAATTGGATTAGGGCTTTGAAACCCATTAGGCCTGGAAGTTGAGTCTCACTATAAATACAACTTCTAGTGAGAAATTCACAGGTCTCCTTGCCCTAGCCTCCCAAAAGGACAGTCGAACTCTTCTCTTGCAATTCCTTGGAGGACGTAAGCTAGCACTGCGAGCGCAAGAGAAACGCATCTGCCGGGATACGGTGGAAGCGTGGTGATCCCGAGAGGCTCATGTGGATACCATAGAGAGCTTGAACACGTCAACTGTTCAGGTTTTGTGATTCGACTTTACAGTTGAGTGAGAGATCTCAACTGAAAATTAGGTATGAAAATTTTCGAACACCCGGTTTACCCCGTTTCACTTGGATCCTGGAGGGTTTCGGTTAAATTCCGCTGCACTTTTTGGCTCCCGAAACCCAACAAGTTGGACCATAATTGTTGCAAATATTTGGTCCAAAAGTATCAGGCTTCATGCTATGAACCTCCTACACCTAGAGCACAAGCCACTTTTCTTCTTGGTTGGTCCTTGGCCTCTTGTCGCCTCCCCATTGCTGGCCATTTTCCTGCACTCTTTCCTAGGTTTGATGGTCTAACCTCCACATTCTTATTTGAATTCTCAAATCATGAAACTCCCTTTCTAGAGCCAATGCCTTTTGTACCACTTGGCTAGAGCTCTAAATGTCCACCATTGCCATATAAATCCTTAGCATGGGCTTAAGGCCTCGGAAGAATTTTTTAGTCATTGCCTCATCATTTTTGGACATATATGGAGCATATTGAATGAGTGAATGGTAGGGGTGCTTATACTCCTTTATGGACATTTCTCCTTGAGTGAAATTTTCAAACTAGATTCTCTTTTGATTTTGAGCCATTTCACTAATGTTCCCTTTTCAGAACTTCTTCTCAAAGTCTAGCCACTTAAGCACATTTTCTTGTGCTATGGCCGATTTTCATTGCTCATTTTCAACCTCTCCAACACATCATCCCACCATAAACTAGCCTTACCTCTTAAGATGGAAAGTACTAAGGCCATCCTTTGCTTTGATTCATAGCCTCTAAATCAAAGAGTTAGTTCATCTGATTAAACCAATCCTCTGCTTTGTTGAGGTCACCTAACCCATCAAACTTGGTTGGTCCATTTACTTGAACTTCTCAAGCAACTTCGTTTGGTCTGGGGTCTCTCCTCTCTTTAGGGCCTTTATGTCTCCTTGGTCATCATACTCATGGAAATTCTCTTGCCTCTCATAGGCCCTAGGAGTTTACTGAGGATCGATGTGCCTCTTTTGACCTCAGAGTGGTTTACCCCTTGGTGGTCATTTTTTAAAATGGTGCCCCATTTTCATGAACTTAGAACAACTACTTTTGAATAATGCTCATACATTGTGCCAATTGCACCATAGTTTGATTCATGCCTTGAAGCACATTGGCTATATCATCTAACCTTGCCAAAACTAGATCACTAGTATTCTCACCCGGGTACCTAGCTCCCCTTGAAGCACCGGACCTAGTGTCAGCCATAGCAACCTGCAACTAAAGCTAGATGACATTCCATAGAAGTTGGTTAGGACTAACTATCTTGGCACATGGACAAGAAACTAGATCTCAATTCCCAGCCTCCAATGTTAATAGACCAAGCTCTGATATGAACTGGCACAACCCCTCATGGTCAGCTTGAGTAAACTATGAAAATGAGTCTCATACTAGATGTAATTGGCTGATTAATTATGCATGCATGAGCTACTCCAAATTATTGCCTTGACTCTTAATTTTGATTTCATCACAAATGGAATTAGAAATGGAACTATCAATACCTATTTGAGAATAAAGATAAGAGTTCATGCAATTCTTAATCTCCCATGTCACTTTCAGTAAAAATTTATGATACATGCATAGGATGAGTCCACTGTGTTTGAGCATGCCCCACCGATGTGTTAAAAATGATAGCTTGGAATGGATGCAAAGCTAAACAAATTGATTTCACCATAAGAATAGAAGATTATGTTGGTTGTAAGAAAAGTGAATCTGCTTGTCCAATAGATTTCTTAAGTGTTAAAGTTTATTTATGGTATGAAACAACTTGAAGTATAAGTCTCACTTATTGATATGTTCCATAAAACCCACTTGAATTGTTACCACCACACAAAAATGGGAGAATTACAAGTATAGCATAATGGTCAAAAAACCATTATATTGTGTAATTCTCTTCATAGTGATTGAAGTGTGAGGGGTAAAATGTATAATGAACACCTCCTTAAAAGTGTTCCAAGTTGGTAACTTGGCCCCCAAGAAGAGCCTTAAGGGTTGCTTGTTTGTTAAGCAACCTATGCACTTTTTTGTAATATTTTCTAAATTCGGGTACTCAATTGCAAGACTTTCACAAAAGAGCATTGGAGAGTTATAGGAAGGATATGAATGATATGAAAGTGCTATTGGAGGACCAAATTGCTCATGGAAGATAAGTTTGGACAAAGGAAACACTAAAGGCATTAAGGACCTAAATGTCCTAGTGTAAACCTTAAGGTGTTCAAGCATTTGACTTAAGTCAAAGGGTGGAGTTGTAGGGTTATCCCACCATGGGGGTGGCAGCCAAGGCTTGGTAGATGGGTAAAAAATGTTGGGCATATGTGTACCAATGAGTTTAAGACAAATAAACTATAATTAGTGAGAAGGAAAATGACATAAAGCAAGGTTAAGCTTGTTTAAGTGTGTTTTGTGCCCTTAAGCTCATTAAAGGCCATGTAAGTGGCAATTCACTTATCTCTCTCTCAATTTCGGCCCCCTCCAGCCCAAGAACACAACCACACTTTCTCCATAGCCACCACACCTTCAAACTTGTAATTGATTGAAATTGAAGGCAAAAGGAAGCAATTGGAAGAAAACTAGAGATATTGCTTGGATACTTCAAGGATCAAGCTTGATTTTTGGCCTACCCACTGTGGTAAGGGTTCTCTTGCTCTCATGGGTTGTTTTATGTATTTTCAAGCAACCATGGAGCTAGGGCTAAGCTTGGAAGAGAGCTATGAGCTTGATGAACCAAGCTTAGTGAGGGGAGTGCACTCATTGAAGGTTTTGTGACCTAGTGTGAAGTGCACAAAGATGCCAGTGAAATGAGGGTTTCTAGAGCCCAAAGTTAGTAATAACTAGTGTTAAAATCCTCCTAAGACCAAGCATTAGCTTGAAGAGGGCTGCCATAGTGATTTACTTAAGTTTATTGCATGTTTTATGGACTAATCTATTGTTATTGTTGCTACCGCATTTCATGTGCTTGTTGGTTGTGAATGGCTGCTGCATTTGGTTGTTATATCTCATATATATGCATTGTGGTTTGTGTGTTTTAGTGTCTTTGCATTCAGGTTTTGATGATGGTCACATTGCCTATTGAATCCGAGTGTTACCCTTACTAAGTTTCTCAATGAAACTTACTCCGCTCAATTCTGTCATTTTAGGTTCAGCAGAAAGATCACATTCAAACTGACATTTCTGGTTTGAGTTTTGATCTAAAATTTCAGGTACATGAACTTCCATATGTCTAGTTATGATCTTGAAAGTTCAGTGATTTTAGGGGCACATTTGGTTTTTTTAATGGTGGTACTTATTGTGTTGTGCAGCAGCTGTCCAGCATCCTGTTCTGGACTCCATTGTGTCTCAGGCACTCCTGTAACTTAGTGAGTATATTTAGCTGAGTTAAGACTATTTTGTAGTGCATGTATGCATTTACATGTAATGTATGTAAAATGAGACAAGTATGTGAACATTTGACTAATGTTTTGGCTATGTAAGTGATGTGGTGCAAAGTTGCCTAAGTGTGAATGATGGGCTGCTTACTTGTAAATTCTGTTTTAGCCACATATGGTTGTTAAATGCAAGAGAATGTATTTTTCATGTGTAATGGACATATATGGGGTAGCCTTGGGGGCATTTCCCCTTGTGAATGAAGTGTTTGCACACTTATGAAATTTTGTATGGGTAAAATGGTCATAAAGTGGCTAGAATTTTTACTCTGCACTTAAAGTTCTATATCTCCCTATGTAGAATGAATCTTCGTATGAAATTTTCATCACAGCTAGATAAAATCTATAGGTTGAACTGGGATTTAAAATTTCTGAATTTGGATCTCTATAGCCAAAGATATGATGTTGCAAATTTGGCTAAATTACTATTCATTTGGTCAGAATTTTGTAACCAACTTAGAAAATCCATAACTTGGTCCATAGGTGGGCTATTGATGTAAAACAAAATTGCTTGGATTGATCTAATTCTGTAATTGATAATGGAGAAAATAAAATATGGGGGTACATGGCTAGAATGATACAGTTTATTAGATGAAGTTATAGGTGCAGTGGCTGGTCACTAGAACTTAACAAGATTGCCTAATGTGTGATAGCCAAAATTAGGACTTGTGCTAGTGTTTTCCTTCTTTGCTGCCATGGTGTGCATGAAATGTGAATATGTGTGTGATGGTTGGACTAATATGCATGTATTTACATAGTGCCCAAGAGGGGTACTTGGGTATGCACACAAAGGGTAGTGTTCTGATGGTCTACAAAACATTACCAATCCTGGGAGTCTAAATGCACAATTTTGGCTCCATAATTGGACTACCCAAGAGTGGGTAACATGAATACATTTTGAATACATTTTATTTGAGTTTTACTGAAAAAACCTATACTAGGAAAAAAAATCATAAAGATTCTATTTCCATGGGCAGGTTTTTCTAGTCCAAGTGTATCTTGTCTTTACCACGAATTCTTTTCCCAGGTAAACAATAATTGTAGTTTTGCCAATATCTATGGGCTCTTTAATTTTCTTTCTTCCTGATAGAGGAAATAAGCTAATTAAGTGGTATACCATTTCTATATCCACCTTAGAACTACTTCTAATGATCTATGTGGTCGATTTCCGCTCTTTTGCAATCAATTTCACTACAGCACCTACTGCATTAGTGAATTGTCAACCATTCCCAAGTGTGATTCTATGTTATGTATTGCCATGCCTAAGGGCATATTGGTTGAAGTATAAGCGAGTTAAAACTAATAAAATATAAACAAATCCTAGGCATTTTCATAAACCTAAGAGTCAAAGCGTACAAAACCATCACAAGTTGTCATAAGTATATCTATATATAACAAATCATGTGTTGGGATCAATACAAAATAAGACTACTCCCATCACTCAAAAGCAATCTTAGAGTTCACTACTCCATTCATTCACATTAGAGGCTACTAGTGTACATAACATACAAAAACACTAGATGTGAGACCTTGCTTACCCTTGTATTGGGTTTCACTAGGATCTAAGGTTAATCGAGCTCTTAGTTTTAAATGGCTACGCTAACACTTGCTTTATTTAAAAATTTGCATGCTATTAGTTGATTATCCTACAACATGAATCAATGCATGCTTAACTTTGGCATTAGAAATAGAAATAATAAATAAAACCACTTGCTATGGCATTCACAAAAGAATTGAAACACATACCAAAGTCATATAAACACATTTATTTAAACTTCAAGTATTAACATTGATGGCGGAGGGTTAGGCCTCTGCCGACCATGTGGGCGGACCAGCGTGGTAGTATTGTCCCTTATGGCACATTAATAGCCTGATGGTTAGACGCGACTCCCTCTGAGGAGTGTAAATCCCTGAGGTCTTGGGTTAAAGTCCTGATGAGGGACGCCCATTAATGCGCCATAAGGGACAATACTACCACGCTGGTCCGCCCACGTGGTCGGCAGAGGCCTAACCCTCCGCCATCAAACATATATACAAATACCACCTAAATTATGTACATCCATAAGCAACCATAATTTATGTACAAACATATACACTAAAGAAGTCCATACATACTAGTCCAACTAGAGGCTCCATCTTGGTACACAAGTACCCAGTATGTACATGGTTTGAGACTATAAAAAAAAAACTCCTACCTGAGCACAACACCTCCAAAAAATGAGAGGTCCAACTTTCCTTATATCCTTTACCTATATCTGTCAAGGTTATATTAAATAACTTAGTTAGTGTATTAGTAGACTAACCAATAATTTAAAACCATTAAAAATTTAGTATGCACTAAAAACCTCGCTTAGCAATCTTTTAGCAGGTGTCAAGCTCCATATTGTTAGGTTTGACTTAAGTCCAATTTATCGAGTCTACCTAACAATGTGTCATACACTTTATCATACAAAAAGCTTCATAAAGTGTCATACCTATAACTGCTTGATAGCTATTTTTATAGGCAAACTTGATAAGTGGTAAATGATGATTCTGATTTCCCTTGAAGCCCATGGTGTACATGCTCAACATATCTTCCAAGGTATGTATCACTCTTTTAGAATAGCCATCAATCTAAGGATGGTAGGTGGTACTTAGGCTCACATTAGGGTGTAATGCCTTTTAAAAGGCCACCAATAACTTAGATACGAACCTTGGGACTTGGTTTGATACTATTTAATTGGGGATGCTATATAACCTCGCCATTTCCTTTACATACAACTGAGCCAACTTCTCCAATGTGTAGGTAACCTTGATCGATATTAAATTAGACAATATAGTCAGTCTATCAACTAGTACCCACATGGAGTCATGTTGGTCTCAGGTATTCAGCAACCCTATTAAGAAAACCATTGTTATGGCCCCCCAATTCCTTTTTGGTAATGGAAGGATTTTCAGTGTTCCTATAGGCTTTTTGTGTTTGCCCTTCACCATCTAGCATGCAAGACACTTTCTTACACATTCAATAATGTTTTTCTTAAGTCCAGCCACCAAAAGTGAGTGATTAAGTCTTGATACATCTTGTTAACATATGGGTGAATACTTAACTTACTGTTATGTGTCTCTTAGAGAACTTGTTTTCTTAGTTCATCCATATTAGGCACATATAGTCTTTCCCATCATGTAGCATCCCTTCTTTGTATCAAAACCCTTTCGATATTCGATCATGCTTCTCTTCCACCGAGATTTTCTTTGGATTGGGGTCCTTACCCTAAGCATCTATAACCTTAGTCAACCATGATTGTATCCCTAGAGCACATACTTGGGCTTTTTCCTAGGTTTGCCATAACTCATGCAAAACTAAGGGTTGCTCTCTCAAGATTCCTTTTGAGCACACACTTACTCACCCTTGGGGTACTTCCTGCTTAGTTCATTTGCTACCACATTGCCTTTTCCCTGCATAATATTCAATCATGCAGTCATAGTCCTTGATATAATTGATCCATCATCTTTGTCTCATATTTTGTTCCTTTTGAGTAAACAAGTACTTTAGAATTTTTTGGCTGGTAAAGATTTTAAGTGACTTTCCTAGGAGATAATGTGTCCAAAGCTTCAGTACAAAGGCCATTACAGTGAACTTTAAGTCATGCTTTGGATAGTTTAGCTTTATAGGTCAAAGTTGTCTTAACCTATAATCAATCACTTGCTTCTTTTGCATAAGCACAAATCATAATCCGAACCTAGATGCACCCATACAAATTTTGAATGTCTTATGTGGTTCAGGAAAGATTAAGATAGGCATTGAAGTAAGCCTCTTCTTAAGCTCTTGGAAACTAGTCTCACACTTGTGTAACCAATCTCACTTTTGAGACTTCTTGGTTAAGGCAGTTAATGAGGAAGCTATCACAGAAAACTTTTCTATGAACTGTTAATAATACCCTACTAAGCCTAGAAAAGTGCTAACTTCTCTTATTGTGGTTGGTCTTTTCCACTCAACCATAGCCTTAATTTTCTCAGGGTCAACTAACAATCCTTGAGCATTTATAACTTGCACGAGAAAAGGAAACTCTACAACCCCAAATTGGCACTTAGATAACTATGCATAGTACTAATTGCCTTCAACACTTGTAAAACCATCTTAAGTGTTCCTCATGTTCCTGTAGGGACTTTGAATATATTAAAATATCATCAACAAACACTTTGATGAACTTAACCAAATATGGACTCTAAATGTTATTCATGACATCCATGAACACTATTGGAGTGTTTGTAACTTTGAATGGCTTCTTAGTCTACTTGTAATCTCCACATCAAGTTCTAAATGCAATCTTACAGATATCCTCCTCCCTGACCTATATCTAGAAGTAACCAAACCTTAGGTTAATCTTTGAAAAGACCTTCACACAATCTATTAAATAGATCATCAATCTTGTGCAATGGTTGTTTGTTTTTCACCATCATCGCATTTAGTTTCCTGTAATCAATGCACAGCCTAAGTGTATCATCTGTCCTTTCACAAACAACATTAGCACTCTTAGGGAAAAATACTAGGTCATATAAACCCTTTCTCTAGTAGCTCATCCAAATACTTCTTTAACTCATGCATTTTGAGAGCTTACATTCGATATGGGATATTGGGACAAGGTCTACACTAGGCTATAAGTGAATAAAGAATTCAATATCCATCTTAGGTGGTAAACCTTGTAAATATATAGGAAGCAATTTAGGAAACTAATTGGAAATGGGTATATCCTTGAGTTACTCCTTAATAGCCACTCCGTTTACTGTGTGGTAATCCTCTTCTTACACTATAGGAATGGTATCTAGAATCTTAAGGTGCATACTTTTGGCATTACTTGCTAATCCACATGTAAAAATAACCCTTACCCTAGACTTATCATTAAATGTCTTAAGATCTTCATAATCAATTTAGGCATTATGGTCTCTTAGCCAATCCATACCTAGAACTATATCATAGGATTTTAAATCCATGACCCAAAAATTATAAGAGAATTTATTGTCCTCTAATTTGACAAGATACTTCCTAACTAGTTCACTAGTTAGAATTATATTCTTCCCAGTAGTCTTAATGAGTTCCATTTCTTCCATGTATTCCCTTTGTAATTTTAACTTATTAACTGAAGGCAAAGCAATAATAGAAATAAAAGCACCAGTGTCAAAAAGCACTCTAACACTCTTATTCTAAAAAAAAGGTTACGTTGCATAAAAAATGGCTCCTTAGTCACTTGCTCACCAAAGTGAATACTCAAGGTTGAACCCTAGTGTTTGCTAGTGTACTCATAGTAATCAGGGTTAAGCTCCCCACTTGGCTTTGCACAAGCTAGTTCCTTCGGCATTCTTTTGTCTGGTGTCCCCTTAGATGACAATATTACAAAGGTTCATTCTATAAGTACATGGCTTCATGGCTTAGTGCCCTTCTTGGTCAAGCATTGGCTCTTTTTCGACCAATGGCCTTTTGCCCAAAGATTTGCTTGAGTGGGTCCAGGAAGGTTCACGCACTTCTAGCCTTAGACCTAGGTTCACCTTGCTCCCTTTCCAAGGCCAACACCTTTTGTACAACTTGGTGAACTCTTGAATCCTACCACCATTATGAGCTTTCTTAAGACCAGCTTAAGTTCACGAATAAATGTGTTGGCCTTCAGCTTCCCTTTAGATACCCTATGAGTGAGCTTAACTAATGCTCATACTCAACCATAGTCATTTCTAAGTCTAATTATTCAAACTTGATCATTTTTTAATCTTAAGCATCTTCATTTATATACTGCTTCTTAAAATTCTTCTCAAAGTCTTCCTAATCTAGGACTTTCCTCTGCCACCTGATAGTTATGAGTTATGCCTTCCACCACAAGGAAGCCTTGGGCATTAACTCCATGCTCCAGTAAGAGTCTAGATGGGCATGTCCAAAAAGATCCTTCATGGTAAAAATCCATTCATCAACAACATAAGGATCTTTACTCCTATGGAACTATGGTGCTCCATAGCCTTGAAACTTCAAAAAAAGTTCCATTTGTCTTGGAATGGCATGCCTCTTTTTCCTTGGAGGGTGTATATCCTCCTTAGAGTCTTAACCTTTTTCATCATAATCCTCTTCTATTTCAGGTTCCTGGGGTAGGCCTATCTTGACTTCAAGCACTTCGATCCTTACCCCAACATTGATGTTTCCTTCTAGAGTATTTCTTGCATACCGAGCCTGCTGACAGGGCATTTAGGAGAATCATCATTCCTTGAGTTAACTGCACAAGTTCACACCTTACAGTAACCCAATTCTATCCTTAAGCATACCTAACACTGGGTCACTTAAACCACCCTCATTAGGGTCATGTTTAGTAATAATTTCTACCCTTGTTTTCTCTATTGTCCCTAAGATGTAAAACCAGAAAACATCCCTAGAGTAGTTCATATACATATATCATAATATTACTATACTTGCACAAGGACTTATACTTTATCCCAGACACTTGCCTCTAGTAAAACGCTTATAAGACTTATAAGCCTTGCTCTGATACCATTTTGAGTAACCTTGCTTAACCTAGTATAGGGTGTCCCCAAGATCTTAGGTTAATCAAGATTTAGTAATCCAACTCTTAGTTACAAATGGCTAAGCTACTACTTGCTTTATTTAAAACTTTACATGCTAATAGTTGATTATCCTACAACATGACTAAATCGGCATCAGAAGAGAAAAAATAAATAAAACCTTTCAAATACTTGTGATGGTATTCATAAAATGTTTGAAACATATACTGAAGTGATATAAACATGTTTACTTGAACTTCAAGTATTAACCTATGTACAAACAGTAGCTAAATTATGTACATCCATAACCAACCATAGTGTATATACAAACATATACACTAAAGAAAGCCATACACACTAATCCAGCTAGAGGCTCTATCTTGGTACACAAGTACCCAATATGTACATGGTCTGAGACTAGCAAAATAAACTCCCACTTAAGCATAATATCTTTAAAAATGAGAGGTCCAACTTTCCTTATGCACTTCACTTGTTTCTATCAAGACTATGTTAAATAACTTAGTTAGTTCACTAGTATGACTAACCAGAAGCTTTAGACCATTAAAGATTCAATATGCTCTGAATACTTGCACAAAAAATCTTGCTTAGTAACTCCTTAGTGGGTGTTAGGCTTTACACCGTTAGTATCAACAGAAATGTGACACTTAAGGGGGTGAGAATTACAAATTGTTAGTAAGGGATCAAATGCCTGCATGAAAGTCTTTAGGACCTAGAATATATAACATATATACACATCTTAATGTGAACTAAAGGCCTTTCAATGTCTTAACTAATGGCCACTAGCACAAGTTTTATGGTGGGGAACCCATCCTTAGCCTAGTCCTAACTTTGCAAGAACTTTGTTCTTGCCTTAACAAGCTTTGTTTGCCACTTCTTTACCTTTATTCACACTATACAAGAGTTAAACTTGGTGGCTCTTTCTTCGCAAGCTAGTTAGCTTAGTTAGTGTGGTGACCATGCCTATGAAGGACCTGGATTATTAAGGTAACAATGTTATTTTTGTAATTATTATGATTAGAATATTATTTGCAAGCTAGAGTCTTGGTTTAGCAAGGTAAAGTAGCTAAAAATGATTAAATTTGATCATTTAAGTAAGTCGGGCCAAGAGGGGCATTTTGGTTGTTTCACATAATGACCCATTTTTATTGCACGGTTGGATAGAGCATGAGAAATATTGAATTTGAGGAATCCCATTTTTTCGTGATTCCTATTCTATCATTGTGAAATTGTAGATTGGCTAGATTGTCCATAGGTTGTTTAAATGTGATCCCTAAAGATCTGAGGACTCAATTGCCCATTACTGAAAGTTAGGAACTAGACGTGTAATTAAAGATGTTAAGGATTCAGGTGCGGCTAAATGTTGATTATGGTCCTAAAGTTTGCAGCTTGTTCCATAATGTGCCAAAATTTCTAAAATAGATAATTAAGGCACTCAAAATGTGTCAAAAGTGAGTGAGGCAGTGGTGTTGAAATGCCACTTCCTTTTCTCTTGACTCCAGCCCAATCCCTCATTCCTAACCACAACCCCTTCTCTATTGGCCAAGAAACTACCATGACCCAAACTCTCAAGCTTAACCTAGCTAAATTTAACCACCAAAATCGGAGGAGAAATGGAATAGAAAACAACATGATGCATGAGGAAGCTAGGTATGAATTAATTAGCTTGGCTAATCCTTTAATTGTATTTTCCATAATTTCTAGTTCGATTCCAACTAAAAGGGGCTGGGCCAATATTAGTCTTGTTCCCTTGCTTAATTGTTAAAGAAAATATAGGTGGAACAAGCAAGGAAAGTATGGGACAAGCTTGGTTTGTAAAGGAGCCTAAGCTACAGTTTAGGGGAGGTAGGAAATGTTATTTTGTTTAATTTGTTTCCATTTATGGTTTGCCTTCGAGGCTGGTTTATGAATAAGAATTGGTTATTTTAATTTAATTGTTAAAATTAAGAAAAGCCAGCAAGAAAAGCATGCTGGGCATGGAGAAAATATGATCGAATAAATTGATAAGATTCAGTTTATGTATTTAAATATTTTCATGATTTATTTCCAGCATTTTTCCAGTTCTAAGTGGTTATAATTAGTGGTTTTTAGTTATTTGTACATAAAACAAAGAATGGAAACCAAGTTTCAAGTGATTGGAATAAAACTTGAAGCATAAGTAACATTAAGGGTCAATTATTAAATAAGTCCAAGGAAGTGTAATTTAGCCAAGTAAACCACTTGGGAGATTATTTAATTTTGGCCCAGGAATGCTTCTTACAGTTAAATGATGAATTATAGGTGATTACACACGCTACTGTAGGAAGACCTTAAAAGAGGCAAAAACCAAGACAACCAAGACTTTAGCTAGGACATGAAATGCTTGCATTTAATATTGCTAAGGTAAGGGTTAAGTTCAATTATTTGTTGCTTATTTATGTTCATGTTAGCTAGGAAATTTGTACATGGGTACAAATGGCTACACTACTTAGGAAATAAGCATGATAAGAGTAAGTAAGGTGAGGTAGCTCAGGGTTAGAATTGGTGTGGAATACACCTAGACCATGGAGCAATTTTGTAGATAAAGGGTGTTAAATGGCCTAAAGACCTTAGGAGACCTCATGGAGCCGAGGGTGCCCTACATGGGTCAGGTAGTCCTAAGGGGTCACTACACCATATTTGACACTAATTGGCTTGTCAATAAACTTACTCCTACACATAAAAAGGAAAAGTAAATTGGATGCTAGTCTAATACTAGCAAGTCTAATAATAAACTAGCTATAAGCTAGTAATTTTAAAGAGAATGAGAACCAGGTAGGTCCCCTTAACGAGGATAAAGTCCTGTGGTTCTCTTATAAATAGGACTAAGGGAAATTAGAGGCAAGGTGCTTTAGTGTGACCCTTGAATGTGGTGATCATACATTCGAGGCCTAGTGGTTGTGAGCTCACCATCTAAAAGGGAGGTAGCCTACGGGGACCTTTAACATGGGATGATCACTACTGGAATGCTCTAAAAAGTGAATGCATATAATGTCACAACTATGTATATGTTTTATACAGATAGTTTTATGTGTTTTCTTGTAATTGCATAAGACCTTACTGAATACTCATGGAATGCTCACCCTTTACAATTATATGTAGGTAACATGGATATGGAGCCTAGCAACGATAGCATTATTTGCTCATGATGGTCAAACTAGTAGACAATGGAGATGGAGGCACTGAAAGGAGTCAGACACCATGGGCACTGTGGTACTAAAAGGTACATGGTATAAGCCTATAGTATGGATCTTGTAGCAGGACACTTATGAAATATAAGGTCTTATATGCCTTAGAAAATAGATGTCTCTAGTAACATTGTATCTAACTTTGATGAAGAAACTCACAATGTACTAGTCCACTTGATATAGGACAAGTATAAGGGACAATTGCTTAAATATTATGGCTAAGGGAAATATAGATTTTATGCTCTGGTACTATTTTAATATTGTTTTCAAGTGTGGCCAGCTAGATTTTTTGTTTTATGTTTTGTGTTTAACATAAATAAATAAGCTACTTATGCATGATTATTCTTAGAACTAAGCTAGAAAGCTTAAAAGCAAGTGCATGTTATATTGAACCACCAAGAAATGAAAGGGTAATGCAAGTACATAAAATGAACATTTGCATTGTAAGGCTCAATAAGGAGCCATAATATCCTGGGTGACCTCACTCAAAATGTGAGTAAAGTGGGTCCTATAGTAGCTGAGCAAGGTAATGGATGCCTCAGTTAGGGTACTCTTGAGCCTCAAAGTCCATAATGAATAACTAGCACCCATATGCTTACTTAAGGCTCACTTAATTACTTAGTGCTTAAGTGACTTGTTGTCCACCTTTTACTCCCTTAATTAATGAATTGTAGAAAAATCATAATGCAACAACTTAAATTTACTTAAACTTAAATTCCTTACCTGGAATAATTAGTGCAAGTGAACACCTACTTTAGTGTCCTTATAGTCTCAGTTTTACACTTTTCTTTGTACCTCTTATAGTAGTATATTTTTCAAACCTAAATTGATCATTCATAAACTAAAACCAAGTATTTCTAGACCCTAAATCAGTTTAAATAAGAATACTAAGTTTGCTAGAAAAAATCTGGACTTACTTAGTGCAGTAAATAGATTATTACACATAAATCTTAACCGTGCTTCAGATTCACATTGAAGGCTTAAAAAAAAATAGAAATGATGATCAATAGAAAAATTATAAGAAATGAAACCAGGAAATATAAAAACTAGTACAAAATATACTGAAATCAAAATAGGAGCAACTGATTCTCCAATAACAAGTTAAGCATAGCTTACGGGAATAAATGAAGCTGAAGCAATAATAATAACATCCATAGTAGAAACATGGTAAAAATAAAATGAATGTCCTGAATGTCATGGAATCAAGCATCCCCGAGAGTTGAAGGATCAGGAGCCAAACTAGGAGCCGCCATCATCTATGTAGGTGTAGTGGGATCCTCAGTAACCCCAACCTCAGAACTCGGCTTTACCGTCAAAGGATCCACTCTGGTCTCTCCAACGTCTTCGATAGTAGTGGCAATAATAGTAGCAACAAGGGCCTCTTCAGCTCTTTCCTCAACAACAGCCTTTCTCACGGCTATCTCTCCTTCAATGGCTCCCTCAACAACCACCTCCTCTTGCTGGCAAATAGCATCCATATTCGATGCTATAATAGTAGTGCCATTAATTGCCTTGTCAACCACTCACTAATCGTCATCAATTGGATCTTAGCCATCCATACTATCTAAAAGTGATCAGTTGATTCATCACCATGCTAGGAGGAAGACTAGGGAGTGTAACCCAACGTATCAATTGCCTTGGAGTGGGGAAAATATAGTAGTATTGTCTCATCGAATCACAGAGTCATTGCTTCACCAGTAGCAAGGCAAGAACTAACAACCAGCATCTGGTTAATCATGAACTCAAGCAATCTAGGATAAGCTACTGCCTCTGATAAATATCTAACAATGTGGACGATCTAGTGCTAGAAGTAGCAACAGCCTATGCCTTAGTAGTAGCTCTCTCATTCTCATGGATCTCCTACTGGGTCCTTAATATAAACCTTGCTAAGCCATCAAGGAGGGTGGTCTTCTTGAGCAATCATATGGACTTGAACGCATCTAAGTTGGCTTGCCCGGGCCTTGCTACCTCTGTCAGAAACTTCACTTGAAGGAATAACTCAAGGTTCTTAGCTAACCTCAGAATGAATGGTCTAACACATACGACCCCAGTCCTTGCGTGATAGGTGGTGATGGCCAGGGGCCTCATCGTTTATAGTCATGATGACTGGTGGAAAGACTTCTGGGAGGAAGAACGCCTGGAGGATGGATCGCCCAAAGGAGAGTGCCTGAAAGCTCAGAAGCAAAGGGTTAGGAGGCCCCCGGAGTGTTTTTCCGGGGGGGGGGAGCCTCCGACGCCCAAGTCAGTGGTTGGCTGAGAGAAAGGCAGAGAAAATAGCACAAAGGGCTGAGGAGTCTCGCCTGGTAATTTTCTCAGAGTGTGGGAGCAGTGTTTTGCCAACCAGCCTCCTGCCAAGTATTAATTCCTGGTATTTATAAGAGCGCCTAGCCCGTTCAGATCGCGACACGTGTTTGGTCGGATGTTCCTGAATTTCTGGGCGTAGGAGACAGATAGCTGGTAGCAGGTTGCCTTGAGCCATGTGCTGAGACGGGCCATGATGTGATTTTGATGGCGTCAGTGTGGCAGTGCGCCTTTTGAGGTGGATTGTGGCGTCTATGAATGGATGTGTCAGAGGCTTCCTTAAATGCTTCCATAACTGCTCCTGCCGTACTCCCGAGGTCCCTGGGTGAGGTCGTCCTTTGGTACGGACAGAGCCTCTTCGGGAAACAAGCCCTCAGTTCGGGGGTTCCCAGTTTCAGGGAGTTCCGCCTTCGGGGATATCATGTTCGGCTCGCTATGTCTGGTGCCGCTTTTCCGAAGGCGATCTGTTCACAACCTTGGGGGGGCAAGTAGTGTCCTCGGGTTTTCCTGGCGTGCCGGGCTCGGAGCTCTTCGGCTATCTCCCGAGGTGCATGATCACACCTTTTCTCGGGTAGCGCCAGCTTCTTCTGGCCATTCTTGTGGCAGGGAGTTCGGCCAGATAGAGGCGATAGCGTTTGGCTATCACATGCCCCCCTTTGGAAAGCCGAAGTGAAGACTTCGGTTTTGCATCTCTTTCCGAGGTTGTTTATGGGAGTCTCTTTGGAAGCTTAACCTGTTCCGAGGATGCGCCTTTTGCCCGAAGATCATGGGCTCTTCGGCCTTGGCCTGTTCTTTGGTGTCTTCGAGGCGGAGCCTGTGCCGAAGATACACCTCTTGCCCGAAGGTCATGGGCTGTTCGGCCATAGCCTGTCTCTTGGCGTCCTCGAGTTGGCCTGCTCTTTGTTTCTGCAGGTCTGTTTGGCCAAGCGTGTCAGTCTGAGCGGCGCGTCCCAGTTTTCCAGGGATGTCAGAAGACGTGTCCCAGTTTTCAAGGGACGTTTGGAGGACGTGTCCCCCATTTTTGCGCAGCGGTTGACACGTGGCGCTTTGCCATTGGAGGAGAGTCGCGTCGGTTACAGAGGGCGCGCCTTTTCAGGTGCAGAGAGCAGTTACGGCGACGGTTCGCCTCCAAAGGGTACTTATGACGATGTTTCGGTTACCCACCTCTGGCTTTATAAATAGCCCATTCCATCATAAGTTCCCTTTGCTTTTTCTTCTGCTCTTTTCTCTGCTTTGCCCCTGTTCTTGCATTTTCTTGCTTTCTGTGGCGGAGCTACCTTAATCAGAGCTTTTTTCCAGCCAACTTTCACGACGGCGTCCTCAGATTTTGGCAAATCTTTCGGTGGGTTTTTGTTTTCCAGAGCGTTTTGATCCCTCTGTTCTTTTGAGTTTTTCTCTGGAAACTGTTTTCTTCCGTTTTCAAACTCGTTTTCATGTCGAAAATGCCCATTCCTGAGAGCTGGCAGCCTCTTTTAGCCCATCCTTGTTGCACCACCCCTGCAAAGTTAGAGAGGTGGAAGAAAAAATTCTTTCTTCCCTCTTACGCCATTACTAGGCTGCCTCGTTCTAGCCATTATGCTTTTTCAAACCATAGTAAGGAGGTTACCGTTTTCCGAGCCCAGCTGAAGGCCGGTCTTCGGTATCCTCCCCCGAAGATGGTGTGCGAGTTCTGCAAATTTCATGGCATTGCTGTGAACCAGCTTCCCCCGAACTCGTTCTGCTATTTTAACGCCTACCTCTGCATGTGTGGCGTCTTCGGGATAGAACCCCATTTTATAATCTTTATGCAGTACTACAAGCTCTCTGTGGTCCCGAAGGGTGGCTTCTATTTCATGCTACCTCGGGGATCCGGGAGCAAGAAATTCATGTTCACCTTCGCCACTAAGGATAGCTGGCGGCAACTGGCGGGGGTGGCAACAGAAGTTCTTCTTCCTGAAGATGGACGAGGCCTGGTCGTACGTTCCGACCAAATGGGCTCAGGGAACACTGGATGTGGACGTTGTTGATCCGAGGATGCTGCTGACCCCAGAGTTGGCTCCCGTGTTCGCGGATTTCGACGCCCGCATTCGGGCTGTCTCTGACTGGGATCCCGAGGTCGCTCCGCGCGCCCTTTACCCTTTTCCAATCAACTGGAAGTTGATGACCGAAGAGGTCCTTCGGGAATTAAAGGTGGTAAAGGAGCACGAGACTGACCTCAAGATGCCAGCTCCTGCCATCGCCGGGAAGGATTCCTGGTTGGTCAAGCTTCTTAAGGAGGAAATTTCTTTCGAAACGCTTGTCGAAAGTGAGTCATCTTCTACTCCTTTGCTGTTTTTTTCCTCGGACTTACGCTGATGTTTCTCTCCTTTTTCAGAGATGGGCGACGGGACTGCCGCCTATTACAAGTCCCTTTTCACCGGCCAAGTGGAGAAGGGCGATCAGACGAAGAAGGCGGCTTCCCGAAGGCGGAAGTCTACTGGCGCGGGGCCTTCGAGGAAACGGGCAAAGAGAGCTACCCAGGTTCCTCTAGAAGAAATTCCCGAGGAGACTGCCGAGGAGCCTGGGTCCGCCGAGATTCCGGCGTCTGAGACTGCTGCTTCCGAGGTCCCTTCAACCGACGTCCCTCCTCAAAGTCCTACTGCGTCGCAGGCCCTCCTTAATGTAGTGGTAGAAGTACCTTCTGCCGAGGAGCGGCGCAGGCGGAAGGGCAAGGGCATTTCGACCGAGGAGGCCGAGGACTCCGAGGACGTCGCTGTCGAGGTTCCACCAGGTTTGTTTCCAGACAAAGTGTACTTCCTTTGTTTTTTCTGGATTGCCTTCTTTGTCTTTAATCTCCTTCTCATTCTTGCCACGCAGGGGAGTTGACTACCCCTGACTGGGCGGCCGAACATGCTCGGAAGCGAGCTCTTCGGGACGCCAAAATCCCGCAAGGGAAGATACCAAAGGAGCCTTTCTGGACGTTCACGGAGGACATGAATTTGTACTCCGAGGACTGTCCTCAAATGGCGAAGGAAATTTCGAAGGGGGTGCTTACTGAGGCCTCCTTCAAGGCTATAGCGGCGGCCCATCCGGGGGATAACACTCTCGCCGCAAAGATCACCGAGCATGCTGCTCAGGTATATCCTTCACAGCTCTTTCCCTTCAATTTTTTCCTAAGTGTTTGGCTCTTACTGACCTTGCGTTTTATCTTTTTGCAGCTGCTGGGGTACGCCGGCTTTCTCCGAGTTCGGGTGGCCAGGGAGGTTGCCTTCCGAACTTCGGCCACTCAGACCATGAATGAGGCGAGGATCGCACTCGCGGAGTCGGCCGCCAAAAACCAGCAGCTGAAAGAGGCTGCTGAGAAAGAAGTGACTGCCCTTCGGGAGGAGTTCCGGAAGGAAAAAGAAGAACTTCAAAAGGATTCCTCCCAGAAGATCGCTGACCTCGGTGATCAAATAAAGGGGATGCTCGCCGCCAACGAAGATCTTCTCAAGCACAAGGCTGGTTCTGACAGCCTTATAGTGTCGTTGACGAGTGAGAATAACACTCTCCGGGCTGAGGTCGAGTCTTTGAAGAAGGGGTCCAAGGGGACGTTGGAGATAAAGGCGCTGAAGGAGGAGATTGCTGAACTGAAGGACGACCTTGACGACCTCGAGCTTGATAAGAACGAGTCTGATCAAATGGCCAAAGTTGCCTTTCAGGACGGCTTCTGCCTTGCTCGTCACCAGGTCCTCCAGAGGTTCCCAGATCTGGACCTCTCTTTTCTAGAGGCTCTAAACATTCCTGGGGGACCTCGGTGGGAATGGTCCAAGGTCGAACATTTGAACCTTCCTCCTTCAATTCCAGCGCGAAAGGTGGTGGAAAAGGGCGGGCAAGCGAGTGACTCTCGGGACGCCGCGAACCCTTAGGCTAATTTAGGGCCCCTTTTCCTTCCTTTCTATTTTGTATTCCTTCTTCGGGCACTTCTTTCCTGTAAAGCAGCTTTGCTCTTAATGAAGATTTTTTTGGCTAAGTCTTTTCTTGCAAGTTTCTTCATTTCCATTGTCCCGAACACGTTCGCTCAAGAGACTTCGGAAAACCTGCGATCAAAGAAACTTTTTTACCTTCCCTTGGCCGAGCCTGTTCGCTCCAGAGGCTTTTTGGAAAGTCTGAAAAATTTGACTAAGTCTTTTTGCAGGCTTTTGCATTTCCATTTTGTCCCGAACACGTTCGCTCGAGGGACTTCGGAAATTCCTTAGTCAAAAAATTTTCCTTCTTTTCCTTTTGTCCCGAGCATGTTTGCTCAAGAGACTTAGGAAATCTTTCGAGAGTTGTTTTCCGTTTTTCCCGAGCGTGATGGCTCAAGGGACTTCGGAAAACTGTCTCTGCGCTTATTTCGGCGTGTACTTCTGCGACGTTCTTGTTTCCCATCTTTCCCGAGCATGACGG
Organism: Aquilaria sinensis; assembly: GCA_005392925.1. NCBI lineage: Eukaryota > Viridiplantae > Streptophyta > Magnoliopsida > Malvales > Thymelaeaceae > Aquilaria > Aquilaria sinensis. The sequence continues at coordinate 440,578 of SMDT01002141.1, forward strand.
CTCAAGGGACTTCGGAAAACTGCCTCTGCGAGATTTCTCCATCTTTTCCCGAGCGTGATGGCTCAAGGGACTCTGGAAGGTCAATCTGCGCTTTATTACGGCGAGCATCTTCGCGGAATTCTGTATTGCACAATTTTGGATACTTAAGAACTTTCCTTAAGAGCATTCTGTACTTACAATTCCTCCGCTTCATCTTAGGCGTAGAATTTTTTCAAGGCGTCTGAGTGCCAAGTATTTTTCAATTCTACGCCTTCGGCGTCGCCAAGTTTGTACACGCCTTTTCGTACTTCGGCGAGAACCAGATAAGGTCCTTCCCAGTTTGCGCGAAGTACTCCGTGGGACGGCCTTCGGGGTGCAAAGTCAGCCTTTCGGAGAACGAGGTCTCCCTTCTTGATTTCTTTTGGCCTGGCCCGTAAGTTTACAGCCGCGGCCACTCTTTGCTGAAAAGCTTTTCTTCTCAGCTCGGCTATTTCTCTGTGTTCGCCGACGAGGTCGAGCTTGGTTCTGAGGCCGAGGTCGTTTCCACCTTCATCAAATATTTGCACCCGTATTGATGGTCTGACTATCTCGACTGGGATAATGGCCTCTGTCCCGAAGACTAGTGAAAAGGGAGTTTCCCCTGTGGCCCTTCGGGGCGTCGTTCGGTAGCTCCACAATACGCTTTGGAGTTCTCCTGGCCATTTCCCTTTTGCTTCTCCCAGTCTCTTTTTCAGGCCATCTTTTATGGTCCTGTTCGATACTTCCACCTGCCCGTTACTTTGGGGGTGAGCTACTGGGGCGAAGTGCATCTTTATTCCGAGGTCGCTGATAAATTCCTGGAATCCTTTGTCTATGAATTGGGATCCATTATCAGCTACTAGTACCCTCGGTATGCCAAATCTGCATACAATGTTCTTCCATACGAACTTCTGCACTTCTTTTGCCGAGATAGTTGCCAGCGGTTCTGCCTCGACCCATTTAGAGAAATAGTCCACTGCTACAACGCAGAATTTCACGCCTCCGGGTGCTGTGGGGAGTGGCCCAATAAGGTCTATACCCCAGACTGCGAACGGCCAAGGATAGTCAGCCGAACTTACCGTCTCCGAGGGTGCCCTCTGGATGTTCGCGTGTCTCTGGCAGCTACCACATTTTCGGACGAACTGTCTTGCGTCCTTTCTCAGGGTAGGCCAGAAGTATCCTTGGCGAAGTATCACCGCTGCAAGGGCATCAGTTCCGATATGTGAGCCACACATGCCTTCGTGGACCTCTTCAAGGATCATTTCAGTATCCTCTTCAGCCACGCATCTCTGCAGCGGGTTTGCATATCCCTGCCGGTATAACTCTTCACCAATCAGGAAGAATCGGCCGGAGCGTCTTCGCAGTCTCGCAGCGTCGCCGGGGTCTTCGGGGAGCATATTTTCTGTGAGGTATCTCTTTATGGGATCTTTCCATCCTTTTCCCGAGGTCGCTATGCTCAGCACTGAGATGCTCGGATGGTCTAGCACCTCGGTGTATGTTTTCGACTTCGCCAAGCAATCTGCCTCAGTGTTATTCCGCCGAGGTACATTTTCGATCCGTACGGCGTCAAACTCTTGGATGAGCTTTGCTACCAGCTCGTGGTATTTTGCCAAGATTGGGTCCTTCGCCCCATAATCTCCTGCCGTCTGCCGAACTACCAGCTGGGAATCGCTGTGAGCCTTTAAGTTTCTCACGCCGATCTTTCTGGCCAAGCGTAATCCCGCTATGAGGGCTTCATACTCAGCTACATTGTTGGTGACGTTGAAGCTGAACTTGATAGCCTTCGTTACCTCCAGGCCTTCGGGGCCCCTGATAATTACTCCAGCTCCCTGGTGTTCGGACCCCGAGGCTCCGTCTACGTGCAAGGTCCATTCTGGCTCACCCTCTTTTGGATCTGAATGGCTCTCCTCAGTGGTGGGTATTTCGGCGATAAAATCTGCCAGTGCTTGAGCTTTTATGGCCTTCCGAGGCTCATACGTGATTTCGTGTTCGCCCAGCTCTATGCACCACTTGGAGAGCCTTCCCGAATGATCAACTCTCTTCATGACATCCCGTAGCGGCAGACTACTTCGGACGATGATGGGGTGAGCCTGAAAGTATGGTCGCAGCCTTCTCCTTGCAAGCACCAAGGCATATATAGCATTTTGAAGCAAAGGGTACCTGATTTCGGCGCCATGCAGGGACTTGCTGACATAGTAGACCGGCCATTGCTTTGGCCCTTCTTCTTTCATGAGGACTGAGCTCACAGCTTTTCTGTGACGGTGAGGTACAGCGCGAGGGGCTCTCCCTCCCGAGGTTGTTGCAGAGTCGGCAGGCTGGCCAAGTAGACTTTGAGTTCTTCCCAGGCTTTTTGGCAATCTTCATCCCAAGGATGATCATTTCTTCCGAGGTTGCCTTCCATTTTTGCTGCCTTTGTGAGGACTTTGAAGAAAGGTCGACACCTATCTCCGTACCTGGAAATAAATCTGCTCAGAGAGGTTATTCTTCCGGTGAGTCTCTGCACGTCTTTGACTGTGGCAGGAGTTCGGAACTCAAGCAGAGCCTTAATCTTCTCGGGGCTAGCATCGATGCCTCTTTTGGATACCATGTACCCAAGGAATTTTCCCGAGGTCACCCCGAAGATGCACTTCTTAGGATTAAGGCGGATCCCGAAGGCTCTAAGCTTTTGGAAGGTTTCCTCTAAATCTGCAACGTGGTAGCCAGGCAGCTTGCTCTTGACTATCATATCATCAACATACACCTCCATGTTTCTCCCCATTTGGTCTTTGAAGACCTTGTTCATCAGCCTCTGGTAGATGGCTCCTGCATTTTGGAGCCCGAAGGGCATCCTGATATAGCAATATGTTCCTCCCTCGGTGATGAAGGCAGTCTTCTCTTCATCTTCGGGGTCCATCCTTATTTGATGGTAGCCACTGAAGGCGTTTAGGAAACTAAGGAGCCCATATTCAGCAGTTGAATCTACCAGTTGATCTATTGGCGGCAGAGGGTATGAGTCTTTCGGGCAAGCATCGTTCAAATTTCTGAAATCGATGCACATCCAGAGTTTGCTGCTACCTTCTTTTGTGGCGATGATCACGTTGCTTAACCATTCGGGGTACTTCACTTCCTTGATAGCTTCAGCATCTAGGAGACGCTGGACTTCGGTTTTGACAAAGTTGCTTTTGTGGGCTGAGATGCTCCGTTTCTTTTTCCGGACAGGTTTTGCTTCCGGGCTTACTTTGAGGCTATGCTGTATTATGCCAGGGTTTACTCCTGGCATATCTTTCGGCGAGTAGGCAAACAGATCTTTATTTTCCAGCAGAAAGGATACAAGTTTTTCCTTGTCACCTTCGGCCAAGCTCTTCCCTATTCGGGTAGATTGTCCTGGGACAAGATCTACTGCTTCCGTTTCTGCCTTTGCGGGATCTTCTCCTTTGCCTTTCTCCTGCGCCTTTGCCTCCACCGTTTGTGTAGAGTTGTTTGCCGGAGCCTTTCGTGCTTTCACAAACACCTTTCTTACCTCGGCCTGGTCTATGAAGATCTCTGCATCTCCATCCTTGGTGGCGAATGTGACAGTCAAGTACTTCACATCAGGGCGAATGTGCAGGTTTCCCTGTGTCTGCCTTCCAAGGATGGCGTTGTACGAGGACGGGACGTCCATGATGATGAATCTTGCCATTGTGGAGGCGTACAACTCAGCTGCTCTGTCTACCGAAGTCCCTTTCATCATCAGCGGGAGATCGATCCATCCGAGGACGGGGAGTTCGGATGGTCCAACCCCAAAAGTGGGCGAGATGACAGGCTTCAGTTCGCTGCTGGAGATGCCCAAGCTCGGCAGCAGGTGCGAGAATAGGACGTCAGCATTTGAGCCATCATCAAGCCACACTCTTTTGACATCCCAGTTCCCTGTTCTCGCCATAATCAGCAGCGGATCATCGTGGGGGAAGACGACGGTGGAGCCATCTTTGCGGGCCAGCTTCTTTGATGGACTTTGATACTCCATGACTGCAATTTCTCTGGCTTTCCGCTTTCTTTCCGAGGATGGGAGCCCCGTGGTGATGGTTTGGATAACCCCTACTGGAGGTGGAGGTCGCCTTTTTGGACTTCGGTTTCTCCTCCTGTCGGAGTCGTAGTCCTCGTCTTCGGCCCTTTCTTCCTCCTCTTTTCTGCCTTTTGGGGAGGGCATCCGCAGGTATTTGCGAAGTTGGCCCTGTTTTATCAGCGACTCTATGTACTTCTTCAGCTGGAAGCAGTCTTCGGTGTCATGACCGTGGTCGCGATGAAACTGGCAGAACTTCTTTGCATTCTTCTTATTATCGGCGGTCATGGCCTTTGGCCGCCGAATCTGCGTCCCTTGCCTTTCCAGCGCCATGAGGATGTTGGTCCGTGCAGTGCTCAGGGGCGTGAAACTTTGAGGCTTCCTTCCCCGCATCCTCCGAGATCGTCCTGCCTGTTCGGTAGGATTACGAGCTTGCTGATTGGACCCCTCGGCGCGGTGGTTCTCTGACTTTGGCCCAGCCATTCTCATCTCCTCGGCTGTCATGTGCTGTTCGGCCCTTCGATAAAATTCTCCGAGGGTGTCCGGGGGGTCCTTTGAGAACTCGTAGAACAGCTGTGAGTCCCGCCGAAGGCCCCGTGTCATGGCAAGAATGCGGATTTCGGGCCGAAAGTCTGGGACGCTCAGGGCTTCCCTGTTGAACCTTTCGACATAGTCTCGGATGGTCTCTCCGTTTCTCTGCTCTATGTCGAACATCTGGACAGGCATCTTCGCCGTTGGCCTGCTCCCAATGAACTGCTGGGTGAAGGCTGTGGACAACTCCTGGAACTCAGTGATGGTCCCCGGAGGCAATGAATTGTACCACGCAGTTGCTGGCCCTGTGAGGGTGACTTCAAAGCATTTGCACATGGTAGCGTCATCAGCACCGTGCATTATCATGCTGCGTCTGTATTTCGTCAGATGGGCTTGTGGATCAGTGCGGCCATCATATATCTCCAGCCGAGGCACTCTGAAGTCACCTGGCATGGCTGCTTCAGCGACGGCACGAGTGAAAGGGGAGTCATCTTCGCAAAAGGTCCCCGAGAGTCTGGCCCAGACAGGTTTTCTGGCCACTTGTTTCTCCACTCTGTCCAGCCGTGCTAGTATCCTCTCCATAAGCACTGTGGCGCTAGGGCCTTCTTCAGGGAATGGAGATCGCCGGTGCCTCTTCGGGGAGCGAGTTCGGCGCTGAGGGGACAAGGACCTCGCCTCAGGCGGCGAACTGCTTCACTGTGAGACTCTCGGTCGCTTGGACCCGGTTTGTCCCACAGGCCATTTCCCGAGGGCTATATCTTCTGTGGATGATTCTTCGCGAGGGTCTCCACTCCCCGAACTGCGATGTGTAGACTTGGGGCTTCTCTCCCGAGGGCGTGTCGGTGAGGGGGGTCTCTGGGCCCGTGCTTGCTGTGGCCACCTTCGGTCGATCTGCTGGGTCATTTCAGCAACGACCGAACGCTGAAAGTCCCTCAAGAAGCTCATGGTGACTACCAGAGGGCGGTCTTCCTCAGGCGCAGAAGTCCCTGGGAGTGTTTGCTCAGCAGCCGGTTGTATCTCAGGCGCGGACGGGGACCTTGGGAGTCCCTTGTCCTTAGAACGCCGAGTCTCAACGACGGCGATCTCAGAGCGGGTTCCCACAGACGGCGCCAAATGATGGCCAGGGGCCTCATCGTTTAGAGTCATGATGACTGGTGGAGAGACTTCTGGGAGGAAGAACGCCTGGAGGATGGATCGCCCAAGGGAGTGTGCCTGAAAGCTCAGAAACAAAGGGTTAGGAGGCCCCCGGAGTGTTTTTCCGGGGGGGGAGCCTCCGACGCCCAAGTCAGTGGTGGCTGAGAGAAAGGCAGAGAAAATAGCACAAAGGGCTGAGGAGTCTCGCCTGGTAATTTTCTCAGAGTGTGGGAGCCGTATTTTTGCCAACCAGCCCCCTGCCAAGTATTAATTCCTGGTATTTATAGGAGTGCCTAGCCCGTTCAGATCGCGACACGTGTTCGGTCGGATGTTCCTGAATTTCTGGGCGTAGGAGACAGATAGCTGGTAGCAGGTTGCCTTGAGCCATGTGCTGAGACGGGCCATGATGTGATTCTGATGGCGTCAGCGTGGCAGAGCGCCTTTTGAGGCGGATTGTGGCGTCTGTGAATGGATGTGTCAGAGGCTTCCTTAAATGCTTCCATAAATGCTCCTGCCGTACTCCCGAGGTCCCTGGGTGAGGTCGTCCTTTGGTACGGACAGAGCCTCTTCGGGAAACAAGCCCTCAGTTCGGGGGTTCCCAGTTTCAGGGAGTTCCGCCTTCGGGGATATCATGTTCGGCTCGCTATGTCTGGTGCCGCTTTTCCGAAGGTGATCTGTTCACAACCTTGTGGGGGCAAGTAGTGTCCTCGGGGTTTCCTGGCGTGCCGGGCTCGGAGCTCTTCGGCTATCTCCCGAGGTGCATGATCACACCTTTTCTCGGGTAGCGCCAGCTTCTTCTGGCCATTCTTGTGGCAGGGAGTTCGGCCAGATAGAGGCGATAGCGTTTGGCTATCAGGTGTCTAGTAACACATCATTGCTACCCAAGTGACAAGATTGTCGATGATTCGACTAAACCTTTATGATCATCATTGATATATTCCATTGTCCCTTTGTCCAAGATATCAAGACTAAGCATGAGACATGGAATGTGTCACTCTCGTATAGCCCAATCTTTGGTTTCTTGATTACCGAGTAGACTAACTTAAGCTGATGACATTGATATCGTATATCATCTCATCCGAGCATGGCCATGCATTTTCTAAGTCTCACTCTATCAAGGGGCCCGAAGATATCACTCCCGTTACATATGAGGGACAAATCCCATCTTGATCATACAAATCCCTCCGCATGATATGTGACATACCCAATGACCTCCTTCAAGTTCACTCAGTTACGAGCAACAAAGGAACGTATCAAAGTATGTGACTCACATGTAGGGAACCTTGATGATCTTAGGTTGAAGGACTACATATACCATGATCACTATGAGAATCACTTATGACACTCATATAAAGATCCATGTAGTGTTCTCATGGTGGGTCGGTCCAGTACAGAAGTTCTCCAACTTGTACCCATATGTAGACTACATATCTCATATTAGTCTCCACATATGCTAGTCGTTATGTATTATTGCAACCCGCTCCACAACAATACTAGACCAGGGACGTTTAAGAATATCCTTATTTTAAGGTTACGATTATGTTTGTTAAGTTACGCAGAAACAAAACAACAAACATAATTGTTGGATTAATGCCTTAAAAAAATATGATGACTCAATGTGAGAAAATACCATCATCTCATGATTGGCTTTTGGGCACAACACTAACAACTAAGGCATTAACAGAGTGCTCTAGGTTGCACATCTCCTCTATGCTTGACTTAGAGTAACCATTTCTAGTCTAGTAATTACTACAGAAGGCCACTAGGGCTTAGATCCTGATCCATTTAGAGAATTCCAAATATTCATTTCACTAGGAACCATCAGTTCTTTTTTAATACCCTTCTGATGGTCATGGTCATTCAAACATATGCACTATCACATGGTCTCCTTGCTTCAAACATATCATGGTAGGCACAAATTGGCCAAGCATTGAAAGAAATCAAGGAAGGCTAGTGTCCCTTACCTTATACCTATCTCGAGTTTCCTCAAGACAAATCCCTATTGTGACAAATCATTCATATATTTCTTAACTGTGAAGCAAACAAATCCTTGTCATACCCTGAGTAATCTTCTTAAATTAGAATGTAGCCACTATTTGTGAACCATCCATGGCTATGTAAACCACTTCAACACTTCTCTTAAAATCCAAAAAATAGTAACTATGGACTCAAAATTGTATTAACATAGCTTGATAAAAAAAAATCCTCTTACCTAGCCATTCCTAAGATCAACGTGGTTGGATTAAGCTTCTTGTTGCTGTTGTTCCTAACACCAGTAATTTTCTTCTATTCTCTTGATAGAACCAAAATTTAGAACACTTTAAACAAGAATGACAGATGGTTTCCTTCTCAATCTAGTGAGATTTAACCCTACCACCGATCCCTCACTTATTCAAATATAACCAATTAAGTGCATAATTAATATTTCAGCTTACATAGTTTAGGCAATCTTCTGGGCTTAATTATCCTAAATTAACAACTAAGTCCCAGCAAGTTCATTTCTTTTCAATTGAACATCTAATTGCTGGACAATCCATGATTTCTATGTTTTAAAAGCTGGTCCCAATCACTTCAAAAGCTTTCTCTTGACTTAACAAATAAGCCCTTAGTTCTCTTGGCCACACAATTAAGCAACCATGAACAACATACCTTAATTTGGCTTGGCTACACTTTTCACAGTGCAATACCATGAGTAACATTAAAGCCATGAAAAAAAAAATCTAAGAAGACAAGGGATTCAAGTGTAAAGATGATCTTGGTTCTCGAGTGAGGGATTTCTTTTGATCATCGTATCTTTTGGATTTATATTGGTTGTTAGGTAGGTTAAGAACTTGTTATATACCTATGGATGGAAGGGTTAGAGATTTCTAAACTCTGTGGAATGACCATTTTACTTAGAACGTGTTAGTGTTGTGCCCAAAAGCCAATCATGAAAAGATTTTATTTTGGACATTAAGGCATGATATTTTATTGAGGCATTGATCTAGTAATTATGCTTATTGTTCTATTTCTGTGTAACGTAATAAACATAATTATAACCCTTGAATAATGATATTCTTAAATGTCCCTGGTCTAGTATTATCGTGGAGCGGGTTGCAATAATCCGAAAGACTAGCATGTGTGGAGACTAATATAAGATATGTAGTCTACATATGGATACAAGTTGGAGAACTTGTGTACTGGACAGACCCACCATGAGAATGCTACATGGATCATTATATGAATGACATAAGTGATTCTCATAGTGATCATGGTATATGTAGTCCTTTGGCCTAAGTTCATCAAGGTTCCCAACAAGTGAGTCACATACTTTGATACTTCTCTTTGTTGCTCGTAATTGAATGAACTTGAAGGAGCTCATTGGGCATGTCACACATCATGCAGAGGGTTTTGTATGATCAAGATGGGATTTGTCCCTCCTATATAATGGGAGTGATATCTTCAGCCCATTGATAGAGTAGACTAAGAAAATGCATGGCCATGCTTAAATGTGTTGATATACGATACCAATGCATTGCTTTCAGTTACTTTACTCAGTAATCAAGAAACCATAGATTGGGCTATATGAGAGGGACACATTCCATGTCTCGTGCTTGGTCTTGATATCTTGGACAAAGGGACAATGGCATAAATGGATAATGATCATAGAGGTTTAGTCGAATCACCGACTATCCTGTCACTTGGGTAGCAATGATGTGTTGCTAGACACCGTTCATTGCTTATGATCATAAATGTGATTTTTGATCGTTACCAACATGGTAAAAGCCTATTCGGTCACACACATAAAGCCTACTTGGATTATTTGAGTGCATGGGGTAATTTATTTAGGTTATGGTTTCATGATAATTTCATATTAATAATTGGCCCATATGTTGAGCCACTACTAAGCCCAAAATTAAACCTAATTGGATTAGGGCTTTGAAACCCATTAGGCTTGGAAGTTGAGTCTTACTATAAATACATCATAAAGTGAAAAATTCGCAGCTCTTGCCCTAGCCTCCTAAAAGGAAAAATTTAGAAGACTTCTAAGAACCAGCCGCACTCTTCTCTTGGCATTCCTTCGATGATGCAAGCTAGCATTGTGGGCGCAAGAGAAATGCATCTCCCTAGACATGGTGGAGGCATTGTGATCTCAAGATGCTCATGTGGATACTGGAGAGAGCTTGAACACGTCAACTGTACAGGTTTTGTGATTCAACCCAACAGTTGGGTGAAGGATCTCAACCGAATTAGGTATGAAAATTCTAAAGACTCCATTTAGCCCATTTCACATGAATCCTGGAGGGGTTTAGTTACATTCTGCTACGCTTGCTTGGATCTCGAAACCCAATAGAATGTTCAATTAACTTGAGTTTATATGCAATGGTTAATCGGTTGTATGAATGTAATGTGATCAGTGTTTTTGATAAAAGGTTTTTTATTGTGCTAGCATTAATGTATGCCTTCCTAGGTTCAACTAAACTTATCCCTTACTTGTTAACCTAGCACCGATCATCAGTAGCTAGGATCAAGGCTGGTAAAATAGGTTTTGGTTTTCTTTTTATGGGTAATTTGGTAAATTCATGCGTATTTGTTCAAGTTGGTTTTTGTTGGGTTTCGGGAGCCAAACAAGCGCAGCGGAATTTAACCGAAACCCTCCAAGATCTAATTGAAACGGGGTAAACCGAGTGTTCTAAAATTTTCATACCTAATTTTCAGTTGAGATCTCTCACCCAACTGTAGAGTCGAATCATAAAACTTGAACAGTTGACGTGTTCAAGCTCTCTATGATATCCACACGAGCCTCTCTGGATCACCACGCTTCCACCACATCCTGACAGATGCGTTTCTTTTGCGCTCGCAGTGCTAGCCTGTGTCCTCCAAGGAATTGCAAGAGAAGAGTGCAGTTGTCCTTTTGGCAGGCTAGGGCAAAAAGCTACAAATTTCTCACTAAAAGTTGTGTTTATAGTGAGACTCAACTTCCAGGCATAATGGGTTTAAAAGCCCTAATCCAATTAGGCTTCAATTTCAGGCTTAATAGTGGCTCAACTCTTGGACCCATTATTAATTCAAAATTTTTGTGAAACCATAACCCAAATAATTAGCCCATGCACTCTAATGATCCAAATAGCTCTATGTGTGTGACCCAATAGGCTCTTCCCACGTTGGAAAAGGTCATAAATCACATTTATGATCATAAGCAATGAGCAGTGTCTAGCAACAAATCATTACTACCCAAGTGACAAGATTGTCGGTAATTCGACTAAACCTTTATGATCATTAACGATATATGTCATTGTCCTTTGTCCAAGATATCAAGACTAAGCATGAGACATGGAATGTGTCACTCTCGTATAGCCCAATCTTTGGTTTCTTGATTACCGAGTAGACCAACTTAAACTGATGACATTGATATCGTATATCAACTCATCCGAGCGTGGCCATACATTTTTCTAAGTCTCACTCTATCAAGAGGCCTAAAGATATCAGTCCCGTTACATAGGAGGGACAAATCCCACCTTGATCATTCAAATCCCTTCGCATGATATGTGACATACCCAATGACCTCCTTCAAGTTTACTCAGTCACGAACAACAAAGGAAAGTATCAAAGTATATGTCTCACATGTAGGGAACCTTGATGATCTTAGGTCAAAGGACTACATATACCATGATCGCTATGAGAATCATTTATGTTGCTCATATAATGATCCATGTAGTGTTAGGACCATCACTCAGTACTTGGCTTAGTCCAAGAATGCATAGAAAACACAAAATAAACGTGAGGGTGATTGAAAATGAGGATAAGGGTGTAAGTGTAAAACTAAGAAAGTTTGGGTTTTAAGTGCACATGAAAAATTAGACTATGATGTCTATGGCATGAAACAAAGTTTAGGGCCATATTGTACACTTTAACTAGTGCTACAAGTGAAACTATGAAACTTAAACGAGTAATTTCAGGCATGCAAATTAGTATAAGGATAAGTGGAGCATTAGACCAACTTTTGGTAACTTTTTATGGCCGGTCAAGCCTTGTCCCCCACCAAGAGTATTGCAATCAATTTTTTTTTGGTTTGTTTAATGAACCATTGCCTTGGTGAAATGGCCGAAACATGCAAGGACAAATTGGCCATTTATAGCGATTTTACATTATCCTCGGCAATGTCGGCCAAGAAACAAAATTGGTGCCAAAATTTCATGTGTTTTAGTGACTAAAATGGAGTCATGGATCCTTGAAGGGCTAACTAAACCATGCAAATTAGTTCAAGGCCGAGAATGGCATTAACCCATTAATGAGTCCATGTGGCCATAACAGGATTAGCATGTTCCCACTTAGTAAATTAAAAATTTGTTTCGATCCAAGCCATCCATTTGTGTTCTTGGCCGAAACTTGAGAGCTTTGGCATTGCTCTTGTACTTGGCTGCTGATTCCATGCCATTTTTAAAGGAAATTGAAGCTTGAATACATAACCAAGCTTGGATGCTCATTTTCGGCAATAGGTGACTTAGAAGCTCAAGTTTCAAGCTTGATATTGAAGAGTATATGTTACCACCTCATAAAATGGGAGAATTACAAGTGTGTCATAATGGCTAAAAACCATTATATTGTGTAATTCTCACCATAGTGTTTAAAGTGTGGGGGGTAAAAGGCATGATCAACACCTCCTTAAAAGTGTTCCAAGTTGGTAACTTGGCCCCCAAGAAAAGCCTTAAGGATTGCTTGTTTTTCAAGCAACCTATGGACTTTTTTGTAAGGTTTTGGAAATTCGGGTACTCAATTGCAAAACTCTCACAAAAGAGATTTGGAGAGTTATGGGAAGGATATGAATGGTATGAAAGTGCTATTGGAGGACCAAATTGCTTATGGAAGACAACTAAGGACAAAGAAAACACAAAAAGGCATAAAGGACCTAAGTGTTCTAATGTAGGCCTTAAGATGTGTATGTCTATGACTTAAGTCAAATGGAAGTTTTGTGGGGTTATCCCACATAAGGAGGGCTGCTAAAGGAAGATAAGGATGGTCAAATGTGGGCCAAGAGATTAAGACTAAGAAACCATAGTCTTGTAGCAAGGAAAATGACATAAGACAAGGTTAAGACTACTTAAGTGTGTTTAGTGTACTTTTGACTATTTAAGTAGTCAAGACCACCTTTGCTTCTCTAAATTTCGGCCTCCACCAGCAAAAAGAAAGCCAGCCCTCTCCTCCACACTTCCTCCATAGCCACCATACCTTCAAACTCAAAACTACTTGCAATTGAAGTCAAGGAAGCACAATTGGAAGCTATTTGGTGCTATTGCTTGAGTGCACCTAGGATCAAGCTCCAATTTCAGCATACCCATCAAGGTAAGGGTTCTCTTGCTCTCATGGGTTGTTTTCTGTATTTTCAAACATCCATGGAGCTATGGCTAAGCTTGGAAGAGAGCCATGAGCTTGATGAACCAAGCTTATTGAGGGGAGTGCACTTATTGAAGGTTTTGTGACCTAGTGTGAAGTGCACAAAGATGGCAGCGAAAGTGAGGGTTTCTAGAGCCCCAAAGTTAGTACTAACTAGTGTTAAAATCCTCCTAAGACCAAGCATTAGCTTGAGGAGGGCTGCCATAGTGATTTGGTTATGTTTATTATGTGTTTTATGGACTAACCTATGGTATATGTTGCTGCCACATTTCATGTGTTTGCTGTTTGTGTTTGGCTGCTGCATTTGGTTGCTATATCTTGTATATATGCATTGTGGTTTTTGTGTTTTAGTGTCTTTGGATGCAGGTTTTAATGATGGTTACATTGCCTATTGAATCCAAGTGCTACCCTTACTAAGTTTCTCAATGAAACTTACTCCCCTCAATTCTGTCATTTCAGGTCCAGCTGAAAGATCACCTTCAAACTAACATTTTTGGTTTGATTTTTGATCTGAAATTTCAGGTACATGAACTTCCATATGTCTAGTTATGATCTGGAAATTTTGGTGATTTTAGGAGCACATTTGGTATTTTTAATGGTGGTACTTACTGTGTTGTGCAGCAGCTGTCCAGCATCCTGTTTTTGGAGTCCATTGTGTCTCAGGACCTCCTGTAACCTAGGGTGTGTATTTAGCTGAGTTAAGACCATATTGTAGTGCATGTATGCATGTACATGTATTGTATGTAAAATGAGACAAGTATGTGAACATTTGAGTAATGTTTTGGCTATGTAAGTGATGTGGTGCAAAGCTGCCTAAGTGTGAATGATGGGCTGCTTACTTGTAAATTCTGTTTTGGCCACATAAAGTTGTTAAAAGAAAGGGAATGTAATTCCTATGTGTAATGGACATATATGGGATAGCCTTGGAGGGCTTTCCCCTTGTGAATGAAGTGTTTGCATGGTTTGGAAAAATTGTATGGGCAAAATGGTCCAAAAGTTGCCAGAATTTTGACTCTGGACATAAAGTTTAATATCTCCCTGTGTAGAATGAAACTTGGTATGAAATTTTGACCACACCTAGAGGACATCTAGAGGGTTAACTGGGATTTTGAATTTCTGGATTTAGAGCCCTGTAGCCAAAGATATGACGTTGCAAAGTTGGCTGAGTTACTGTTCATTTGGTCAGAATTTTGTAACCAACTTCAAAAATCCATAACTTGGTCCATAGGTGGGCTATTGATGTAAAAAAAAATTCCTTGGTTTGATCTAAGTCTCTAATTGATGATGGAGCAAATAAAACAGGGGGCTATGTGGCTAGAATGATACAGTTTATTAGTGGAAGTTACAGGTGCAGTAGCTGGCCACTAGAACTTAACAAGATTGCCTAATGTGTGGAAGCCAAAACTAAGACTTGTGCTTGTGTTTTCCTTCTTTGCTGCCATGGTGTGCATGCAATGTGAATATGTGTGTGATGGTTGGACCAATATGCATGTATTTACATAGTGCCCAAGAGGGCCACTTGGGTATGCACACTCAGGGTAGTGTTCTGATGGCCTACAGAACATTACCAATCTTGGGAGTCTAAATGCACAGTTTTGGCATCATAACTGGACTACCCCGGAGTGGGTAACAGTATAAGGCTAGCTGATAGTTGCTCAAGCTCAATCTTGAGGTAAAGATTCATAATTCACTTGGTTTTCTTGGAAATTTTCCATGATCAACTGATATTAGTGATTAAATGATAGTCAAAATGTGCTAGGAATTTTTGGTCTAGAAGACACATTTTGGACTTGGATACTCAAGCACAACCGAGAACTCAAGCATTTTATTGAGGTAGGATTCATGTTCTACTTGCTTACTTGGTAAATATTCCATGAACAAGTGCTATGTGATCTTACTTGCTTGATGGGCTTATGGAAGAACTTTCGGGTTCATGTTGTTTTGGCTAGCCAGTCAAGTTAATGGTATGTGCTAGAAACTTTAGTGAGGGAGGCCAACATACTAATGTTTCAGAGCTCTAGTGGAAGGAGGATTGGAATGGTGAAGTTAGGTGTGCAAAGACGCCCATGAACATGATGGGTTTCGGGAGCCAAACAGCGTAGCGGAATTTAACCGAAACCCTCCAGGATCCAAGTGAAACGGGGTAAACCAGGTGTTCGAAAATTTCCATACCTAATTTTCGGTTGAGATCTCTCACTAAACTGAAGAGTTGAATCACAAAACCTGAACAGTTGACGTGTTCAGGCTCTCTATGGTATCCACACGAGCCTCTCGGGATCACCATGCTTCCACCACATCCCGGTAGATGTGTTTCTCTTGCGCTCGCAGTGCTAGTTTGCGTCCTCCAAGGAATTGCAAGAGAAGAGTGTGGCTGTCCTTTTGGGAGGCTAGGGCAAGGAGACCTACGAATTTCTCACTTAAAAGTTGTATTTATAGTGAGACTCAACTTCCAAGCCTAATGGGTTTCAAAGCCCTAATCCAATTAGGATTTAATTTCGGGCTTAATAATGGCTCAACTCTTTGGCCCATTATTAATATGAAATTAAAGTGAAACCATAACCCAAATAATTAGCCCATGCACTCTAATGATCCAAATAGCTCTATGTGTGTGACCCAATAGGCTCTTGCCATGTTGGCAATGATCATAAATCACATTTATGATCATAAGCAATGAGCGGTGTCTAGCAACACATCATTGCTACCCAAGTGACAAGATTCTCGGTGATTCGACTAAACATTTATGATCATCACCGATATATGCCATTGTCCCTTTGTCCAAGATATCAAGACTAAGCACGAGACATGGAATGTGTCACTCTCGTATAGCCCAATCTTTGGTTTCTTGATTACCGAGTAGACCAACTTAAACTGATGACATTGATATCATATATCAACTCATCCGAGCATGGCCATGCATTTTCTAAGTCTCACTCTATCAAGGGGCCCGAAGATATCACTCCTGTTACATAGAAGGGATAAATTCCATCTTGATCATACAAATCCCTCCGCATGATATGTGACGTACCCAATGACCTCCTTCAAGTTCACTCAGTTACGAGCAAAAAAGAAAAGTATCAAAGTATGTGACTCACATGTAGGGAACCTTGATGATCTTAGGTCGAAGGACTATATATACCATGATCACTATGAGAATCACTTATGAGACTCATATAATGATCCATGTAGTGTTCTCATGGTGGGTCGGTCCAGTACAGAAGTTCTCCAACTTGTACCCATATGTAGACTACATATCTCATATTAGTCTCCACATATGCTAGTCGTTATGTATTATTGCAACCCGCTCCACAATAATACTAGACTAGGGATGTTTAAGAATATCATTATTCTAGGGTTACGATTATGTTTGTTAAGTTACGCAGAAATAAAACAACAAACGTAATTGATGGATTAATGCCTTAATAAAATATCGTGACTCAATGTGCAAAAATACAATCATCTCATGATTGGCTTTTGAGCACAACACTAACAGAACACATACTAGAGGTTTCAGCCAAATGTGAAATTGTGGTGTGTGTGTGAGTTGTGTCCTTGATTACTTTGTGTGTGTGTGCTGTCCATTTTAGGTAGCTTAATTATGCTTATTATCCCTCGGTTACTGTATGGGTACTCTTGGTATGTTGCCAAGTTAATAGTACTTATATGTAGGCTACTTTTGTGTATATTAGCCTCGGATGAATTATGGTTTTGTGTAAGTATTTTGGATGCTTGAATGCCAAGCTATGCTATGTTATATGGAAGGATGAGTTTTGATGTATGGAATCTCCTATGTTCCTTACTTGACCAAATGTTCATGAACATGAAAATTGATTTCCAAAACTTGATGAGATGGGCATCTTTGTTGACATGCATTGGAGTAGCACACTTGATGAGCACACATCCTAGACACTTAACAGATTAAGTGTATGCCTTGCTTGTATTGCAAGTTACAGATTTACAGCATTGCCTTGTGTTGCAAGTTAGAGGTTGGGCCTTACCTAAGCTGCAAGAAATTGTTCTAATCAACTTATAAGCCTCCTAGGGCACCTCCTAAGCCCTTAGCATAAGAAAATAAGACTTAAAGACTACCTAACGAACAATGGCCAAAATAAAAGGTAGTTAATAACACCTAAATATAAGAGTGCTTAAATAACTCTTGGGTAGAAATGGTGTGTGGCGCTGGGAGTGCACAGGCTTGGGCCTGTGTGGGGTATGACACGTAGTGTTCTCATGGTGGGTCGGTCCAGTACACAAGTTCTCCAACATGTACCCATATGTAGGCTACATATCTCATATTAGTCTCCACAAATGCTAGTCATTATGTATTATTGCAACCAGCTCCACAATAATACTAGACCAGGGACGTTTGAGAATATCATTATTCTTGGGTTATAATTATGTTGATTACGTTACGCAGAAACAAAACAACAAACATAATTGCTGGATTAATGCCTTAATAAAATATTGACAGCTGAAAGGCAATCGCCCCTGAAGGACCTCACGCGTGCACACCATTCTTGATGAATGCATCACCTCCGGTCGGAACAAGTGACCAAACCTCGGCAAAGAGAGAGCCTCAAGCATCCTCGGACAAGCCGGACCTCAGGGAACCCGTGGGACCAACTTCGGTCAAGAGGGGTCACCACTCCTCCCGAGGGTAACGTCGCGCCGACCTCACATGCCCAGACCACCTTCAGATACTCTTTTGGCCGCCTTCAGGACACATTCACAAAGTACCATTCTTAGGAGCCTGAGCCTAACCTCGGGAGGGCCCAACCGAAGGTGTCTCGTATAAAACAGGGGACCTCTCTCCAAAGAAGCTCACCTCCCCGGATAAGCTCTGTACCCCGAGGGAGTTCGGTCACCCGAAAAGGCCACGTGGGTGTATACCAAATAGCTAACAAGTCTCTGACACACCGTACTCATACGGCCCCCAGACATGCTCTAACATGCCGCCCCTATGCTGCTTAGGCTTTTGGCCAGGCGGCCTATGGTCGGCTAAGAAGCTCCCCCTCTCTCCGAAGGTACAGGTTATATCCGATCAAACACGTGTCATGATCTGGGTGGGCCGTGTCAAATGAACCTCTACTGTTCGCCTCCCTATAAATATTCGGGAAACGCCCTAGGTAAGCGGATTTGGACTTCAAGGGCAAATCTCTCCACTTTTACTTACTCTCCATTTCCAAACGCTGACTTGGGCGTCGAAGGTTCCTCCCCGGAAAGACATTCCGTGGATCTCCTAACCCCTGTTTTTCTGAGTCTTTGCAGTCCTCCTCCCACAGGAGCTTCCTCACCCAGGCATTCTCCCACCAGCATTCTCTGCTCCAGGCTCATCATGTCACACAACGATGATACCGAAGGCCATCATTTGGCGCCGTGTGTGGGAAACATCTTCCAGGTCGCCGTCGTAGAGACTCGGTGCTCAAAGGATAAGAGGCTCCCGAAGTCCACCTCTGCGCTAGAGGCTCAGCTGGTGACCCAGCAGCCCACTGTAGAGACTTCTACACCAGAAGATGATCACCCTCTTACAGTAACGATGAACTTCTTGCGAGACTTCTAGCGCTCCATCGTCGTTAAAATGACTCGGCAGCTCGACCAGAGGTGGCCCCAGCCTCCATCGGGCCGAAGGAACTCCCCTTCTTTAGTACCCCAAGAGAGAGGTTCGAGGTCCACCCACTAGAGCTCCGGTGTCACACCTCACACAGGCCCTAGCCCAACACTCTATACTACACTCACCCAACTAAGGTTATTTTGGAGTGTTTTAGAACTTTCAATTTGGCCAACCAATGTAATTAATCCTTAAGGCTAATTTTCTTAAGGTATTTAACCTGGGAGGTGGCCCATGAGGCTTATGAGAAGAATCCAACTAATTACTTGCAGCAGAAGTAGAGCCCAAATTAATAACTTGCAAGATAAGCAAGGCTGTAATAGGTAACTTGCATTACAAGCAAGGCAACACTCAAAGAAATTAAGTGCTTAGGATGTGTGAAAATCAAGTGAGCTATTTTAGAATGGAAACCAAGAAGCCCAAGGTATCATTTGATTTTTGAAAACTCATGTTTGAGTGCACATGTACATTCGGCCATAATAGCTACAAAGGAGGTTCACAAGATAACATGCTTCACATTCATAACAAGCCATACATAAGCCGATAAACATTCATCATTCACAAGTCCAAAACCATAACATGAGTGCAAACATAACTTGGCCTACTAAGGTACTCTATGTACCACAAAAACTAGGCAACATCTGAGACTACATATATGTACATACAAAAGTAGTCTACCTAGTACACATACATGGCTACATGCCATGATTCCAAAGTTTAAGTTTACCAAATTATGTTTACATCCCAAAACCTCTAATGTCCAAACAAGACATTCAGTATGCCATAAAGCAGGACACACTACAGTACAAGTCCTATGGCCATATTCATAGTCATAAAGGTGAAGACTATGATCAGAGCAATGGTCCACATATCCATGCTGCACACCTAGACAAGTCCTACTCTACAATCCTGCACAACTTAAGACATAAGTCTCAGCCAACTTCATAAACAAGACTTGTAATGTACAAAGTTGATCAAGCCAAGCACACATTGGCACATACCTTATTACACAAGCAAAGCTAGCACAACACACTAGCAAACTCAAGCTACTATAACTCAGGCCGAATATCATTTCCTGAAAAACAAATGTATGGGCCATGAGTACATTACTCAGTAGAGTTCACTTTTAATACCAACTCATTAAAGAGTTTATTTAGTTAAGCCGAGTGTATAACTCAAGGCTTAACGTCCATTTGCTCATAATGTTCTGCAAAAATAAGACACAAAGACAAGAAAACCACAACATATATATATACATACTAGCAAGTCTGAGACATATAAGCCATAATAACAAGTAAATGGTTAGCAAGCACACAATGAACACACACACACACCACAATGACCATTCGGCCAAATACCATAGCATGTGTCATTGTGCACATTTGCACATCAAACTCCAACATAAAGTCCACATCCACTAGAGCTCCGAAAATGCCTAGCAAATTGGCCCCATTTACTAGGATTTCTAACACATGCCCATAGTTAATTAGCTAATCAACAATCACAACCGAATCTTCATAATAGCCCATCAAGTAACTAAGGTCATTTAGCATATTTAACCATCACTTAGCTACTTTAAACACTTGAATCATGGTATACTACCAAGCAATCAAGTAGTTTAGTGAACCCTACCTCAAACAAAGCTTGAGTTCCTCTCGGTTAAGCTTGAACCCGAAATGTGTTCCTCAACAAATGGCCTAGCACATCACTAATTAGGCATTAATACTCATTGGTCATGGAATGTATACCATGTATTCAAGGAAAACACAAAGAGTTACCTCAAAACCAAGCTTGAAATGCCTCGGCTTCCATGATTTCTTCTAATCAAAAGCTCAACTTGAGTTGGCTAGTGCCAAAAACAAGAACCCCAAGCTTGATTCCTTTCTCTCAAGCTTCAATTGCCTCTTTATGCTCAAACTCGAAACCCTTTGTGGTGGAAGCTCAAGAACACAACCAAGAACTAGTTTCAGCCAAGGAGAAGTAAACCCGAAATGAAGGCAAAATGGCTTAAGTGGAGTCATGTTGTTTCAGTGATAGCCACATGTAATGAAAGTGGTAATAAGCTAGCTTTAGGCCTCACAAATCTTGCATGGCTCATTTGAGCCCTCACTTCCTCATGGCTGCATTTTCATCTCTAAAACACATGCCCCTTTCAGCACTTATGTCACTTCATGGCTCACATTGGCAAGCACAAATCAAAAGTGTCCAATATGTCCATTAAACCCATGTATAAACCGGCCAAGTACTTGTACAAGTACTAATTGGGTAAACCAAGGCAACGATGCCTTAATACCTTAGTGGGGAACATGATTTGACTAGTCATCATTGAACTTTTACCAAAACTAGTCTAGTATCACACTAATCCGCTCACAATTTTGCATGGCCGAAAGTTCCCATTTAAAATTTGTAGTTTCACTAGTTCCACTAGTTCAAGGGTATATTGTAGTCCTCCAACTTTATTTCATGCCAAAAACATCATTGTCTAAGTTTCCCACGCACACTTAAAACTCAAACTTTCTCAGGTTTATACTTACACCCTTACCCTCATTTTCAAACAAGTCCCTCATGTTCTAAATTAGTATTTCTTTATATTTCTTGGCCTAAGCCAAGTACTAAGGGATGGTCCTAACAATTCCTCCCTCCTTAAAGAATTTGGTCCTCCAAAATCTTCACCAATCTAGAGTATAACTGAGAGTACTTATTGGCAATTTCTTGTTCTACTTCCTAGGTTGCCTCTTTAGGAGTGTGATTACTCCACTGTACCTTAATCATAGAAATCCATCTACTTCTCAACTTCCTAGTATCTCTTGCCAGGAACTGAATTGGCATCTCCTCATAAGAAAGGTTTGGTGCCACAGTCACAGTAGCAGGTATGTTTATCTACTTGAAGCTTGGAACATACTTCTTGAGTAAGCTCACATGAAATACATTATGTATGTTACGAAGTTCTGGTGGCAAATCCAACTGATAAGCCACATTCCCAACTTTGGCCAGTATTTGGTATGGCCCAACATATTTGGGTGCTAGTTTCCCCTTTTTCCCAAATCTGATTACTCCTTCCATGGGAGAAACTTTGAACCACACCCAGTCTCTTTCCTGGAATTCCAAGTCTCTTCTCCTTTTCAGGTTGGCAAAGGCTTGTTGCCTATCATTTTCAGTCTTGATCCTAGCTTGGATCAGTTTTATTTCTCAGTGGTTTCCTTAATAATGTCTAGCCCCAACTCCAATTTGTCTTCTGGCTGATGCCAGCAATGAGGAGTTATACATTTCCTGCCATATAAGGCTTCATAAGGAGCCATTCCTATCACTGAATGATAGCCATTATTGTAGGAAAACTCTATTAATGGGAGATGTACATCCCATTCACCCTGGAAGTCAATTACACAACATCTCAACATGTCTTCCAGAGTTTGTATGGTTCTTTCTGTCTGTCCATCCGTCTGTGGATGGTAAGCAGAACTAAATTTGAGCTTAGTGCCCAATGCTTGATGTAGGGACTTCCAAAACCTAGAAACAAACCTAGGATCCCTATCTGATACTATGTCATCAGGTATTCCATGCAATCTTACTATTTCTCTTATATAGAGTTATGCCAGTTTATCCAAAGAATCAGTAAGATTCATGGGAATGAAATGAGTTGCCTTGGTCAATCTGTCTACAATGACCCATATGGCATTATGCTTCCTTCTTGTCAGTGGCATTCCCACTACAAAATCCATTGATACGGATGATAGCCAAAGGCTATCGCCTCTATCTGGCCGAACTCCTTGCCACAGTAATGGCCACAAGAAACTGGCGCTACCCGAGAAAAGGTGGGATCATACACCTCGGGAGATAGCCGAAGAGCTCCGAGCCCAGCGCGCCAGGAAGCTAGAGGATACTACTTACCCCCCGAGGTTGTAACAGATCGCCTTCAGAAAAAAGGCACCAGCTATCGCGGGCCGAACATGATCTCCCCGAAGGCGGAACTCCCTGAAGATGGGAACCCTCGAACTGAGTGCGTGTTCTCTGAAGAGGCACCGTCCGTACCAAAGGACGACCTCGCCCAGGGACCTCGGGAGTACGGCAGGAGCATTTAAGGAAGCATTTAAGGAAGCCTCTGAGACGTCCTTTCACAGACGCCATAAGTCACCTTAAAAGGCGCTGTGACACGCTGACGCTGTCAAAATCGCAACATGGCCCATCTCAGCGCAAGGCTCAAGGCAACCCACTACCAGCTATCTGTCCCCTACGCCCAGAAAATCAGGGAACATCCGACTGAACACGTGTCACGATCTGAACGGGCTAGGCACTCCTATAAATACCAGGAAATAAATACTTGGCAGGAGGCTGGTGGGCAAAGATCTGACTCCCAGACTCTGAGAAAGTCACCAGGCGAGACTCTTCAGCCCCTTCGTGCTATTTCCTCTGCCTTTTCTCAGCCACCACTGACTTGGGCGTCGGAGGCTCCCCCCCCCGGAAACACATTCCGGGGGCCTCCTAACCCTTTGTTTCTGGACTTTCAGGCACACTCCCTTGGGCGAACCATCCTCCAGGCGTTCTTCCTCCTAGAAGTCTCTCCACCAGTCATCATGACTCTAAACGATGAGGCCCCCGGCCATCATTTGGCGCCGTCTGTGGGAACCCGCTCTGAGATCGCCGTCGTTGAAACTCGGCGTTCTAAGGACAAGGGGCTCCCAAAGTCCCCGTCCGCGCCTGAGACACAACCGGCTGCTGAGCAAACACTCCCAGAGACTTCTGTGCCCGAGGAAGACCGCCCTCTAGTAATCACTATGAGCTTCCTGAAAGACTTTCAGCGTTCGGTCGTGTCTGAAATGACACAGCAGATCAACCGAAGATGGCCACAACAAGCACAGGCCCAGAGACTTCCCTCACCAGCACGCCCTTGGGAGAGAAGCTCGAAGTCCACTCATTGCAGTTTGGGAAGCGGAGATCTGCGCGAAGAATCGTCCACAGAAAATACTCCCCTCGGGACACAGCCTGTGGGGCAGAAGAGGTCTGAGCGACCGAGGGTCTTGCAGCAAAGAAGTTCGCTGCCTGAGGCGAGGTCCCTGTCCCCTCAGTGCCGAACTCGCCCCCCGAAAAGGCGCCGGCAACCTCGCTTCCCTGAAGAAGGGCCTAGTGCCACAGTGCTTATGGAGAGGATATTAGCACGGATAGATAGGGTGGAGAAACAAGTGGCCAGAAAACCCGTTTGGGCCAGACTCTCGGGAACATGCTGCGAAGATGACTCCCCATTCATTCAGGCCGTTGTTGAGGCAGCCATGCCAGGTGACTTCAGAGTACCTCGGTTGGAGATTTATGATGGCCGTACTGATCCACAGGCCCATCTGACGAAGTACAGACGCAGCATGATAATGCACGGTGCTGACGACGCTACCATGTGCAAGTGCTTCGAAGTCACCCTCACAGGGCCAGCAACTGCATGGTACAATTCATTGCCTTCAGGGACCATTACTGAGTTCCAGGAGTTGTCCACGGCCTTCACGCAGCAATTCATTGGGAGCCGACCTACTGCGAAGATGCCTGTCCAGATGTTCGACATAGAGCAGAGGAACGGAGAAACCATCCGAGACTATGTCGAAAGATTCAATAGGGAAGCTCTGAGCGTCCCAGACTTCCGGCCCGAAATCCGCATTCTTGCCATGACACGGGGCCTTCGGCGAGACTCACAGCTATTCTACGAGTTCTCAAAGGACCCACCGGAGACCCTCGGAGAATTTTACCGAAGAGCAGAACAGCACATGACCGCCGAAGAACTAAGAATGGCTGGGCCGAAGTCTGATCACCACCGCGCCGAAGAGTCCAATCAACAAGCTCGGCATCCAACCGAACAAGCAGGACGACCTCGGAGGATGCGGGGAAGGAAACCCCAAAGTTTCACACCATTGAGCACTACACGGACCAACATTCTCATGGCGCTGGAAAGGCAAGGGACGCAGATTCGGCGACCAAGGGCCATGACCGCCGATAATAAGAAGAATGCAAAAAAGTTCTGCCAGTTTCATCGCGACCACGGTCATGACACCGAAGACTGCTTCCAGCTGAAGAAGTACATAGAGTCGCTGATAAAACAGGGCCAACTTCGGAAATACCTGAGGATGCCATCCCCGAAAGGGAGAAAAATGGAGGAAGAAAGGGCCGAAGATGAGGACTATGACTCCGACAGGCGGAGAAACCGAAGTCCAAAAAGGCGCCCTCCACCTCCGGCAGGGGTTATCCAAACAATCACCACGGGGCTCCCATCCTCGGAAAGAAAGCGAAAGGTCAGAGAAATTGCAATCACGGAATATCAAAATCCAGCAAAAAAGCTGGCCCGCAAAAATGGATCCACCATCGTCTTCCCCCACGACGATCCACTGCTGATCATGGCGAGGATAGGGAACTGGGACGTCAAAAGGGTGCTACTTGATGACGGATCAAATGCGGACGTCCTATTCTCGCACTTACTGCCGAACTTGGGCATCTCCAGCAGCGAACTTAAGCCAGTCACCTCGCCCACCTTCGGGGTCGGACCATCCGAACTGCCTGTTCTCGGATGGATCGACCTCCCACTGATGATGAAAGGGACTTCGGTAGACGGAGCAGCTGAGTTGTACGCCTCCACAATGGCAAGGTTCATCGTCATGGATGTCCTGTCCTCGTACAACGCCATCCTTGGAAGGCAGACACAGGGAAGCCTGCACATTCGCCCTGATGTGAAGTACTTGACTGTCACATTCGCCACCAAGGATGGAGATGCAGAGATCTTCATAGACCAGGCCGAGGTGAGAAAGGTGTTTGTGAAAGCACGAAAGGCCCCGGCGAGCAACTTCGCACAAACAATGGAGGCAAAGGCTCCAGAAAAAGGCAAAGAAGAAGATCTCGCAAAAGCAGAAATGGAAACAGTAGAACTTATCCCAGGACAATCTACCCGAATAGGGAAGAGCTTGACCGAAGGTGAGAAGGAAAACCTTGTATCCTTTCTGCTGAAAAATAAAGATCTGTTTGCCTACTCGCCGAAAGATATGCCAGGGGTAAACCCTGGCATAATAAAGCATAGCCTCAAAGTAAGCCTGAAAGCAAAACCTGTCCGGCAAAAGAAACGAAGCATCTCGGCCCACAAGAGCAACTTTGTCAAAACTGAGGTCCAGCGTCTGTTAGACGCCGAAGTCATCAGGGAGGTGAAGTACCCCGAATGGTTAAGCAACGTGGTCATTGCCCCAAACGAAGGTAGCAGCAAACTCCGGATGTGCATCGACTTCAGAAACTTGAACGATGCTTGCCCAAAAGACTCATACCCTCTGCCGCCAATAGATCAACTGGTAGATTCAACCGCCGAATATGGGCTCCTTAGTTTCCTAGACGCCTTCAGTGGCTACCATCAAATAAGGATGGACCCCGAAGATGAAGAAAAAACCGCCTTCATCACCGAGGGAGGAACATACTGCTATGTCAGAATGCCCTTCGGGCTAAAAAATGCAAGAGCCACCTACGAAAGGTTGATGAACAAGGTCTTTAAAGACCAAATGGGGAGAAACATGGAGGTGTATGTTGATGATATGATAGTCAAGAGCAAACTGCCTGGCTATCACGTTGCAGACCTAGAGGAAACCTTCCAAAAGCTCAGAGCCTTCGGGATTCGGCTCAATCCTGAAAAGTGCATCTTCGGGGTAACCTCAGGAAAATTCCTTGGGTACATGGTATCCGAAAGAGGCATTGACGCTAATCCCGAGAAGATTAAGGCGCTGCTTGAGTTCCGAACTCCTGCCACAGTCAAAGACGTGCAGAGGCTCACCGGAAGAATAACCTCTCTGAGCAGGTTTATTTCCAGGTACGGAGATAGGTGTCGACCCTTCTTCAAAGTCCTCACAAAGGCAGCAAAGATGGAAGGCGACCTCGGAAGGAATGATCGTCCTTGGGACGAAGATTGCCAAAAGGCCTGGGAAGAACTCAAAGTCTACTTGGCTAGCCTGCCGACTCTGCGACAACCTCGGGAGGGAGAGCCCCTCGTTTTGTACCTCGCCGTCACGGAGAAAGCTGTAAGCTCGGTCCTCGTGAAAGAAGAAGGGCCAAAGCAATGGCCAGTCTACTACGTCAGCAAATCCCTGCATGGCGCCGAAGTCGGGTACCCTCTGCTTCAAAAAGCTATATACGCCTTGGTGCTTGCAGGGAGGAGGCTGCGACCATACTTTCAGGCTCACCCCATCATCGTCCGAAGTAGTCTACCACTACGGGATGTTATGAAAAAAGTTGACCATTCGGGAAGGCTCTCCAAGTGGTGCATAGAGCTTGGCGAACACGAAATCACATATGAACCTCGGAAGGCCATAAAAGCTCAAGCACTAGCAGATTTTATCGCCCAAATACCCACCACTAAGGAAAGCCATTTGGATCCAAACGGAGGTGAGCCAGAGTGGACTTTACATGTTGACGGAGCCTCGGGATCCGAACACCAGGGAGCTGGAGTAATTATCAGAGGACCCGAAGGCCTGGTGGTAAAGAAGGCTATTTGTTACATAAGGAAAGTAGATCTGTTTACATAAGGTTACTACGTAAAATAGGAAAGTAGATTTGTCATTTATTATTTAGATATCAATCCTAGTTGTCTTTCCTTGTATGATAATTTCTCTTATTATATAAAGGCAATGAGGGTCTTGTATGAGATCAAGCCCTCTGTTTCTTTCTCTGATATTGTTTAACATGGTATCAGAGCCATAGCCTAACTCTTTCCAGCCTTACGTTTCCGCTGCCAACACCAGAAAACTATTTTCAGCTTTACGTTTCCGCTGCCCTAACCAGTAACCTTATCTATACTTAACCAAATCAAAAACCAAGAACACAGCCACCACCAGGAGTCACCACCGACCAAACCAGTACCAGCGGTGCTGCCAGAAAACCTCCCACGCGCCGGCGCGCGGGCATCATGCGCCGCCGTCCAGCAACCCCTGGCGACGGCGTTCTGATGGGTGTGCTCGCCTTTTTATCCTAAACAAGTTTTTGGTCTTGTTTTATGTCAATTATGACTAGAGCTTGAGTTTCTTCGTCATCCAGTTAGTCTCTCATATGTTGGAGTACGTCATCAGCAAGGGTTGTGATCTGTTTGTTCATCTCATCAAGGAGAATGCCAAATCCTGAGGAGAAAAATTCCCAATCACATGTTCTGGCAATCATCTCACCAATGGGTTCCTCTACCCAATTCAGCAGTATTCGAATTACCAAACAATGTTTGAATGGTAATAATTACTCTTCTTGGACCAAGAAGGTGGTATTGTATTTTACAGGTCAGAGGAAGATGTCACATTTCACTGCTAATCCTCCTACCAACCAAAGCCAATTAGAAAATTGGCAAGCTGATGATGCATAGTTGTTGCACTTGCTGTTCGAGTCCATGGAACCTGAAGTGTCAGATTTATTCTCTCATGTCATCACCTGTAAGCAAGCTTGGGATTATGCTAAACTTCTTTACTCTAGTAATATGCTGCGCATGTATGATGTTTCTGTTGAGTTGTTTCATGCTAAACAAGAAGGGAGTCTCACCGATTACTTCGCAAAGGTGAAACAAGGGTTCGAAGAGTTTAATGCTTTGCTGCCTATTTCTTCTGATGTCCAAGAGATGCATCGTCAAAGAGAGCATCTAGTGATAATGACGTTTCTAGCTGGACTAAAACCAGAGTTTGAACCGGTCCGTGCACAGATCCTTGGGGGAGTAGAACTACCTTCATTGCCTGAAGTATACTCCCAGCTTTCTCGTTCTTTCGCTAATGAGAGTCCAACAAATTACAGTTCTGATCGGTCTGTTCTTGCGGTTCAGTCCAATCCACAAGCAAGATCTGGCTCTCAAGTTAGAGGAGGCCTTGGAGGTAGTCGTGGAGGACACGGTGGTCGTGGTGGCAGAGGTGGACGTGGTCGAGGTCCAAGTCCTCATTGCACGTACTGTGGAAACGATGGTCATATTGAGGATACTTGTTGGGATAAGGATCCATCATTACGAGCAGCCTATATGGCATCAAAAGAGGACTCTTCTTCAGCTATGGCATTACAATCGTCTGTTACTTTATCTCACGAAGAGTACACTAAATTCCTGCAGTATCAGTCCGCACAGCTGGCCGCTTCTCCTCCCATGGCATCTGTTGTCCATCGAGGTAATCCAACAGCTTGTTATTTGTCTAGCCTTTCCAAAAATCAGTCTTGGGTGTTGGACTCTAGTGCTACTGACCACATTTCAGGTAAAATAGCCATTTTTTATCAAATATGTCCTCTAGCCTCACATCATAGTAAACTCACCATTGCCGATGGATCTACCACCACTATTAGAGGTGTTGGATCCACTCGACCTTGTTCTTCTCTTACTTTACCCTCTACACTCTATGTTCCAAACTTTCCATTCAATCTTATGTCTGTGAGTAAACTGACCAAACAACTAAAATGTTCTGTTTGTTTCTTTCCTGATCATGTCATTATCCAGGATTTGAAGACCAAGAAGACGATTGGAGAAGGGCGTGAATCGAATGGAATGTACTATTTTGATGGATTGCAGTCATCAGTTGCTTGTCCTGTTTCAGCTTCTCCTCTTCTAATTCATAGTCGCTTGGGTCATCCATCTCTAGAGAACCTTAAGAAATTAGTCCCAAATTTAAATTCAACCTCTACTTTAGAATGTGAGTCTTGTCAGCTTAGGAAGCACCATCGTGCTCCCTATTTGTCCCGAGTCAATAAATGAGTTGATAAACCTTTTTCGTTAATTCATACAGATATTTGGGGTCCTAGTCGTACCAAGTCTAAATTGGGTTTTCAGTATTTCATAATCTTTGTTGATGATTTCTCTCGAATGACTTGGTTATATTTAATGAAAGATCGTTCAGAGTTATTTTCTATCTTCTGTGCCTTTTGTGCTGAGATTCAAAATCAGTTTCACACCCGAATCAATATTCTTCGCAGTGATAATGCAAAAGAATATTTCTCTAACTCAATATCTAGTTACATGCAGCAACAGGGTATACTCCACCAATCCTCCTGCCCACACACATCTCAACAAAATGGAGTAGCTGAGAGAAAAATTCAGCATATTGTTAAAACTGCTCGTACCCTGTTAATTCACATGAATGTACCCAAGAGTTTTTGGGGAGATGCTATGCTCATTGCATGTTTTCATATCAATCATTTGCCATCGTCTATCCTTGCAGGTAAAATTCCTTTTTCTATCCTTTTTCCCCGCCAAGCTCCCTTTCCTGTTATTCCTCGTATATTTGGTTGTGTCTGCTTTGTTCATCAGAACCAGCCTGGCACAGATAAATTAGACCCCAAATCTCTGAAATGTGTTTTTCTTGGTTACTCTCGGTTGCAAAAAGGATACAAGTGTTTCAGTCCTTCCCTAAATCGTTGTTTTGTTTCTGCTGATGTTACATTCTTTGAAGCTACACCATATTTTTCTGATACTCAGTTCGTGTCTTCTGATACTGATGACTGTTTGCCATTGCCCTCTGTACCTGTTCAAATGGCTCCTACCAATATTGATGTTCCAGTTACTGATCATGTTCCTTCAGAACTCATTCCTAACAATAATCTGGCTCCTTCAGAGCGACTTTCTCGTCCTGATTTACAGGTTTATACCCGACGTTCTCATTAATAAGCACTACCACAAGATTCACGCTCGTCTCCACCGGCTTCATCTTCAACTCCACCGGCTGATGATTTAGAAATTCCAATTGCCCTTCGCAAAGGAAAAAGGTCTTGTACACTTCATCCTCTCTCGAATGTCCTCTCTTATAATTCATTGTCACCATCATACTCTGCTTTTATCTCTACCTTGTCTTCCATTCCCTTGCCTAAGTCTATTTCAAAAGCTTTGTCTCACCCTGGATGGAAGTAGGCCATGGAGGAGGAGATGTCAGCTTTGCGGGCTAATAATACATGGGATTTAGTTCCTCTTCCACATGATCAGACAGTTGTTGGTTGCTGATGGGTTTTTAATGTTAAAGTCCTTCCTAATGGTACAGTTGATCGGTTGAAAGCTCGTCTAGTGTCTAAGGGATATACACAGGTATACGACATGGACTATTTGGAGACGTTTTCTCCAGTAGCCAAAATGACTTCAGTACGCGTTGTCATTGCATTGGCAGCCACAAATCAATGGCCTTTACATCAATTAGATGTGAAGAATGCCTTTCTCCACGGTGATCTTGAGGAGACTATCTTTATGGAGCAACCACCAGGGTTTGTTGCTCAGGGGGAGACTGACCTTGTATGTCGTTTAAACAAGTCTCTGTATGGTTTGAAACAGTCACCACGAGCATGGTTTGGTCGCTTCAGTGCAGTTGTTGTGGAGTTTGGATTGCAGCAATGTGGCGTGGATCACTCTGTCTTTTATGGACACTCCCGAGCTGCTAAAATTATTTTGATTGTCTACGTTGATGACATTGTTATAACTGGTGATGATAATGTTGGTATTCAATCCTTGAAATCTTTCTTGCAAATGAAATTCCAGACAAAGGATCTTGGTTCGTTAAGATACTTCTTGGGTATTGAAGTAGCAAGGTCCAAAATGGGGATAAACTTGTCCCAAAGGAAGTATGTCCTTGATCTTCTAGAAGAAACTGGCTTATTGGGAGCCAAGTCAGTTGATAGCCCCATGGAACCAAATGTTAAGCTTGATGCTGAGAAAGGAGAATATTTGGGAGATCCTAGTAGATATCGAAGACTTGTTGGTAAATTGAACTATTTGACTGTCACTCGGCCAGACATTTCATTTGCCACTAGTGTCGTAAGTCAGTTTATGGAGTCTCCGCGTACTGGTCATTGGGATGCAGTAATCAGAATTTTGAGATATCTGAAGGGTACTCCAGGACGAGGCCTTTTATATCGAAATTATTGTCATACTCAGATTCAAGGATACACAGATGCGGATTGGGCAGGTTCGTACGATCGCCGGTCTACTTTAGGCTATTGTGTCTTCATGGGAGGAAACTTGGTGTCTTGGAAGAGTAAGAAGCAAACTGTTGTTGCACAATCTAGTGCTGAATCTGAGTATAGGACAATGGCATATGCTACATGTGAGTTAGTATGGTTGAAGCACCTTCTGCAAGAACTTGGTTTTGAACATTCATCGCCTATGGAGTTAAAGTGTGATAACCAGGCAGCAACTCACATTGCTTCAAACCCAGTCTTCCATGAAAGAACTAAACATATTGAGGTTGATTGTCACTTTGTCCATGAGAAGCTTCAAGAAGGATTGATCAAGACTCCTTATGTCAAATCAGAGGATCAACTTGCGGATTTATTTACTAAGTCTTTAAGAGGATCACGAGTAAACTTTATATGTAGCAAGCTTGGAGCTTCTGATATATATGCTCCAGCTTGAGGGGGAGTGTTACATAAGGAACGTAGATCTGTTTACATAAGGTTACTAGGTAAAAGAGGAAAGTAGATTTGTCATTTATTATTTAGATATCCTTCCTAGTTGTCTTTCCTTGTATGATAATTTCTCTTCTTTCTATATAAAGGCAAAGAGGGTCCTTGTATCGAGGAGTACTCACACAGCTAGCCCTCTGTTTCTTTACTCTGATATTGTTTACAGACAAAGTTCAACTTCACGTCACTAGCGAAACAATGTGGCTGAGTCACGGCCTATGAACGCCCTCATAGCGGGATTACGCTTGGCCAGAAGGATTGGCGTGAGAAACTTAAAGGCTCACAGCGTTTCCCAGCTTGTAGTTCGGCAGACGGCAGGAGATTATGGGGCGAAGGACCCAACCTTGGCAAAATACCACGAGCTGGTAGCAAAGCTCATCCAAGAGTTTGACGCCGTACGGATCAAAAATGTCCCTCGGCGGAATAACACTGAGGCCGATTGCTTGGCGAAGTCAAAAACATACACCGAGGTGCTAGATCACCCGAGCATCTCAGTACTGAGCATAGCGACCTCGGGAAAAGGATGGAAAAATCCCATAAAGAGATACCTCACAGAAAATGTGCTACCCGAAGACCTCGGCGACACTGCAAGATTGCGAAGATGCTCCGGCCGATTCTTCCTGATTGGCGAAGAGTTATACTGACAGGGATATGTAAACCCGCTGCAAAGATGTGTGGATGAAGAGGATACTGAAATGGTCCTTGAAGAGGTTCACGAAGGCATGTGTGGTTCACATATTGGAACTGATGCCCTTGCGGCGGTGATACTTCGCCAAGGATACTTCTGGCCTACCCTGAGAAAGGATGCAAGGCAGTTCGTCCGAAAATGCGGAAGTTGCCAGAGACATGCGAACATCCAGAGGGCACCCTCGGAAATGGTAACCTCGGCAGACTATCCTTGGCCCTTCGCTGTCTGGGGTATAGACCTTATTGGGCCACTCCCCTTTTTCAGCCCCCGGAGGCGTGAAATTCTGCGTGGTAGCAGTAGACTATTTCTCTAAAATGGGTCGAGGTAGAACCCCTAGCAACTATCTCGGCAAAAGAAGTGCAAAAGTTTGTGTGGAAGAACATAGTATGCAGATTCGGCATACCGAGGGTACTAGTGGCTGATAATGGATCCCAATTCATAGACAAAGGATTCCAGGAATTTATCAGCGACCCCCCCCCCCCCCTCGGAATAAAAATGCACTTCGCCCCAGTAGCTCACCCCCAAAGCAACGGGCAGGTGGAAGTATCTAATAGGACCATAAAAGATGGCCTGAAAAAGAGACTGGGGGAAGCAAAAGGGAAATGGCCAGGAGAACTCCAAAGCGTATTATGGAGCTAGTCGAACGACGCCCCGAAGAGCCACAGGGGAAACTCCCTTTTCACTAGTCTTCGGGACAGAGGCCATTATCCCAGTCGAGATAGTTCAGACCATCAATACGGGTGCAAAGTATTTGATGAAGGTGGAAACGACCTCGGCCTCAGAACCAAGCTCGACCTCATCGGCGAACACAGAGAAATAGCCGAGCTGAAAAGAAAAGCTTTTCAGCATAAGAGTGGCCGCGGGCTATAAACTTACGGGCCAGGCCAAAAGAAATCAAGAAGGGAGACATCGTTCTCCGAAAGGCTGACTTTGCACCCCGAAGGCCATCCCACGGAGTACTTCACGCAAACTAGGAAGGACCTTATCTGGTTCTCGCCGAAGTACAAAAA